>CAKNYM010052806.1:463846-571132 GCA_932195095.1 Andricus curvator
CGTCATAGCCACGGACTAAGTCAAGTGACTGATGAGATGAGGATGTTTGAAGTTATTTTAGTACGATGTTTGAAATCATTTGCGATGATGTTCTAGGTACAAAATTAGGAGCATGGTGTAGTTTGCAGTTTGTCTTCACCGCTGTTATCCTTGCACAGCGGCCGTGAGTGTTGGAGGTGACAACAGTCGCCTCTGGATGCTTTCTTAGAGCTACCATGTATCACGCCATATGTTCTTAGTCACTTGCTTCCTGATGGTCTAGGAAGTTTCTTACAATGCGACAGGTGTTTAATAAAACCGCCTTCTGAACTGCCGCCAGTACCCTACTGACTCCTAAATGTTCAAGATGTTCACTGCATCTTGCGTGCACATTGCCTGTAGCCGAAATCACAATAGGATGAATAAATGCATGTTTTACATTCCTCCATATTGCCTTTACTTCATGCCTTAGCTCGCTATACTTATGGATCTTGGTTGTATAGGTTGCCTGCAAATTTCGGTTAAGTGGACAAGCAATGTCGATGATGTAGACTCTTCCAACCTTTTTTTTTCTCGCATCACGATGTCAGGTCGATTGGCTCGGATGTAATGATCCGTCTCGATGGTCACATCCCAATATAAGATGTAATCTTCATTTTCTAAAACGGGCATTGGAATGTATCTATAGAAAGGCATCCATTCTGTTAAGAGTCCTAGGTTTAGGGCAAGTTGTTGATGTATAATGCCCGCCACATCATTATGTCTGTGCGTATATTCTCTTTGAGCCATTACGCGACAACCATCAATAATGTGCTCAATGGATTCGTTGGTATCTCCACATAATCGGCACCGGTCAACCACGTCTTGATGTAACACGCGTTTGCGATAATTCCTGGTGCTGACAACCCTATCCTGAATCGCAATGACGAATCCTTCCGTTTCTGGACACAGGACTCCCTTTCTCAGCCAAATATTGGATGCCTCACTATCCACTTCATATTGATCTAACGTTTGGGGTGTTCACAGCGGCCTTATTATTATTATTATTATTATACCATTAAGGCATTTTCATTTCGGGGTAGGCGTGACGTGCTCGGTGAGGAAAGGAGTAATGTGAGGTAGGGGGTATAGATTTTTTAGATTGATCTAGAATTTTCGTGTTATTTATTTAAATGGCACGTTCATTTCGCAACACTGCTCCGACCCAGGTTGCTGATCAACCTCTCTAGCGATCACCCCAAGTAAGGAGCCTCACAAAATTGATATGTGTGGTTCGCCACTTGAGCTCATTAGTATCCAGGGTCTTTATTGTTTACGCCGCATTCACTCTATTGTCACTCTGTTAACAAACTATTTGTCGCCACATTTTTCTGTCCTGGCATACTACTCTAGCTTCCTTCGCGTCCATGCATTTTTTGACGCAAGCTCTCGTGTTTCTATGGCTTCTTATGTCTCTTCGCATTAATGTCTCATTCACAGATTCTAACCATTCTTGTGGCGGTCTGCCTCTGAGCATTCTGCCATTTACTTTACCTTTATACATGTGTTTGGTCAGTCGTTCATCTTTCATTCTTTCAACATGTGCGAACCATCTTAACTGATTCCTTTCCCATGTGTCAACTAGCGTCTCTCCTGTACCACATTCTTTAAGGATTATCTCATTTCGGACTTTGTCCATTAGTGTTTTCCCGCATATTGTACGCAGAGATTTCATGCCAATCGCGTTAATTTTTCTCTTGTCCTTTTCTTGACAGGTCCATGTCTCGCTACCGTATAGTACAGTTGGTACAAATATAGAATTCTGTATTCCTATTTTAGCTTTTTTTGATATGTTTTTACTTCTGAGAATGGACCCTCCTCTACAGAAAACCTTCTTACCCTCATTTATGCGCCTATCTAACTCCCCATCTATTTTTCCGTCGCTAGTGAATAGGCTACCAAGATATACGTACTTATCAACTTTTTCTAATCTCTCATCATTTAGGACAATGTTGCACATTGTTTTCTCACCTTTTCCTTCAAAGACCATGCTTTTTGTTTTATTTACGTTAATTTAAAGGCCCATGTTTTTCATGCTTGTATTCAGTTCATTCAACATTCTTTGCAAGTCTTCGATTGATTCTGCCATAACAATATTCTCATCTGCGAATGCTAACCCACGTACCCTCACTGTTTCGAGATCTACACCTTCTTCGACGAAGAGGGCCATTTTTAGACACTCATCCATAAATATGATAAATATCTATGAGGACATAACGCATCCTTGTTTCACGCCGTGCATAATATCTAACCAGTCACTCAGTTTCCCATCAACGCTTACACTTTCTTTTCTACCTGTATATATTGTTTTTATTGCTTGCAGGAGCCATCTATTGATTCCGTACTCTTTAAGGACTTGCCAAAGTTTACTTCTATTTACCTTGTCAAATGATTTTTCTATGTCAACAAATGCACAGAAAACTTTCTTTCCTACTCTCAAACTTTTTTCTGTGATCTGTCTTAAGGGCATGCTCTTCGGTGATGACGTGACCAAACCAGTCCTTGGTTATGAAATTTTTTTTGGTGTTCACCATGTCCAAACGCAATGATATATCGCTCTCAAAATTTGGAATATAGGAAATGAGACAATAAATTGCGTTTTTATAATTAGTTTCAGTAATAATTTTGAAAAAAATTATCCATGTAAAAAATAATGTGTAAAATTTCATAACCTAGCTTGGTCATGTGATCTCTACTTTACCGACGTTGAAAGCTTATTTTTTTCTCCGCTAGAAATTGCTAAAAATGCTCCAAAAATAATGACAGGTTACGTGTGTGCAGATACCGCAGATACTTATTTTTTGATTTGCAACAAATGTGCAAATGTTATTGTTTATATTGATTTTTTTAAATGTTTCGACGATTTAGTCCAAAATTTTTGTCAGTTATCAACATACGCGAATCAAAAAATCTGAAATGCATCAAACCAAACATTACCTGCAAAGTGCTCGACTCGAGTGGTAATATCCTATTTTATTAAATTATCAATAAAATTTCTTTGAAATTATAAACATATTGATGTATACAAACGTTCTTTAGTGCTTTTTATTTAATCGTTCAAATTCTAAACACGATATCTCAATCCGTGTGGACGTAGTGAGCACCAAAAAAATGAAAATAATATTACACATTTATTTTTTACATAAATAATTTTTTTCAAAATTATTACTCAAACTAAATATACAAACGCAATTTATTGTCCCATTTCCTATATTCCAAATTTTGAGATCGATATATCATTGCGTTTGGACATGGTGAACACCAAAAAAAATTTCATATAACGTACCAAGGACTGGTTTGGTCACGTGATCACCGGAGAGCATGCCCTTAAGCTAAATATTTTATCTGTACATGATCTTCCTGGCATAAATCCACTTCGGACTTCCCACATCTTCTCCTCTGTTATTTTCATTACCCTAAGAATAAGTATTTTTGAGTATATTGTACTTACGGTACTTGATAAGCTGATACCTCTGTAATTATTGCAGTTGCTTTTATCTCCCATCCTTTTCTATATTGGTACGATAATCGCTTTTCTGCAATCGTCTGGGACTTCTCCCATCTCGATACATTTCAATTCGCGGCTTCGCGCAACCTGTTTGATATGTAGTCGCCACCGTATTTAAGCATCTCAACGGTAATACTGTCTACACCAGCAGCCTTACCGTTTTTAAGTTCTCAATTATATCTCTAACCTCAGATGATTAAATACGGTGGCGAGTACATATCTCACAGATTGTGCGAATTGATAAATTTATGTATCGAGATGGGAGAACTCCCAGACGATTGCAGAAAAGCGATTATCGTACCAATATACGAAATAAAGGGAGATAAAAGCAACTTAGGGTAATTTAGTAATTCTTAGGGTAATTAAAATTACAGAATAAAATATATGGGGGGGGGGGGGGGGGTGAGGAGTGAGAATAGAAACCGAGAGTCGCAATTGGTTGGCGTTTTATGCCGAAAAGGTCACGAGCCTTCAGCAGCATTGTATCATATAGGAGTTCATATGTTCACATCTGCCGATATTTAATTTAATATAATAAGAAGCCATAGAAAGACGATGAGCTTGCATGAAAAAATGCATGGACGTGAAGGAAGCTAGAGAAGTATGCCAGGACAGAACAGTGTGGCGACAAATAGTTTGTAAACAGAGTGACAATAGAGTGAATGACGCCTGAAACAAAGACCTTGGATACTAATGGGCCCAAGTGGGGAACCACACATAACAATTTTTGTGAGGCTTTTAACTTGGGGTGATCGCTAGAGAGATTGATCAGCAACCTGGGTCGGAGCAGTGTGGCGGAACGAACGTGTCTAAATAAATAACACGAGAATTCTAGATCAATCTAAAATATCTATACCCCCTACCTCACATTACTGCTTTCCTCACTGAGCAAGTCACGCCTACCCCGAAAGGGAAATAGCTTAATGTTATAATAATAATAATTATTATTATTATTTTGCATAGATTAGTAGGGGAGAGTGTCCTCAGTTGGTACAGTAAGCAGGCGCGGATCCAGAGAAGTAATATCCCCCCCTCCCATCATGCACTTGACTGCAACTCAGGCCGTGAATGATGGGGTAAGAACCAGGTTTTGCCCATTATGTCAAGGCACACGCACTTATCAGATCACTTGATTGCATTATAATAAATCGACCGTGACTGATAATATATACCGGGACAGCCCCGTGCATACTGTTCAAAAAATTTAAAAAATCCAAATCTAACCAAAAATGCCTTCGACATATTGGGCTGTAACCATTTTAAGCCTGACACATTAATTTTTTTAATATAATAATGATGCTATAGATGATATAGGAGAGCGGGGGCCGGATCGGGGAGATGTAGCAGGGCGACTGTCTCATGGTCGACAGTCGTTAGGCTTGCAGCCGCCGGAGCCTGCCCCTGCTCCTGCTGAATTCATTGAAGAGCTCAATGAGGAAAGCCAGCGTCTCATGGAGTGCTTCACTGATGCGATCCTAGAGTTCGCAGATAAAGAACCATCAATGAGGAACGGTCTGCCGAAATTTAGAGTCAACAAGGACCTTCTCCGGTAGTTGGCGGCTTAAATACCGAGATACTGCCACTGTTCTTGCAGCGGGATATGAGCTTGCTACAGGTGCAGACTTTTGCATATTGCGCTGCGGTGGCGTGTGCCAGGATGATGAGCATAAAACGCAGAGGCCAGGCTACTACCAAATATGTCCCAAGAAAGAGCTCAGACCCTCCATGGAAGTTTCGACCTTAAGGCGAAATTAGTAAAATAAGAGTAAAACTGGGATGGTTGTACCAATTTCGAAAGGGCAATCGGTCTTAGAGACTGACTCGCCACGTGCAGGTGATCCTTCGCCCACATAACATCAGTTCAAGAACATCTACGAACCTGGACGAAGTGATTGACTATCTTAAACAGAGGCTCGTGGTCCTGTCAGCGCGACTGCGACGATTTAAGAGAGCGATCACGAGAAGGAATGACAATAGGACTTTTGTTGCACGGTTAGTCTATCCATCTCAGCCTCCGATGTGACTCGTATCCTAAAGAGGGCTAAGAACTGGAAAGCTCCGGGTGTGGATGGGGTGCACAGCTTCTGGTACAAATACCTGGAGGGCATCTCGCCCTTGCTCGGGGCCTTCAAAACATCTTGGAGAACCCAAATCACTTGCCCTCTTTTACGACGGAGGGCGTAACGTATATGATACCCAAAAAGGTAGATACTGGTAGTCCTAGTGACTACCGACCAATCACCTACCTCTCGACCCTCTATAAGTGTCTCACGGCTATCATTTCTGACTTCGTCTATAAATATTGTGAGAGTAACAACGTCCTCTCCGAAGAACAAAAAGGTTGCTGTCGAGGCTCCCGTGTTTGCAAGCACCAAGTCACGATTGACAGTATGGTTGTGTTGCATGCGAAACACCACCAACACAATTTGCACGTGACCTACATTGACTACCAACAGGCGTTTCCCTCCATACTTCACGATTATTCACTTGAGGTCCGACATATAAGATCTGTCCGCGCGTCATCCAATTCTTGGATCACGCTATGCACACGTGGTGCACAAGGATTAAATGTTTCAGTCGTGGGATGATGAGAGATACCCGGTCCTTGCCCATTAAACGAGGAATCTTCCAGGGTGGTTCATTCAGCGCACTGTGGTGTTGTTTAGCATTGAACCCACTAAGTTGGACACTCAACAAAACGTCCTATGGATTCAAAATTGAGGTGGGAGTGGCTGAGTTTCAACTCACTCACCTCCTGTACATGGACGATATAAAGGTTTATGCAAGCTCAGAGTCGAAACTGAGCAGCCTACTTAACATCTTTCTGTAGTTCTCTTATGACATCAGGATGTCTCTGGGTTTGGACAAATGCAGAAAGCTTCATTTGTCCCGTGGAGAGATAAATGCTCCACTGATACTGGACGACCATGCTCTGATTGAGACGATGACTGGTGAAGAATAGTACAGGTACCTTGGCTTATTACAGGCGAGGGGTCCGCTCCACTCTGTAATTAAAAGGGTGCTTAAGTCTGCTTTTTCGGGTCGCCTTAGTCGGATTCTAGCGTCTGGCCTCAGTCCGAAGAACATCACAAAGGCAATTAACACCCATGCCATTCCTCTCCTAACATACTCCTTAAATGGTCACTTGGTACATGACTGGCCTCGAGAGGCTTAACAGAATCCTCCGCGTGAAAATGTCTGAGCACCGAATGCACCATGAAAGGACAGCTGTACAGAGAATAGTTTTGCCACATAAGCTTGGAGGCAGAGGGATTTTGGATGTTCGTCGATTGTGTTACTCTCAGGTAACGCAATTGCGCGAATATTTCCAAAACAGGACTAACATCTCACTCTGCAACTACATCTGTAGAGTTGACCCGTATACGGCCTTAAAACTGACAACTGTTGATTTCCAGAACATCGGACATCTCCACGCTAAACAGCTAGCTGCTCAGTGGCGAGGTAAACAGTTGCACAAGCAACACCTCGAAACATTAGATCTTCCTTGCGTGGATAGTGATGCCTCAAACCTCTGTTTAAGGCGGGGAAACGGAAGGATTTGTGATTACTATTCAGGACAGGTTAATCAAGACGAGGAATTACCAAGAACGCATCCTCAATATGGCGGTAGTTATTGACAGATGCCGCCTTTGTGGAGATCCCAATGAACAAATTTCCCTAAACACTGGTTTACTAGAGAGATTGGAGCCTTACTACAAATATAGCCGAGTTAAAGTACTAGAGAACGAACACCATCTCCTTTACTGGGACGGGACTATTCTGACTGACCATCGAGTCATACACAATCGTCCAGATGTCCTCTGGTTAGATAAACGAGCTCGACACGTGAGAATAATAGACATAAGCGTTCCCCTTAACAACAAAATTAGGCTCCGATATACTGAGAAGATCCAGAAATATTTGGAGCTGAAGCAGGAGAATCTGACCGTGGGAAGGGTGAACAGGGTCATTATCCACCCGGTCGTGATCTCCTCCACTGGGAACGTTCATGCGAGGTGTGTACAAATCTTGGAAGAACAGGGAGCTCGAAATTCGCTACATCTAATTCAGAAGGCAGTACACTGAACACGTACCGCATCGTCCGCAGTTTTCTGGGAATTAACAATGATAGCGGCTAAAATTCACTTCTGTGGCCATGCCGCGTACACGACAGATGACTGTGATAAACACATTTTTAATTTTTGACTTTTACTTTTTGACTATCAATTTTTGACCTTTTTTATATATGTGTATCCGTGTCCGTGTGTGTGTGCGTGTGCGAATTTGTGTTTTGGCTCTCGCCGTTTAAAGTAAATATAGTTCATATTTTGAATCGTTGGTCTCAGTCGTTGGCATTGGAACTATCGTTTGTAAGAAAGATGGATAAATGGACTCTCCAGAATGAATGTTGGATCCCTATAGGGATGAATAAGGATGAATGTTTGGATCCCTATAAACGGACTCTCCAGTATGAACGTTGCATCCCTATAAACGGGCACTTCAGGATGAATGTTGGAAGCCTATAAACGGGCTCTCCAGGATGGATGTTGGATCCCTATAGGGCTCTTCAGTGCAATTGTGGGATTCCTATAGACCAGCTCTCCAGTGTATATAGTCACGAATTATGACGAATGCGCAAGCAGAGTATAGAGTTCCGAAACAATGACTGACACCAACGAATCTACTAATCACTTGCTGCGTTTCGCGAGCGTTTTTAGTAGCAAAGTACCAGGTCATGAGTATCTGTGGGATGGATGGTGGGCCCATTTAAATAATAATAATAACAAGAGCCTCGATGGCTCAGTTGGTTAGACGCTCGGACTTCACCTTAGAGGTCAGGGGTTCGATCCCTGAGCCAGCACCTCTTGAAATTTGTCTATGAACCTTTACCGAGGTTCTGGTGGTTCGGATCCCACCTTAAGCTGTAGGTTCCCCCATCATGCACTTGACTGCAACTCAGGCCGTGAATGATGGGGTAAGAACCAGACTTTGCCCAATATGTCAAGGCACACGCACTTATCAGATCACTTGATTGCATTATAATAATGCGTCCGTGACTGATAATAAATACAGGGACAACCCCGTGCATAATATTAGAACAAAAAAAATTTTAATCCAACTCTAACCAAAAATGCCTTCGACATAGTGGGCTGTAACCATCTTAAGCCTGAGACATTTATTTTTATAATAATGATAGTTAAACCATGATATGTGGTAATATATTAAAATTAGAATGGATTATTTTACTTATATTTGTGTTTATAATTAATGATTATCTACTGTAGGGTGGTCTCCCCTACCCTTTTTTTTACAGTGAAAAAATACTTTTCACGGAACATAGCAGAAATTGTAGATCTAGTGGAAATAAAAAAGTGTTTTATGCGAATTTTCTCATACACCCCCAAAATCTGATTTTATGGTCAAGAACCCGCTTTTTGGTGAATGTTCGTTTTATCGCGGTCAAACATCACGAAGCTACAATCGAAAATAATTAGAAGTTTCTCATTTTTCCCGATTTCTTCTACTTTGACAATCTTTTATTGCTATTTTTTACAATCCAATCATTTTTGCTCATAATATAATCAAAGCAGGGACCTGAACGAAACGAAACAAAATACTTTCGTGATTTTCGTTCGGTTTCTATATATTCATTCAGTGCAGGTTACGTTATCCAAAATACCGACATTGTAACGACAATTTTTAATGACGCTTAATTTTAGAAAATAGTTTGTTCGAATCCTTGTGCATCATATGTAAATATTTTTCATTTTCCCTGACCATTAATATATTCAAAGGCCAGAATTTTTGTCTTGTAACTTTTTTAACATAGAAGCTTTTATATATGAAATAAAACAATTTCAAATTAAAATTGAAAATTTTATTCATTTTTTTCAATAAAAAGATATTTTTCTGCAATAAAAGATGAATTTTCAATCCAAAAGAACGAATTTTCAACAAAACAGTTAAATTTCCAAATACAGTTGGATTTTCAACTAAATAATTGAATTTTTCAGATGACAGTTCAATTTTTAACGAAAAAGATTAATTTTTAATCCAAAAGGACGAATTTTTTGCAGAATAACATAAAATACCGCTGCGAAGTATGGATGTATTCACTATGGGTGTATTTATTTGTGCTCATTTGTTGAACGATTTTCTTCCTCATAGGTATCAAATAAATTTTCTTTTTCATAGAGGGAGGTTTTTCTCTCACAAAAGAAAAAGATATAAGATATAATATATATAATATACTTTCAATATTTTTCAATCTTATGTGTCTTACCGAAAATCTTATTTTCAGAAAATCAGTGAGCCCATCAAAAAGACAATGTTCTGCTAAAATGAACAACTTTTTAACTTGCGGTAGTGTTATATTCCAAATTTAAAAAAAAGTTTTCTTCATATAAACAATGTAGCCTTTTTTCAACTTTCTAAGTAGCTATTGATTGATCAAGAATGGTCATCGAAAGTTCGTCAATAGGTCAATCCACGCGTCTCGAAGACACGAACAATTACATCAAATCCTCTTATATTCCCAATAAAAAAAAATCCCATAAAAAACAAAGTAAATAATTTTGTTAGGAAAATTAAAAACAATATTGGTAGGTATAATTACCTAAACCAACTTTTTGGAGCGAGGTCCCAAGTTGTTTCTCCTACTTTTCTTCGACCGTTGATATAATTCATAATTTGAAAGTTTAAAAACTTATCTTTCTTCGGTCTTACGGTCCAATCAATAAAAAAAAAACATAAGAAACGATTATTGTTGTTTAAAAATCGTTTTATTCTCTACGTTTCGGCTCTCACTGCGGGCCTTCATCAGGAAAGTTTCCATTTCTGTCGTTTAAAATTTTTTTTTTACGTAGTGTCAAAAAGATACATTTTCTTGTCGATCATGTTATGATTCCATAAGGTGAAGATTTAATTTTCATGTCGAAATTTTTATATAATAATTGTCAAAATTATGAGCCTCAACAAAAAATTTCTCTTTTGAGAGGCTCCAAACCAATTAGATTACATTTTTAATAGAAGAAAAAGGTTCCAAATAATAATTAGGACGGTGACAAAACAGACATTACTGTTTACAGACATTGTTGAATTTTCAACCTACAAAGATAAATTTTCAACTAAATAATCTAATTTTTGAGCAAGAAAGATTAAACTTAAACCAAAAACAGTTGCAATTTTCAACTAAATAATTGAATTATCGACTAAAAAGGATAAATTTTCAACAAAATAGTTAAATTTTCAAACAAAGAGATGAATTTTGAATAAAAAAATTTAATTTTCAGTTGCAATTCTAATCAAAGGAGGAAACTTTAATAAAAAATATTAGTTCTTTTAAAAATAGACGCGAATTTTTAACTGAAAAAGATCCATTTTCAACAAAAAATGGAAAAGTTACATTTTCGGATAAAAAGTACCTTTTTAACAACAAAAAAAGTATTTAAAAAAAAACTAGTTAAATTTTGAACCAGAGATGAACCTATAAAAAATATATATTTTAACAAAGTGGTTCAACTTTTAAAAAAGTGAATTTTTTAAAGAAAAAAGAATTAGTTAATGAAGTAGTCTAACTTTCGACAAAAAATATGAATCTTCTAGTTGAATTGTTACATATTCAAATAAAGAAATTAATTTTCTACCAAACAAAAAAAATGGATTTTCAACTAAAAGAATAACTCTTCAACAAAAAACATTCTTTTTTAACAAATTGGTTCAATCTCCAACCAAGTAATTGAATTTTCTCCAAAAAAGATGCAACTGTAGGTATTTCAACCAAAAAGGATGACTTTTGAAGAAAACTGTTAAATTTGCAAACAAATAATAAAATTCTTAACTAAAAATGTAATCGTTTGGAGGAACCAACTTAAGAAAGAAATAGAAATACAAGGCAAATAAATTAGTAACAATAATATTATATCAAGGTGACCGCAAACTTAATTTTTATTCTTTTTTATTTATTTATTACATATAATCTTTTATAAACTTGTTCAAAAACGAAACCTCTCATAGAAATTTTCTAACTTTTGTAAGTTTGTTTTCTTAAAATCTCTAACTTTTCCAGAACAACAAAATTCCCTGATTTCCAGATTTTCGCTTGCGCTACCCTGTACAAGTAGGATAACTTAGTCAAATTTCTACCAATTATAATCAATAAAAACGCGCGGAATTGAACTCATTTTCAATATATTACCAGCAAAAAATTATTAGATTTCAAAAAATGTCATTAGATTGTTGTTAAAGTAGGAATAAATCGCGAATAAATGAGAACTTTGAAATATTTTCGATTTTAGCTTCGTTTAGAATGAACAATCTATTGTTATAAGTGTGTGATTTTATCATTTCAAAGAAAACAAAAAAATAGGAACCAAATATAATATATTAGCTTTATGAATTATTATATACATGAACCTAGAAAAAAACGGTTTAGCAGTCTTTAATTGTTCAGCAGAGAACAAGTTTTAAATTCAAGGAATTTTCCAGGTTTTCAAGGATTTCCAGGGCGAGATTTCTAGACAACCTGAATTTTCTACTAAACAATCACAATCTCATAGGTTGTTTTAATAACTTAAAGTTTATTATTTAAATAAAACTTGTGACATTGTTATACAAGAAACATATCTACAGGAAAAAAGTACAAAGTTATAATTTATGTAATAGCCAATAATGCGGTACAAACTTACAATAATAATCGTGCGTAGACAAAGAGTATTTCCCATTCTTTCACGTCTTTCTATCTCTCTCTCATTCTCTCTTGTTGCCTCTTCAAATAGATATATTCAATTAATTACGTATGTTCCGATATTAATTTTGTAATGATCTACAAGTAAAGATTGGTAGGATTTAAGGAGAAAAAATACAACAATAAATCATAAAACGCTGAAAGCTGCCACGATTGAATATTTTGCGTTTAATTTTACGTTCAATTTCTGAAGATTACGAAACTTTGATCGAAATATTTTGTTTAACTAACAAACGAAACGGTTAGGTGCTACACGGGCTTGTGGCAGTAAATTTGACTCGTGTAAATATTTCAGTTATTCAAAAACAATTACAAAAAGTTTTTTAAAATGCTGCAAGTGATTTTAACATTTTTTACATAAATTTCATCAGTCGATTTTTTTTTTGTCTTTTTTTCATATATTTAGTGCTTTTCCCATTTTTTTCTTCATTTTTTGGTACTTTTTTTCTCTTGCACACTCATTTTATTAAAAATATGTGATAATACGATTAAATGCGATTAATACGATTACAAAAACAGTAGGTGTTATTAATAATTTCTACATTTAACAAGATAAGTGTACAATTAAATAACATAAGAGTATTATTAATTTCTTCAGTCAATTTACATAGAAAGAATTACGATTTACTGCCATTTCTGCCACGAGCGAATGTCAGCGTGCCTTAAATCTACTAATCAGTGCTAATCTTAAGATAATGTTGATAAAAATACAAGTCGTCATCTTCAGTCATCTTGTGCTTTTTCTGAATATATCGGCACTAGCAATCATTGTAACATTTGCAACGCTATCACTCCTGATTTTTTTTTAAATGCAAATCGATACCTTCATTAAAAAAAAAAAAAACACTGCTTTTTCAGTTGGCCCATCGTTTCTAGTACGCATACGCGGCGCTAAATGGCAAATCAAGCAGCCAACCGGTTTAGTTATTCTACTTTCTGGTTTAGTATATTATTTAGATTTTTTTTTTGAAATTTGAATTCTTTGTATTCTTTTAAATTGCATGGAATTATTTTAAACGAATTAAAATTCTTTTGCATTCTTTCCAGAATCCTCTTAATTCTCTTAATTTTTCTAAATTCTTCGAATTCTTTTAAATTCTTCTGAATTCCTTGCATTATTCAAGATATGCCAAGGACTTCAAAATAATGTATGGTATCCAGGGAATTCAAGGAATTTAGAAGAATTCAAGGAATTTAGAAGAATTCAGGGAATTTAGAAGAATTCAAGGAATTTTGAAGAATTCAAGGAAGGTTGAAGAATTCTGGGAATTTAAGCGAAATTCAAGGAATTAAATAAATTCAAAGAAATGAGAAGAATTCAAGGAATTCACGGAATTCAGAAGAATTCAAGGAAATCACGGAATTTAAACAGGAATCAAGGAATTTAGGCAGAATTTAAGGAATTTAGAAGAATTCCATAAATTTATCAGAATTCAAGGCATTTAGAGATTCACAGAATTTGTAAAAATCCAAGGAATTCACGGAATTTAGAATAATACAAAGAATTCAAGGAATTTACGCAGAATTTTAGGAATTTAGTAAAATTCAATGTATTTGGTAGAATTCAATGAATTTAGAAGAATTTAATCATTTAGAAGATTTCAAAAATTTTAAAAGAATTCAAGGAATTTAGAGGAATTCAAGAAATTATGAAGAATTCAAAGAATTCAGCGGATTCAAGAAATTCACTCAACTTAAGGAATCCAGATAATTAAAGAATTTTAGAAGATTTCAATGAATTTTTCTTAATTCAAGGAATTTAAAAAAATTCAAGGAATTCACAGAATTCAAGAGACTTGGACAAATTTACGGAATTTAGAATAATTCAAGGAATTTACAAAAATTCAAGGAATTTACAAAAATTCAAGGAATTCAGAAAATTCCAAGAATTTATAAAAATTCTAGCAAAATTTAGAAGAAATTAAGGAAATTAGGAGAATTCCAGGAATTTAGAAAAATTCCAAGTAATTTCATCAAGAATTTAGAAGAAATCAAGGAATTCGGAGATTCACAACATTTATAATAATTCAAAGAATTCATGGAATTTAGAAGAACTTAAGGAATTTCTAAATAATTCAATGAATTTAGAAGAATTTGAGAAATTTAAGCAGAATTCAAGGAATTTAAGCAGAATTGAAAGAATTGAATGAATTTAAGAGAATTTAAGTAATTTAGGAGAATTTAAGTAATTTAGAAGAATTCAAGGAATTCAGTGGATTCAAGAAATTCAGTAAACTCAAGGAATCCAGAGAATTAGAGAAATTAAGAAGATTTTAATGAATTTTTCTTCATTCAAGGAATTTAGAAAATTTTAAGGAAATCAGAGAATTCCAAGAATTTATAAAAATTCTAGGAAATTCTAGGAAAAAAATTCGAAATAATTCAAGGAATTTGAAAAATTTAAGCAGAATTCAAGGAATTTAAGCAGAATTGAAAGAATTTAATGAATGTAAAAGAATTTAAGGAATCTAGAAGAAATCAGTGGATTCAAGCAATTTAATAAACTCAAGGAATGCAGAGAATTAAAGAAATTAAGAAGATTTTAATGAATTTTTCTTAATTCAAGGAATTTAGAAAAACTTAAGGAATTCAGAGAATTCCAGGAATTTAGAAAAATTTAAGGAATTTAAAATAATTCAAGAAATTTAGAAAAATTCAAGGAATTCAGAAAATTCCAAGAATTTATAAAAATCTAGGAAAATTTAGAAGAACTCAAGGAACTCATAAGAATTTGAAAGAGTTTAAAGAGAAAAAAGACTTCATATAAAACAAAGAATACAAAGAACTCAAAAGAATTCAAACGAGTTCAATTTAAATTTAAACGAATTCATTTTAATTCTAAATAATAATTTACTACTAAACCAATGAGTATTAATTACTAAACCTGTCTGCTGTTAGGCGCCTGATGCGTACTGAAACGAGGCGCCAACTCAAAAAGCAGAGTTCTTAGTTCAGACGATCAACGCCAGAGTGGTCGTTTTCTTTTATCATGGAGGTATCGAAATATTTAACTGCAATATCCAAAGCATAAAAAAAGAAAATTTGTCAACAGCGAAGTATTATAAATAAAATGTTAGTATTCCGGACCTTTCTGGACATTCGCTTTCAAACAGGCGATTTTCACCAACCATATATATATTCTCTTAATTTTTCGGAAGTTTAGAAAAATGGATCATCAGAAAACAACATAGTTACCACGCACGTACGATTTGTATTATTTGTATATTATATGTACGTAGCTTTTAATCTATGCGCACTAAGTACAGTATATAAATATTTTCTATGTATATTTATAGATATTTGGCGTGACTTGTAAATTGGTAAATGTATAACGTAAAACCTGGAAGTAAGATTCACTACAACGGATTTCCACAACATGGATTATGTTCATACTTATACGAATGATTAATGAAAATCGGAAACGCTCAGTTAATAAAAAGCTGTTACTTAAAGTTGGTTAATTTCTTAAATAAAATATTACTCCGGGGAAAAAGAGTAGCTACACCAGCGTTTCCTATTTAAGATGAAATCCACAACGGAAATTAAATATTACCGCAAGCGGGTGAAAAAATACAAGCGAGTGAAGTGTTTGCATTCTTAAAGTTGTCTGTACACGATTGATTGTGCTTCTTGAATCTTCGCATTAACATATTTACATTACACAATCAGGGCGAAGTTAATAATAATACAAAAGAATAAAATATCAAGGTACAAGTACTTGTCGCATTAATGCTTCGAAGCGAGAGTATTCTTCCTCATTAAAGATTTACAATAAATAATTCACCTGCCAATTTATTTACGCATTCGGTCCCTACCTCAGAGGCACGCAATATTTCACAATTGTAAAATTTTGATCACAACTTATGATCGTCCTCAATATTCAACATTCTTACAATAGAACCCAAACTTCTTTTTTTTTAACAGCGTTCTATAAAAAAAATTATTATACCGTTACGGGTGAATGAATTAAGGCTCATGTTAAATTATAAACTAAAGTTCGTAACAAGATACTTTCTTGGTCATGTTCAATTAACGTGCTTTGAGAAAATAAAAATCAATCTGGTAAGGAATACAGTTGATTGTACAGTAAATCATGCAGCAAATCAAGAAATAGAATATCTGATTTGTAAAAAAATGCTTAGCAAAGTATCCCTTATTAATTTCGGATTATTTATCAACAAATTGAACGGAATCCTCGTAACAAGTCTTTACGAGAATTAAAAATAACAAATAAGACACATTCCCGAAAGAGATTTAGACCTTGACAGAATATTTCATTTAAACGGGTGGCAAAGCCCAAAGCGTTGCTGTTTTATCAGCGGAGGTGCTCAAAAATGAGAATTCCGTCGGATGCCAACGACCAGAAATTACTTTGTCTTGATGCTGAGCCACTACGACGCTAGGTAGTGGCATTGTCAGGTCACCTAGAAAACAAAAAAAGACACTTTTGAATATCCGATAACAGGCTTCGCAGGCCAAAATGCTCGAAAAACAGGGGAAATAGGGTGATCTTTAACGAAAATAGGGAAATAATTGGGGAATAAATTTTTTTAAATAAAATTAATGTAAGTGCCATATTGAATTTAATATGAGACACTATAAATTCCTAAAATTTCAAGTCGAAATATTGCATTTTCAATCAAATAGATTAATTTTTAATCAAATTGTCGAATTCTAAACAAAAAGGATGAATTTTCAACCAAGAAGAGTAGCCTTCTACCAAAAAAGACTACTAAAAAAGATTAATTTCCCATCAAAAATGGGATAGTTAAATTTTCAATTGAAAAAAAAAATTTTCAATAAAAAAACGAATTTTCAACAAAAAAGTTAAAATTTCAACCAAAGAGATCAACTTTTAACTAACATTATAAATCTTCAAACAAGAAAACGAATGTTTTACAAACTAATTTAACTTTCAACAAAGTTCTAACAAAATAGTGGAAGTTTCAATCAAGAAAGAGGAATTCTCAAAAAAGCAGTTGAATTTTTAACCAAATAGGATGAATTTTCAATAACAAATTAACCTCGAACCAAAAAAGAATTTAAAAAAATAATTTTCAACCGAATGATTGAATTTTCAAACAAACAATTGAATTCTTAAGGCAAAGACGATTTTTTTAGAAGACAGTTGAATTTTCATCAAAAACGTTAATTTTCAATCAATAAATATGAATTTATAACCAAAAAAGATGAATTTTCAAACAAGTAATTGCATTTTTAACAAAAAAAATTAATTTTCAGCCAAACAGTTTCATCTATAACCAAATAGTTGAATTTTCGGGCAAAAGACATGAATTTTCAACAAAAATATTAAATTTTGAACAAAATAATTAAATTTTCAACCAAATAATAAAATTTTTAACCAAAAAATATGAATTCTGAACCAAAAATAGTTGTATTTTCTTATTAGGTTCTATTAATTCAGTTTCGATTTAAGCGATAAAACGAGAATTAAATGGTCAAATTTTCTACCAAAATAGAGTAAGTTTCAACCAAAAAGATGAATGTTCAACCAAATAGTTGAATTTTCAACACAAAAAAAAAAAAAAAATTTCAACTAAATGGTCGAATTTTTAAACAAAAAATTGAATTCTCAAACCAAATACGATTTTTTTTACAAGACGGTTGAATTTTTATCAAAAACGTTGACTTTCAAACAAGAAAGATTAATTTTTAACCAAAATAGAGTACAAAACATTTGACTTTTAATCCTGAAAACATGAATTTTCAACAAAAAAGTCGAACTGTGAATAAAATAATTAAGTTTTTAACTAAATAATATCATTTGAATGCGAACTGAATTATTAAAAGAACCCAATAAGAAAATTCAACTATTTTTGTTTAAAACGTCTACTATTATATTTTTGGTTTGAAATCTATCTTGATTAACAATTTTTTATTATTTGTTTGAAAATTTAACAATATTATTAAAAAGTCATTCTCTTTGGCTAAAAAGTCATCCTCTTTGGTTTAAAATTCAACTATTTTCTTAGAAAAGTCAACTATTTGGTTGAAAATTAACTTTTTTGTTGAAAATTAATCATTTCTGGTTGAAAATTCAACTGTTTTGTAAAAAATTGACAGTTTTGGCTTATAAATTCACTAATTTAAGTGAATTTTTTTCTTAGTTTAAAAATAGTTTTTTTTAGTTAAAAAATAAATTTTTTTTATGAATATTCATAATGTTAGTTGAAAATTCATCTCTTTGGCTGAAGATTTACCTCTTTTGTTGAAAATTCGTCTTTGTGGGTTGAAAATTAAACAATTTTGGCAGTACATTCAATTATTTTGTTGGAAATTAAATTTATTGTTGAAAATTCAACTGCTTTGTAGAAAATTCGCCATTTTACCGTGAAAAATCAACAATTTGGTTAAATTTTTTTCTTTCTTGATTACAAAATATTTTTCACCTTTTTTTCGTCGAAGATTCAACTTTTTTCGTGAATATTCGTCTTGTTGTGTTGAAAACTCAACTATTTAGTAGAAAAATCCATTATTTGGTTGGAAATTAACTTTTTTGTCTTAAACTCATATTTTCGGGTTAAAAATTCCAGCGTTTTGTAGAAAATTCATTTTTCGCTTGAAAATTCAATAGTTTCCTTGAAAGAAAAAAATACTTTTTTATGCAATGAACTATTTTTTATTTAAAATTATTTATTTTTTTATTTACGTATAAACTATTACATTTTTCTTTGAATATTCATATTTTTTGGTTGAAAATTGAACTACTTAGTTGAAAGTTGAACTATTTGGTTCAACATTAGTTTTTCTTTTTTGTTGAAGATTAAACATTTTAGTTAAAAATTAATTTCCTTAGTTGAAAATTCACTTTTTGTTGTTGTTGAAAATTCAATTATTTAGTTAAAAAATCATATATTTTTTGAAATATTAGAAATTTGAAGCGTTTTAATTTTTATTCAATATTACTACCAATACTAAATATGTTAAATAATTTTATTTAAAAGAATTTATTCCGCTATTTTTGTGAAAAATTCCTTTCAAATCGTCCTGTTTTTTATTGTCTTAAATTTCTGCTTATGATTCTTAAAAATTAATAGAAACCTTTAAAAAAACGGGAAGATGGGAAAATGAGGTCAAAATTCTCAATTTCAGGGTTTTTTTTTCAAGTTTAATGGAGAAAATGGGAATTAGGTAAAAGGGAACGGACGATGATCCCTACTATCTGTACCTAAAAAAAAATTAGTTCCTTTTTATACCATCAAACGGGGTTATTTCGGACATGTGGGGTAAATTCAGACATTCCTAAATTGATAGTTTGAATTACTTAAGATGGGTGGTCTTAACCAGAATCTAGAACCAGTTATCGCTTGAACTGATTCCAGATTCTTAGAATAGTTTTGAGTAAGTTATCCTATGAATTTAGGGAACTTAGGGGTGTCCGAATTTACCCCACATGTCCGAAATTACCCCGTTTGACAGTACTACTTTTAAGTATCTACCCCAAAGCTGCAAATTACTGATTTTAATTTCTTACCTTGTAAATCCGTCAACACAAGTTTGTTATCGTATCCTCCAGTAAGGAGGTAATATGCCGAGGGTGAAAATCGTATGCTTCTGATATCCGAAGCATGGGGTTTGAAGCACTGAACTGTCCTTCCACCGCGAATATCGAAAAGAACGCAACTGCTGTCCTCGTGACCAGAAACCAAAAGCCTTCCAGAAGGATCAACACAAACTGAAGCCACGGCACTGCCAACCTGTAATGGAATCAAATTCTGTTCAGCGAAGCAATAGTACCACTCTTTTGATGAGCAATAGACGTCTGATGAAAATTCCGCCTGCTGATTGGATGAAGCTAAAGCTGAAGGCTGGATGGTTGTGCAAAAAGAACTTCGACGGAACGTTCATCAGACGAAAAAAATAAATGATTTTATCAAAGGAAATAAACTGATGCAATGGATAAATAGTTAGTGTACACCTAACTGAAAATCAGCAAATCTAAACTAAATTTTGAAACTGCTAACACAATAATCATGTAACTAAAGGATATTCTATTATTAGTGAACTTACTGGAAGCTATTCACTGGCTTTTGTCTGAAGAGGGTTGCGAGCAGATTTTACAAAAGCCTGATTAATTAATATAATCAATACTAATATAATTATTGTTTATATTAAAAATCAATTCTAAATAGTCTCAAGATTTACTTACATTAGAGTGGATGCAAAACTTTATTTTCAAAATTATCTAACTATTCCCTGATATTCAAAGACCAGCATTTTAATCTTGTAACCTTTTTGGCGTAGAATCATTTATAAGCAGAATAAAACAATTACAGATTAAAATTAGAAAATTTTGAATTATTTACTTAAACCAAAAGGTGGAATTTTCAACAAAACAGTTAGGTAATCCACCAAAAATATGACTCATTAACCAAATAATTAAAATTTCAACAAAATATGATAGATTTTTAACTGAATTTTTAAATTTGTAATCAAGTGGTCGAATTTTCAACCAAATAATTTAATTTTTTAGAATGTAGGTGAATTTTCAAACAAAAACATTAAACTTCAGTCAAGAACACTTTCATTTTCAGCAAAATATTTGAAACTTCAAGTTAAAATGTCGAATATTTGATAAAACAGTTGACTTTTAAACCCGAACAGATGAATTTTCAACAAAAAATTAATTTCCGATCCAGAAAGATGAACTTTTAACGAAATAGTTGAATTTACAAACAAAACAAAAAAAATAATTTTCAACTAAGCTGTTGCATTTACAGCCAAATAGTTGACATTTCAAGGAAAGAAGACAAATTTTTAACAAAATAGTTGCACTTTAAAACAAATAGTTGAATTCTTAACCATTTAGTTACCACCTACAAAGATGAATTCTCAACAAAAATCGATTTAGTTGATATTTCGACAAAAAAAGATTAAATTTCTACTAAGAAGATCAATCTATCAAAAAAGGAAAAGTTAAATTTTCAGTTAACATAACCAAACAAACCACCACCTTCAACCAAAAAAATTAAGTTTCAAAGAAGTAGATTAACTTTTAACCAAAGAGATGAATTTGCAGCTTAAATTATGAATCTTCAACTGGAATAGTTGAATCTCTAGTTGAAAGAATTAATTAAAAAAAATGTATCCAAAGAGATAAAATTTCAACTAAAATGATGAATCTTCAACAACAACAACAAAATATTTTTTAACAAATTGATTCATCCTTCAACCAAGTAGTTCAGTTTTCAAGGCAAAAAGATAAATTTTCAACAAAAAGTTGAATACAACCAAACAAGACGAATTCCAATAAAATATTTGAATCCTCAACCAAAGAAGAGTAATTTGTAACCAAACAGTTGTACTTTTATCAAAAAAAAAGAAGAAATTTCTATTAAAACTGACGAATTTTCAACAAAAAAGGCGAAAAAAGATTAGTGTTGCGGAAAGAACGTGTTATTTAAATAAATAACACGAGAATTCTAGATCAATCTAAAAAATCTATACCTTCTACCTCACATTACTCCTTTCCTCACCGAGTGAGTCACGCCTACCCCGAAAGGGAAATGTCTTGATGGTATAATAACAGTCAAATTTTCAACCAAAGAGATGAATTTTCAACAAATAAAGATTTTTTAGTCAAGAAAGAAAACAAATTGATCCAAATTGTTGAACTTTCAAGACAAAAGACGGATTTTCTGTAAAAAATCTGAATTTTCAACTCAAAAATATGAATTTTCAACAAAAAAGTTAATTTTAAACCAAACATTTTAACTATTAAAGAGGAAATTTCAAACCAATAAGATTAGTTTTCTACCAAAAAAGACGATTTTTCAACTAAAAAAGATCAACTTTTAACCAAAAATAAAAAAAGGTACATTTTCAGTTAAGAAAATTAATTTTAAACAAAAAATAATGAATTTTAAATAAAATGGTTAAATTTTGACCCAAAAAGACGATCTTTCAACAAAACAATTGAGTTAGCAACAAAAAAGGATCAAATTTCTACCAAAGGAGATTACTTTAATAACTAAAATGACGAGTTTTCAATCAAAAAGAATAATTTTCTAACAAAAAAGACGAATTTCCATTCAAACACATGAATTTTCAACCAAAGAGATGAATTTTCAACAAATAAAGATTTCTCAGTCAAGAAAGAAAAAGAATTTAATCCAAATAGTTGAACCTTCAAATCAAAATACGAATTTTCTGTAAAACAGTTGAATTTGCAACCCAAAAATATGAATTTCCAACAAAAAAGGTAATTTTAAACCAAAGATTTTAACTATTAAAGAGGAAATTTCGAACCAAGAAGATTAGTTTTCTACCGAAAAAAAAGAATTTTCAACAAAAAAGATCAATTTTCAACCAAAAATGGAATAGATACATTTTCTGCTTAAAAAATTAATTTTCAACAAAATAGTTAAATTTTCAACCAAACAGATGAACTTTCAAACAAACAAACAAATTAATTTTTAACGACGTAGTTAAACCTTCAACAAAAGAGATGAATTTTCAACTAAAATGATGAATGTCCAACAAAAATGACGAATTTCCAAAAAATAATGTGATAGTAGATATTTCAAGCAAAAAAGATTTTAATATTAAATAAACAAAACAGTTGAATTCAACCAAAAAAGTCGAATTTTTAACAAAATAGTTGAATCCTCAACCAAAGAAGATTCATTTTTAACCAAACAGTTGCATTTTTATTGAAAAAGGATGAAATTTCTACTAAAACGGATGAATTTCAATTTTTAACCAAAAAGGATGCCTTCTTAACAAAATTGAAGAATTTTCAACCAAATAATAAAATTTTGAACTAAAAATATACTCGGCAGGAGGAAGCAACTACAACAAAAAGAAATACAAGGTAAATAAATAACTATCAAGAATATTATTTTTTGGTTGACCAAGAATCGAACGTTTGAGAACGGTAAAAGAACCGAACGCTACATATATCTGTCTCTAATGAGCCGTTTTAAAATGTTATTTGAAAACATATTTCTCTTATTTTAACTCTTGTTGTGCCACTATTTTGCACAAATTGATTTTCTTGAGTATTTGTTCTGAAGAAAAGTTTCTTAAAGAACATACTTCTTTTAAAGCTTTCTTGTGCAATTTTGTTGCACAAATTGATTTTTTTTAAGTTTATGTTTGTTTAAAAAATGTACTTTCAAATAAGAATATTATATCGAAGCGAGCACAACATTTTATTTTCAAAATTCCTTAATTTTTACCTAACCAGTTTTTCATTTTTCCTGACCATTAATATTCAAAGACCAGAATCTTAATCTTGTAATATTTTCAACATCGAATTTTCATAAATGGAATAAAACAATTTCAAAATAAAATTTAAAAGTTTCGATTTTATTATCCTTGGCAGTTATTTAAAGTGCCTGTTATAAGATTTTAAAGACTTTTGCAAGATTTTTTTCAAAATCCCCCAATTTTCCCTGATACTCCCTGACCAATAAACCCTGATTTTTCTCTGATTTCCAGGTTTTGCCTAAAAAAAATTTTAAGTAAATACAGCAATTCGATTCAGACGAAAGTCAGTAGATTCAGATTCGAAACTACGTTTTGTGCTTACACTGGAACCTGGAATGAAGAATGTTTTCGGGCATGGTCTGCAGTGGCCTTGATTTAAAGTCTAGGGAATCTAAATGTAAACAAGCAGAGCCATGTGAATCTGTTTGTGACGTTTGACTGAGCACCGCCTTTCTTTCGGTCCCACCCACGCTCACCGAATCAAAGAAATGCGGAGGACATCAATTCTAGGAATATCGTAAATCCGAAGTTTCTAATTCCAGGTTCCAGTGTACTAATTTTATATTTGAAAACTAGGGATGCAATTTTTATCACAATAAAAAAATATGATAGATTGACTAACCCTGCTTCCAGGAACGGTAGCTGGTGTAACCATGTTGACACAACCTCTTGTCCTGAGATCCCAAAACCTGACGGTTTTATCTTGTGCACCACTAACGAACATTGCACCACCCCAGTTATAAAGAGTCAAAACGTGTCCGCTGTGGCCACTGAGTGCTTGGAAAGGTGTACCAGTCGCGCAGTCGGTAACATAAATCTTGCAATCTCCAGCTCCTCCACTAATAAGGAGACTAGATTTATTTGAAGTATCTTCCAGGAAACAGAGATCGCGGACTGTACCGTCGTGCATCGTAAGCTCGATTTCTTGACCTGGAATAAGAGCAAATTAATATTTTAATAAAACAGAAGGGTAACTTTCGCATAGTTTTTAATAACAAAATACTAGTGACATGTTTCTATTAGCTAGTAACCCATTTAATAGGATTCTTAAAGGGGCAATGATCAATTCCTCCCCAGCTACCTGCGTACGGTTCCCCCACTACGCGGCTTCTCCTCAGCCGAAATGCTGCCGCCGAGCCTGGTCAGCGGGAGTTCTTTCTACCTAATGAGGACTAAAATGCGGAACATAACATTTTTTAAATTTAGCTCTTGGTAATATACAAATATAATATTCAAAATCTGTGAATTATAACGATTTCGACGATATGTTAATAAACTTGAAAAGTTCAAAATTAAAGAATATATGTTCAAGTTTATGGAACATTTGATGGAACATTTGATGGAAAATTTTTCAATACATTTTACACAAATCAACTGCAGTAGCTTTAATGTAACGGTGAGATATTTTACTTAACCTGGAGAAATTCCTGAAGCTAAAATTTGGTTAATTTCTCAAACAATCGCATCACTCAAAATTATCCTTTTAATGGTTTGCCTTGAAAAGTTTGTTTTTGTTTTAAACAAAAAATGAATAAAACAAATGAAAATTATACATAATATTTTCCACAATGTATAACTTTTCCACCTGGCATACTATGATGAATATTATGCAATTTGTTTATGAAAGTTAATTAAAAATACTATTTTAACACATAAAAAGCAGAATAAAAAGGATTTTCATAAATATATTTACAGCTTCAAGTGCAGGAATATCACTCGCAGTTACCAGTACCTGAAATTTAAATTACATTTGTAATTTAAAAGTGCTTCAGTGTTAAAAATGAAACGAATCAGAACAGAGCATGAAAAAATTATGTGAAATTTGGCTGGCACAAGTTTCTATTATTCATATCTGCAGTTTAAAAATCTAATTTTTATTTATGAATTTTAAACATTTACCTGAACTGAAAAATTTTCCATAAAATTTCACATCAACTTGAACATTTATTTTTTAATTTTCAACTTTTTAAGTCAAATAACATATCGTTGGAATCGTTATAATTGCCCGAGTTCGAATATTATATTTCTAAATTACCAAGTGCTAAATTAAAAGAATTTTATATTTCGTATTTTAGTCCTCATTAGGTATGAATTACTCCTGCTGACCAGGCTGGGCGGCAGCTTTTCGGCTGAGTGAGGGGAAGCCGTCTAGTGGGGGAACCGTAAGCAGGTAGCTGGGGCGGAATTGACATTTGCTCAGGTTCCAAGAGGACGATGCTCATTTGATCGCCGCGCCGTCTTCCTGCTTGCTCTACCCCCTCTACCCAACTTCCCATCATTTAGCTGTGGGATCGCCAGACGCTGGCATTGACCCTTGCCATCAGGGGATCCTTTGTACTAACAAGGAATAAAATACGAGACATAAACCTTTCCTAATTTTTCAGTTAGTAATTTAGAAATATTATATTCGAAATCAACGTTTTTGGCTATTCCAACGACACGTTACTTAGAACTGAGGGGCCGGATGCAATAACCACCTTAGCGCGCGAACACAGAAAAAAGTATTGTCCGAACGTCTCGTTGGGCAGAAATTTTAAAAGTCACAAAATTAATTTTTTTAAATATAGGCTTGTAGAGAATGACGAGTCCGAACTTTTTCTATTTTCTGTTTCTTTATCAGATAAGTCTTTTTAATAATAAGCATGAAAAACTGAAAAAAATTATTCCCCAAATTAAATTATTTTTTACAACATAAATTGTCTTTACTCATACAAATATTATTGATAACGTTTGAAATTTGGTAAACACACGCATTATACCCTAGCGTTTCCTAAAAAATTAAGAAAAAAGTTAAAACTGCAAATTGTTTAATAATGTTTAATTGCAAATTGAGATAGATCGGTAACCCCGTTTTTTCAGTTTCGCAGACAAAAAGTATCGAGGGGAATTTAGAGTTGAAACAACTTCCAGTGAGACATTTGTTCCTTACTATTGAGGGAAGATTTTTGGAAATTTTCAGATCGATTCATTGAATATTGGCGGAAATATCCATTTTATAATAAAGCATGCGACGCCAACGATAACTCCGCGAGCACTCAGGCCACTCTGCACCATCGGACATGTACTCGTCACTGATCGCCGTTGGCGGCGTCGCATGGTTTATTATAAAATGGATATTTCCGCCAATTTTCAATGAATCGATCTGAAAATTTCCAAAAATCTTCCTTCAATAGTAAGGAACAAATGTCTCACTGAAAGTTGTTTCAACTCTAAAGTTCCCTCGATACTTTTTGTCGGCGAAACTGAAAAAACGGGGTTACCGATCTGTCTCAATTTGCAATTAAACATTATTAAGCAATTAGCAGATTCAACTTTTTTCATCATTTTTTAGGCATCGCTAGGGTATAATGCGTGTGTATACCAAATTTCAAACACTTTCAAAAATATTTGTATGAGTAAAGACGATTTATGTCTTAAAAAATAATTGAATTTGTGGAATACGTTTTTTCAGTTTTTCATGCTTATTATTAAAAATACTTATCTGATGAAAAAACAGAAAATAGAAAAAAGTTACGTCTCGTCATTCTCTACAAGCCAATATTTGAAAAAATTAATATTGTGACTTTTAAAATTTCCGTCCAACGAGACGTTCGGACAATACTTTTACCCGTGTTCGCGAGCTAAGGTGGTTATTGCATCCGGCGCCTCAATTTACAAAATAAAATCTTTAGAAATTTAAAACACCACTATTTTGCGACTATTTTTTTCAAAATTTATTCAATTATAAATACTATTTTTGATCCATGAAGTCCAAGCCTTAAACTTGTAAATATTAAAATTTAAAAATTTTCTACTAAGGAACGTTAAAAATTAAACGAATCCGAAATTCATTTAAAACTGAAAAAAAGGTTAATCTCCAAAAATTTCGATATCAACACTTTCTTACTTCGCATATATCCAAAGTGAAAAATAATTTTTCAATAATTTACATTTAATTATTGCATTCACCCAGGATTTTAATTGGATCTTTGTAGGTCCAAAAGAGAATCAGCTCTTTTCAGGGCCAGCATCGACCCTTTTTAGGGCCACCAAATATTTCAAACGAAAGAACATTCTTTTGCTTTGTGTGTGTTGATTTGGAAAAAATAAACTTTAAAAGTTTACGACATTTAAAATTCTTCAATTTTGAACCATGTTAATTACAGTGATTCTCTTTTCATATAAATTGTAAAATTCCATATCGAATCATATATAGCAATCTTGTCTTGTATCATTTTTAGAAATTTTTATTTTCAATGTAATATCATAAAATTGTCCAATTTTTAGTATTTAAGTAGTACCAGCCGATACACTTCTTATTTTCAAGCTATGACAGTAAATAACATATCGTGCTTATTCTAATTTTCAACTTATTAAGGCAAGTAACATATAGTTGGTATCGCCAAAAAACTTATATTAAAAATATAATATTTCTAAATTAATAACTGCAAAATAAAAAAGTGTTTATGTTTCGTATTTTAGTCCTGATTAGTACAAAGGGGGAAGTTGGATAGAGGGGGTAAATCAAGCAGGTAGACGGCGATCAAATGGGCACAGCCCTTCCAAGGGTACCCTTTAAGGACATTTATTTGAATCCGGTTTTGCGGGGTTAGATCTCACGGCCAAACGGTGAAATATTTAGGTCAACATTTTGTGCATACGTATTGTAAATATTATTCTATTTTTTCTCGCGAAACTATTTTTTAGTAAAACTGTTTCTATTTTGTTTTTAAATTAAAAAAGTGAAATTTTAATGCGCCTGGCAAAAGCAATCTAGGAGGGTGCTTCCTGATAACTTTATCTGAAGTCCGATTTTCTAAATTCAAAGTGGCCGATCCAATATGGCCGTTCAAATGATCAGAAGATTTATAAATGGTGGTAAAAATTAATGATACTTATGAAAGTTTGTATACGTAAAATTTTTGGGCCGCTGATTATGAATCTTCAGTGAAATATTTAAAATTGAAAATAGTTGATCCAACATAAAGGACGAAAAACTTGAGAAATATATAAAGATTTGTAAAAATCAGTGCCTAGGGATTTTCGATTCCGAATCTTCAGTCAGATTTTCAAAATACTTCAAGTAATTCAAAAGCATTTCAAAGAATTTCAAAAGGTTTCGAGGGAATTAAAAAGAATTTTAATGATTTCAAGGGATTGCATGGAATTTCAAAGGATTTGAAAGGATTACAAGGGAATCCAAAAGATTTCTAAAATTTGTCAAGTATTTTCAAAGGATTTCAAGTAATTCCAAAAGATTTTCAGGGGATTTCCAAATATTTCAAAGCATTTCAATAAACGTAAAAACATTCAGCAGAATTTCAATGATTTCAAGGAAATCCAAAACATATTCAAAGGATTTACAAATATTTCAGAAGTAATTTCAAAATAATAAGCATTTCGACAAATTTCAAAGACTTCAAGGGAATTAAAAAGAATTTTAAGGATTTCAAGGGATTGCGTAGAATTTCAAAAGAATCTGAATGGATTTCAAGAGATTCCAAAAAACTCTAAATATATTAAAGGTTTTCAAAGAATTCTAAAACATTTGGACAGGATTTCCAAATATTTAATAAGTAATATCAAAACATTTCAATAAATTGGAAAATATTATGCCTAATTTCAATAGTTTCAAGGAAGTTTCAAAAAAATCAAGGATTTTCAATGCATTTCAAGCAATTTAATAAAATTTCAAAGATTGCAAGGAAATTTCAAAGAATTCAAGGGATTTCAAAGCATTTCGACGAATTTCAAAGACTTCAAGGAAACTAAAAAGAATTTAAGGGATTTCAAGAGATTGCGTGGAATTTTAAATGGATTTGAAAGACTTTCAAGAGATTTCAAAAAATTCTAAATATATTAACGGATTTCTAGGAATTCCAAAAGATTTGCAAAGGATTTCAAAATATTAAAAAAATTATAATAAAACGTTTGAATAAATTTGAAAACAGTATGCAAAATTTCTATGATTTCAAGGAAGTTTAAAAAAGTTCAAGGAGATTCCAAAATATTTCAAAAGATAATAAACATGTAATTACAAAATAACTTCACTTTCAAAAAAAGTGAAATGTAAACATGAAATGAAAAAAGAAAGAAGTAGCGAAAGTCTAACCTTTGAAATTAAAGACTTTAAAATTATTGTACACAGGAATAAGGAAGATTGTTATTTTCAACACGCATTGTGTGAACTTTGAACCTTTGATCTCGGAAGAAGTAAGTATTGTCGCCAACATAAGAGACTTTCTAAAAATCTCGTAAGATCCATTGTGGGGTTTGAATGTTACCTTCAAGATTTGACGTATCGGCATTAAAGCGCATTAATTTGACTGTCTTATCGTTACTTCCGGTTGCCATCAGCTGCCCATCCGGAGTCCAAGCCAAACAATATATCGAGCCTTTATGATGTTTCGTTCTTTTGAAGAGAACAGTCGGTTGATAGGTCTCGTGGTCTTCCCTGAAAAAATTATTTTTACATTAAAAATTACTAAGCTATAAAAAAATTACAATATAGTATGGCGAAAAAAGTACACAATCGTTCAGGAATTGTAAACTGTTTCCTTTCACTCAGGCGCTTCGCGTATGTTTCTCGACTCTTCTATGCACCGGATATTCTCAGTTGTTACTTTCCTCGAGAAGAATGATTTTTCCGTCTAGTTCCCAACCTTTCCCTTGTTTCCTTCATTGATTAAAATGAGTATTTCTAACACATTTCAACCTTCGTATGTATTACTTAATTTTAATTTCACTTTCTCTGCTTCGTTCAATTTTTTTCTCAGAAATTCTGCAGTCAAATTTGAGTTAAGATATTTAATTAAAAATGGGTTTGAGTATAATAAGGTATTTGAAGATTTATAGTGTGTAGTTAGTATTTAAAATCTCACTGATGATGCAATCAAGACCTTTAATCAACCCAGCAAAAATAAATAAACGAAGAATGGACATGCTCTCACCTATCAATCACAGTTTCTCAAGGGATTCAAGATGTGCATTCTAAATTCCGTGGAAGACAGAGGGCATGCAGTTTCCACTACTCTATCGTTTTTAATTTACGATTTAATTATCCTTAGACTTAAATTTGGCTCATTTAACTATAAAGATGATTTAAAATTTAAACATAAAATCTGTGAAATTTATTTCACTGAACTTCCGATTAAAATCAGACTTCACAGCCCAAAATGCTCTAAAAACAGGGGAAATATGGCAATTTTTCACGAAAATAGAGGAATTAATTCTTTTAAATAAAATGGTTGAATTTTCTACCAAAAAATATTAATTTTCTTTCAAAAGAGATGAATTTGCAAGGAAAGAGTTGAGTTTCAAATCTAAAAAGTCGAATGTTTTAGAAAAAAGTTGACTTTTAACCCCGAAAAGAAGAATTATCATCCAAGAAAGATGATTTTTCTACAAAATTGTTGAATTTTACAAAATGGTCGAATTTTCAAACAAAAAAGATTAAACTTCAACCAAAAACAGTTGCACTTTTAAACAAATAGTTGAATCTTCAAGCCAAAAAGACGAATTCTAAACGAAGAACTTTTCTACCAAAAGAGATGAATTTTCAATCCAAAATGATTAATTATCTATCCAAAAAGACGAATTTTCCACAAAAAAGTTGAAATTTCGATCGAAAAGATGACTTTTTGGAAATCGTTGAATTATCAACAAAATAATTAAATTTTGAACAAAATAGTTGAATTTTTAACCGACCAGTTGCATTTACAAATTGCAAAGATGAATTTTCGACGAAATAGTCAAAATAAAATAAAAAATAATTAACTTGAATTAAAAGAAGTTGCATTTGCAACCAAGTAGTTGAATTTTCAAGCCAAAAAGACGAATTTTTTAGAAGGCAGGTGAATTTTCACTCCAAAAGTACAAATTTTTCATAAAAAAGACGAATGCTTATTAAGAGAGTTAAATTTTCGACCAAAAAAGATAAAATTTCGACAAAATAGTTGAATTTTCATTCCAAAAAGACTAACTGTCTATGCAAAAGACGAATTTTTAACAAAACAGTTGAACTATCAACAAAACAATTAAGTTTTCAAGAAAATAGTTACATTTTTAACCAAATAGTTGAATTTTCAAGACAATAAGATTATTTTTTTTAAAGGATAGTTGAATTTTCAATCTAAAAGGACGAATTTTCTATTAAAAATCTAATATTTAACAAAACAGGTAAAATTTCAACCAAAAATAAAACTTTTTAACAAAATAGTTGAATTTTCAACCAATAAGAAAAAAAGTTGAATTATCAATGAAAGATATGAATTTTAAACTAAAATTATGAATCTCCAACAAAAAAAAAGAACTTATAATAAGAGTGTTCAACTTTCAAGCAAGTAGTTGAATTTTCAATAAAAAAATGAATTTTCAACGAAAGATGCAATAATTGATATTTCAACCAAAAAGATTTGTTTTTAAGAAAAAAACAATTAAATTCAACCAAAACTTACGAGTTGTCAACAAAATAATTGAATTTTCAACCCAAAAATATTAATTTTCAACCAAATGTTAATTTTCAACCAAAAAAGTTGAATTTGCAATCAAAAATTTAACAATTGAATTTAAAAGCTAAAAACGATCAATTTTCAACCAAAAATGGAATAGTTTCAGTTACAAAAATGGCCAAAAAGATGATTTTTTAAGAAAAGAGGTTGAATTTTTAACAAAAAAATTCAATTTTCAATTAAGAAGAATTAACTTTCAACCAAAAATATTTGGACTTTTTGTTGGGTTCTATCAATTCCGTAAAAAAATTTAATCGAAAAAAACTAGGAGAAGAGGAAGTTTCTTGAAAACAAAGGAAAAGGAGGAATTCTATAAAAAAGAAGAAAAGAGGGAAATAGGGGAAAGGGTGTAGAGGCTGGAACAAAATGTATGATATAGATTTTGCTGCAAAAAAGCTGATTATCAGGTGATTTAGGTGGAGTTTAAATAGAAAGACAATTTACAGACATGAATAAATCAACGTCATTAGCATACTACACTTTCTCTCTTTAAATATTTTCATATTTCTCTGTATTTGGATTCGCAAAATAATGGCCAGAATATGGACCACTTTCGAAAAAAGAATGATGTTCCATCAAAGTGAAATCGATACAATCATTGATTCTAATCGATTAGTGTGGTGTAACGTGATTATTATACGGTTCGTGATCCCAGGATTTCGTGGAAAACGAAAGTCTATTATTTCCTACTTCTTTTCGCAATGATATTTAGATTTATAACAATAAAGTAGACAAAACTACTCAGACAGTCCTAGCGTATTATCTCCATCATTTTCAATTCAATCCAATTATCATAACGAGAGTTGTTACTAAATGATTCGTAAATAGAAGATTCATTTGAATAAGCAGAAAAACATGAGCGTGATTTTTTTATTTTACGCGATTTTTAAATTAAAATATAAAATTAATATTGTTGAATTTAAACCTAAAATGTTTTTTGTTTAAAATCACCCATTTCCGGTAAAAACGCGAGCATAACCTGGAATTGTTAAATTTTGCATCTTCTTTGAAATCCAATTATTTATCACTAAAAGTACCAATTTCCGGTAGGGTAAAGGAACTACAACTTTAAAAATTATTTTGCTGGACAGTGAGTTTATGGAACTTTCATTTTTGTACGTACTTTCTTTCAGAAATTTAGGATATGAAACACAAATTGTGATACAAATTAAATGTGTCAAAAATACCATCTCTCGAGGTGCATTTACCAATCGCTCGAGTGCTAGACCCATTTTTAGAGTGAATAGCCAAACCCAAGAATTCGAAAATGTGTAAAGTTCAAATTGATTTATAATCATAATATTAATAGTATTTGAAAACAGTAATTAAAAGTGTAAAAATATAATTTGCTAAATACCTGAATAAGAATTTTTAAATGTGGAGAATAGTGAGATATGTAGATAAAAAAGGACTTTTTTTTAGGGTTTCTGTTTAAAAAATAAACAACATGTTGCTATTATTATAATTACTTTCATTAACATAACCTGCCTAACATAATATTTATAAATATCGACCAATGGAGCATGAACGACAAAATCGATATCACCATTTCTCGAGGTGGGTCATCGAATTGCTAAATATTGTCACCAATTAACCGATGATTTATTTTAAATAATACTAAATGAAATTTTTTCAAATAATATAATTATTTCAAACAAAGTTTATTCACCCTCATCACGACAGTTGCAAATGCTACTGCAGTATGAAGAATAAATCAAAAAGTAACCAAATTTGTGCTTTAAAATTTCGGATTCAGCCAACCATCGACAATTGGTGCACTCTCGGTAATTGGTTCCTTTACCCTATAAAATGCAAAAGTTGTACAAACACTACGAATTTAATGATTCTGAAGAATAAGGATAATTTGAAAAATCTTATGAATATTTAAATTAAAAATATCAATTTTCGACGAAAAACACTAACATAACCTAATAAAAAATTGTTACAAATTTGTAAATCTTTTGTGAAATTGAATTATTTTTGTTAAAAATAACCGTTTTGCGGTGACAAATGTAAACATCAATTGTACACAATCTTATTTGAAATATAATTTTTTATTTAGAAAATGCCAATAATTTTTGACGATAAACACTAACATAATCCAAAATTGTTAGAAGATTCTAAATCATGTTCAAATTATAATGATTTTTGTTAGAAAATACCAATTTTTGATGTAAAACGCCAAAGTAACTTAAAATTTTTAGAAAATTATCAATCTTCTTTTAAATCTAATAATTTTAAAAAAGTGTAAATTTCTGACGAAAAACACTAATACAATTAGAAACTGCACAAGCTTGTAAATTTTATTATTTTAAACAAAAAAACTGGATTTGAATCTGATGATTTTTTGTTTAAGAATACAAATTTCAGGTCAAACTCACCAACATAACCTAAAGATGTTGAATAATTATAAACATTCTTTGAAATCTAATTATTTTTTCATCTCAAAAGATTCCAAATCTTGTTCAAACGATGATATTTTTTATTTGAAAATGCAAATTGTAAATATTCTTTGAAATCTAATAATTCTGGATTAAAAACACCGATAATTTTCGATGAAAAATAATAACATACCAAAAAACTGTTCAGAAATGTAAATCATCTTCGAAATCTAATAATTTTTCTTTAAAGTAACAGTTTTCATGTGAAAAATGTTAATGTAACTTCAAACTGCTAACATAACCTAAAATTGCTCAAATTTTTGAATCTTTAACATATCTTTTTTTTTAGATTAAAAATGCCAATAATTTTCGACGAATAATACTAACAAGATATAAAACTGTTAAAATATTCTAAATCTTGTTCAAATTATAATGATTTTTGTTTAACAGTAGCAATTTTTGTACAAAACGCTAACGTAACCTACAATTGATAAAAAATGATGAACCTCTAAAATCTAATGATTTCTGTTTAAAAAACACTAAATGGTAAAAAACGCTAACCACACAGTAAATTTTTGAAAAATATTTAATCATTGAAATCTAATAATATTTAATTAAAAGTTTTCGAAAATTTTTCGACGAAACAAGTAACACATAATAAAACTTTTAGAGATTTTAAATTTTCTTCGATACTTTACCATTTTGTATTAAAATTCTTTCAAAAAATTCTAATTTCAAGCGCAAAGCACTAACAGGAAACATGAATAATATTTTCAATAATATATCAGATAATTTGAATGTTTTAATTTAACCGCGCAGGAGTATCAAAAAGCACAAATATTTCTCAATTCGCAAGCGTTTTTTTAACGATTTTTCTTATTAAAAGGGATTATTTATAGATTTGATTTTTTAATTTCAAATTTAAGATATAAAACAACTCAAGGTAATGAAAAGCCAATCACAATGATTGCGAGATTTTCGAGACATATCGTTAGACCACTTTTTTTGATAGGATAAACATATTGCAGTATGTTTTTTTTTCTAAACTTTTACGGTAAAAGTTTAGAAAATAATGTAAGAATTAATATTATTTAATATTAACAATTGGATTAGACTAACAGGGTTCCTGCAGATTTTCAGATATGAAAATAAATGAAATGAATTCTAATTTACAGACATATTGACACAATCTTAAAAACCGAAGGCTTTCAAATTGGTGCTCACTTTTACGTTTGAAATTAAATCTTAAAATACTTGCTATTTCATGTAGTTTCAAAAATAGGATATAAAATTCTAAATTGCTTTTAACATTAAGATATTTTAGAAGGTAATTGCACAAAAAGACAGAAAGGAATTTCAAATTATAACAATAAGTCTCTTTAAATTATAAAAATCCATAAATTCCAAAGCAATCAATTGATTTTCTCCAATCACCATAACTTTAATTTGTTCACATTTTTAAATCCCAGGGCTTTCTAGTCGCAAAATAACAATTTCAAAAATAAATTAGCTGCTGAAGTTGCATGGACGTGCATATCTTAATGAAATTGTCCAACTTGAAAAGTTAAATATGAAACAATTCAATTTTTAATGTTTTTAATTTTATAGCAATCACTATTCAACATGTTTAATTAAAAAAGATTATTTTTTAATGTTTTCTATTTGAAATTATTATATTTTAAACATTTTTCTTCCTCGCAGAGGAAGCTTTGTAATAGTAAACATTTCAAAAAAATTTAATTCGTTTAATTAAACGTTCATCAATTAAAAAATATCCAATAAAGTGTTATAGTCAATTTTCGGTCGCTAATAAGTTTATAAAATTTGGAGAGCATATTTTTACCACTTATATCTCTGAATTGACTAAAGACTCGGGACGAATCGATTGATTTATAATATTAATACATTTTATGTAAAATGAAGAAAGTTATGGTAATTTATAATATTTGAAAAGTTCATTTTTTGCAGTAAAACTTTTTTTATTATCATAATTCAAAGTTGGTGTAAGAATAAAAAAGTGTCTTTGATTCGAAACGAATTGATGGATTTAATTGTATTTTTATGATGAGTGGGGAACCCCGTCAGAGCAACTACTAATAATTTATTTTTAAATATTTTCATTATTAATTTTTAATAATTGAAAATAATCATTAATATAACCTCTATAAGGAAGCAAATACATTTGCCTTTGAAATTATTAATCTAGAAACACTTTTAATTTGAGAAGACACGCTTTAAAATTTCAATTGTCCAATTTGTTATATTTGCAGTTGGAATTACTGGAGTTAAGACGCTTTCGTCTAAAAAACTTTTATATATTAATTACTTGAAATTTAAAGTAAAATGTTGAATTCTTAATTCAAACCATTAAAAAAGAATAAATTTCGAATTAAAATAGGACAATTTTTAAAAATTGAATTTTAATTTAAGATCTATTTAATCAGCCAGGCCAGCTAGACATTTGACAAATTTTGTGCTTTCCAGAACCTTTTACAACATGATATTTTTTTATTGAATTTTGATATTTTTCTATTTCACAGAGTAATTTCCGGACTTGAAAAGATGTTGCTAAAAAGGATCAGGACATTTGACAAATTTTGGGTTTTCCAGAATCTTTTACAAAATTATATTTTTTAAATTGAATCTTGATATTTTTCAATTTCCAGACATAAAACGATGTTGCTAAAAAGGTTCGAGACATTTGCCAAATGTTGGGTTTTCCAAGACCCTTTTACAAAATGATATTTTTTAATTGAATTTTTATATTGTTCAATTTCTCAGAGTAAAGGCCAGACTTAGATCGATGTTGCTGAAAAGATTGGGGACATTTTCCCAATTTTAGGCTTTCCAGAATCTTTAACAAAACTCCAGGCCTTTTCCATGTCCTACAAATAGAGCGATATTTGTTTATTTTAACGTACTTCTCAAGGCCCTAAATTATCCAATATTCGTTAATTAAGTTTGCCCAACTCTCAAGGATTTCATCATTTCATAAAAGGAAGACAAAATTTCGCTAAATTAAAACGAAATATTGTATTAATATATTTGACAAGTGATTTAAAAATTATTATTATTATTACTAGCAGTAAATGCACGTTTCTAGATTTTTATCTTTTATCATTAAAAATATAAACAATTTATAAAATCCCTTATTAAGAAATTTTTAAATATTAACTTTTGAAAATTTTTGAAACAATAATTAATAGTTTCAAATTCGAAGTGTTTGAAACCACGCTGGAAACACCAGTTCTCGTAAGATCACTGAAGTTAAGCATTGTTGGGCGCGGTTAGTACTTGGATGGGTGACTGTTCAGGAATACTGCGTGCTGTTGGCCCGTCGTGGGTGTGGTGGGCCCACATTGGTAGTAAATATCCACCTAGAAACACTACCCGAATCGGGTAGTGAGGCAATGAACTTTCGAGTTCGAACTGCTAATCAATGTATGTATGTATGTATATTGAACGATTTTGAATTGAAAAAGTTCCCACGCAGACAATTTTCGATTAGGCAGAATTTGGAATAAAAAGGAATTGAATTTGTATCATTTCTAAATAAAAGCGTCTAAAAATGAATAATGTAAAATTGAAACTGTTTGAAATCCAAAAATTCTTAATCAAAAGTTCTTAAAATTGAAACAGAGACTAAAACTTTAAAAATTAGATAATTTCATTAGAAAGAAGTTTAAATTGTATTATTTCTAATTCAAAGCGTTAAAAATTGAAATTTTTTATTTTCGTTCAAAGAATGTCAATATTCAATCATTCTAGAGTAAAATTTTCAAAATATGACAATTTCGAAACAATGAAAATTAAATATTTTTTGATTATTATTTTGAAAAAGTGATTATTTAAAATTTAAAGGAGTTGAAATTGTATTATTTATAAGGCCATAACTACGGGTAATTAAATTTCAGTACAAATAGACGGTTTTTATCGGTATAAATAGAGCTGGGAAAGGGGCTCTTTGCACCGAAATTTCGACACAAATAGCCATATTTTTTCGGTACATACTTATAAACGTACTTCCTATTTATAAATAAAAGCTTTTGAAATTGAACAACGTAAAATTGAAAACTAATTTCAATAATTTTCAATTGGAAAGCTTCTACAAATTTTTTATTAATCACATTTTGATAGGACGCGTAGTTTTTGTTGTATTCGTCAAAAACATTTAAAATAAAAAATTTTGGACAAACGACACAAGCTACAACAGAAAACAATCAGATAAAAGTTGTCTACCCAAAAAAGAGCTAAAATTTGTTACTCATCATTTTTTGATAGGATGCGTAGTTTTTGTTTTGATCGTGAAAAACATCATTAAAAATAAAAAATTAAATTTTTAGTAAAACGATGCAAGGTACGAAAAAAAATTAATAAACAGAAGATGTTTACCCGAAAGGAATCTACAAATTTTTTCAATAATCATTTTCAGATAGGACGAGTAGATTTTCTTTTATTCGTAAAAAATAAGATTAAAAATAAAAAAATTAAGTTTTTGGAAAAACGACACAAGAGACGAAAAAATGAAAAGACAAAAGTTGTTTGACCAAAACAAATTTACAAATTTGTTATAAACTTTTGTTATAAGAATGCATTAGAAATACAAAAATTACATTTATGGGAAAACGACACAAGTCGCAATAAAATGTTTAATAACAAAATCGATTTTTTTATAGAATGCGCACTTTTTTTTAATTAAAAAAACAAGACAATAAAAATACGCATGCTTTAATACCAATGCATATTATGAATTGTAATAATATACATTTATTGAAATGATATCCATTTTCGGGTTAGCTGAAAAGAAAATTGAATGCAAAATAAGGAAAAAATATTAGAGTAATCATGATAAATAAAATTTGATAAATAATTTATTACAAAATAAAGTACGGTAATTTTATGTAATATGCATTTGATATAATAGGTTTCAACATAATGCAGAAAAATTCCCATTTTGGACAAAATCGAGTGCGAAGCACGAGATACGTGATGAGAATGTGTTCGTTAAAGCGCGAGATAAATATACTATCAAGTAATTCAATTATTTTAAGTAAATTTCAATCGTTTAAAAATTAAAAATTTTCAAATTCTTGAGTATGCTTTTCAAAATTCAACCCTATGAAGTTGTACATGCAGTCCCTCATCAACTCAAAACAATGTCTTCGCACATTAACTTTGTTATTTTAATGTTCACGTACGCTAAAATTATGATACAAGTTGAATCTAATAATGTTATTATTTATCTGTGGAAGTACATAATGATCCACATTGTTCATGAGCAGCACGGAGTCCGAAACGTTGCCAATTTTAAATCCAGTCTTATTTTTTTCTTGACCTTATGCACCGGAAACTTTTTGTTACATAAACTAGAAGTAAAAACTGAAGAAAGAAATGAACTTAGACAATGAGACTACAAAATAAAGACATTGCAAATTCAAAAGATAGAACAGAAATTACTTCAGACTCGGAAAGCGTGAATTGAAGTTACCTATCGTATACATTTAGCATTAAATTTATTATCTAAAATTTGTTATTGAAATCATAGACTAAGGAAATACAGGTATGGAAAAAAATTAGTGAAAACAGTGCTCTCTTTCTTTTTTCCATATTTAGAAAATGAAAACGTCAATAGGTACTCCAAAGAAGTGGAGAAATGAAACGCGGAACCAGAATGGTCTGATTTCCAGCAATCGACATCATTTGTCACGGCCCATCGCTGTGCGTATACGATGCGACAATCGACAGCGATTGACCGTCATTGTTTTCACATCAGCAGCAGGTGCCAATCACCATCGATTTCTCGTGAATCCATGATTTCTGACGATTTGATGCTCATGTGGTTACAAGTGCTTTTCAAATGATGATTAAGTTATTAAAAAGTGTTTTATTTTGCAGGCAAAGAAATTTCTATCTGCAAAAACGAACATTCTTTTCCATTTACTTCTAAATTCCAATACAGCTTTCTCTTTAATGTTGAATCTCTGTAATGCTCAATTATAATGCGGAATTACATTTTCCGTCTTGACTTATTTTATAATTATTAGGAATTTTTACGAGTTTACGTAGATAACATTATTATCATGTACTTCTATTTAAACAAAACTGAGAACGGTCTATACAAATTTGGTCTATTATTGAATGTCTGATTTTATTAGTGAAATGATTTTCTATGACTACAACGCATTTAATTTTTCAAAAGGTAATTTGTTTGCCAAATATAATTATTTGTTTACGAAAAAATTGTTAACGGTAAATTATCTTTATTATTTTAGCCATCTGAAGATTTATTTTTAAAAATTTGATACGGTGCAGTCATAGGGAATATTTTCAGAGACAACATTTAAATAACAGAATTTAAATTTTTAATATTAAATTTTGAAATTATTTAACTGCAAGTATTTAAAATGTTTATATCCTCCAAATTTTAAGGCCGTAGCTAGGTACAGAAATTTCCATAAGAAAAGCCGGATTTCTTCAGTACATGTGTATTTGATCGTAATTTTACTAAATAAATATTTGATCGCTAGTAGTGAGAAATAATTTTCATCATTAATAAAATAAATTTAAAAAATATAAACATAAAAGTTTAATTTTGAATACGAGAAATTTAGAATCTCGTCAATTTAGGAAATATTTTCATTCAAAATGGTTTCTTTTTCACAATTTCGAATTGCATCAATTTAAATGCTTTAACTTTAAATCAATAAATTCTTAACTCTTTTGCGAAAGTTTTCAATTGTAGAATCCCTGTATTAAAAGTAGTCGAATTTCGAATGGTTGAAATTGAAAACTGGACAATCAGTTTTAGTTGTAATTTGTTGCAAACAAAATTATTTGTAAATATCAGGGATCGCAGTGGTTTATTAGTTCAATTTTAGGTGAAAAAGGGGATTTCATTTATTAACAAATTTTTATGTAATATACCTATCTCATGAATATTGAAGAAACGTTACATCTAACAGTAGCTATCTATTCTTTAGCAAGTTTTCTAGTCATTTTTGTGTTTAACAAACTTTTTTTCTCTTATAGTGTTTAACCAATCAGTTTGGCCTGAAAAATCAACAATTTGGTTGACATTTCTTTTTTCTTGACCGAGAAATCAGTGTTGGTTGAAAAATCAAATATTTAGTCGAAAATTTAGTTGAAATATCAACTATTAGATTTTTTATTGCGAAATCATCCCTCGTGGTAAAAAGTTTTATTAATTGGTCGCAAAATTTCATTACTTGGTTGAAAATTTAACAACTTAGTTGAAAATTTATATTTTTTGTTGAACTTCAAATGTTCTGTAGAAAATTCGTCTTTTTGGCTTGAAAATTCATTTATTTTGTGAAGAATTCATTCCTTTAGTCAAAAATTAATTTCTTTGGTTAACAATGTAACTGTTTTATTGAAAATCCGTCTTTTGGGTTGAAAATTTATATTTTTGGTTTGAAGATTCAACTGTTTTGTAGAAAATTCGTATCTTTGGATTGAAAATTCAGCAATTTGGTTGGCACTTTTTTTTCTTGATTGAAAAATCTTTTTTGATTCAAAAATCAACTATTTTCTTGAAAATTCATAAATTTTATTGAAAATTTAACAGTTTGCTTGAAATTATTTCTCATTCTTAAATTTAAACCCTTTTCGCGTTGAAAAATCATCTTTTTTGTGGACAAAGTGCCTTTTTTAGATAAATTCAGCTATTTTTTATTCAAAATAAAAATATTTTTTCGTTGAAATATCAACTTTTAGATTTTTTATTGCGAATTCATCTTTCATGGTGGAAAATTTCATTAATTAGTTAAAAATTTAATTATTGTGTTGAAAAATCAACAATTTTGTTGAAAATTCGTCCTTTTTGGTTGAAATTCAAATGTTTTGTGGGAAATTCGTCCTTTTGGCTTCAAAATTAATTTTTATGGTTAAAAATTCATCATTTTAGTTGAAAATTTATCTCTTTGGTTGAAAAAGTAAATATTTTCTTGAAAATTCGTCTTTTTGGGTTTAAAATTCACGTATTTTGGTAGACACTTTTTAATTGAAAATTAACTTTCTTTTGACAATTTATATTTCAGGATTAAAAATTCCACTGTTTTTTAGAATATATTAGAATATATATATATATAGATATATTAGAATATATTTGAGATTGGTATCATTAAAAAGAATCTCTATCAAAGCGTCTTGTTTTCTGATGTCTTGAAAATGGGGCCAAAATTGTCGATTTTAGGTGTTTTAGATTTTTTTTTCAAATCCAAGGGAAAAAGGGGATTAAGTAAAAAAGGGGATGGATTGCGACCCGTGATACATCCTTAGTTAATCAAATTGAAGTAGTAGTAGTAGTATACCATTAAGCCATTTCCCTTTCAGGGTAGGCGTGACACTACCCGATTCGGGTAGTGTTTCTAGGTGGATAGTTTCTTGTAGTAAATAACTACTACAAGTGTGGGCTCACCACACCCACGGTGGGCCAACAGCACGCAGTATTCTCGAATGGTCACCCATCCAAGTACTAACTGCGCCCAACGCTGCTTAACTTCAGTGATCTGACGAGAACTGGTTTTTTCAGCGTGGCTTTTTCAGTGCGTCTAATAAAATATAGTATATTATTTCAAGCAGTCGAAAATCTAAAGTACTACCGTGAAATACGACTGATTTACACTTAAGTTCCTAGAACTGATGGCCACCGAAGTTTCGTGATGGGAGGAGCCGCGGGGCCGAAAGAGAGGATGTGCTCAGTCAAGCGGGACAAACAGCACGAGGGCCCCACTGTCAACGCGTTAGTTGTATCAGGTTGCGGTATGCGTCTAAATCCAACAGAAATGGTTTATGCGACCCTGCCTGTTTACGTTTGGATTCCCCCGATTTAGGATCAAAGCCAAGACAAGCCACGCCCGAAACCGGTCGTATATCGGTAGTTGAGTGTAGTTCAAATTCGTTTATTTATTAAAAATTGTTGAATTTTCTAAATACTCTTACAAAATGTATTTACTTTTAAAATAAAATTTTGTCTTACCGAACATCGCTGAGTTTGGGGTAGGCGCATATTCTAAGAGTCTTAGAATTTGATCCAACAGCGTAGAGTTTTCCATGGGGATGAAATTCCGCACAACGAACGGCTTGCACATCCTCGAGAGCAGTAACCGGAACAAATCTGGGTCGACCACCATTGCTACTTCCGTTGCTCACATCCAATTCCGGTCTGGGGTCCTGATGGCGAAACAAGAAAAAATTATCGTTAAAATCAACAATGATTAAATTTCAAATCGACGATTCCATCAAGAAACATCCTTTAATGTATTATTATATCTTTTTCTATCAATTATAATTATGTAGCTCAGCAAGATACTGTGAAAAAATATTAAACAAATAATCGCCGCCTCGCATAAAAATAATAATTGATAAGAATAACAAATAATAATAAATAATAATAATAATAGTAAACCCTTCCCTTCTTCGTCCCAGATTATCACACAAAGCTTCGAGCACCCAGTGTAACGTAAGAAATACGACACCCCCACCCCCTTAACTCAAAATTTACTTCTTCGATTTTAAAATAAATAAAATAGGGGAATAATAGGATAATAAATTCTGTTAAACTTAATGTATAGGTACCATATTGAATTCAATATGAAACGCTTAAGATGTCAAGTCAAAACATATTGCACTTTCAACAAAATACATGAATTTTCAACCAAAAAAGATTAATTTTAGACCAAACGGTTGAATTTAAAACCATATAATTGAAATATAAAGCAAAAAAAACGATTTTTTTACCAAACAGTTGATTTTGCAACCTATAAAGACTTCAATCAAATGATCGAATTTTCCAACATAAAAAATTAAACTTCAACCTAAGCCAGTTGAATTTTAAACCAGATGATAAATTTTTTCCCCAAAAAGACAAATTTTCAATAAAATAGTTACATCTCAATGAACATAATTAAATTTTCAACAAAATAGTGCAATTTTTAACAAAATTTTTAAATTTTAAACAAAATAGTTGAATTTTCAACTAAAATGATGAATCTTCAACAAAAAAATGAATTTTTAACAAAGAAGTTAACCTTTTAACCAAGTAGTTAAATTCATAATAAAAAAAAAGCCTCAACGAAAAATATAGTTGATATTTCCAGAAAGAAAAGATTTTCACTTTATATAAAAAAACGAATTTAACCAAAAAGATGAATTCTCACGAAATATGTGTAAGTTGACATTCCCACACAAAAATATTTTGGTGTGTAGTCAAAAATAGTTAAATTTTTACTAAAAAAAGACGAATTTACAATATACTAATCTTCAACCAATAAAACGAATGTTTAATAAAGTAGTTCAACTTTGAACCAACTATTTTAATTATTATCAACCAAAAAAGATGAATTATAAATGAAAAACTTAATAGTTTAATTTTCAACTAAAAACTATCATTTTTCAACAAAAAATACAATGGTTAAATTTTTAGTTGAAAAAATTATTTTTCAGTAAAAAAAACTAAATGTCAACAAAATAGTTAAACCTTCAACAATATAGTAGAATTTTTAACAAAAACAGATTCATTCTAAACCAAAAATATAATAGTAGCCTTTTCAATTAAAAATTATAAACTTTCAACGAAAAATAATTGATTTTCTTATTGAGAATGTTTAATTGAGTTCGCATTCAAGTGAAAAAGGGTAAGTTTCTTGAAAACAGGGGAAAAAGAGGAATTCTTTAAAAAAAGGGGAAAGAGGGGAATAGGGAAAAGAGTGTGAAGTCTGAAGTTATATGCTTTACTTGTAAAATAAAATCACTAGTTTTAAGTTTTTCGAATATTTCAAGAAATTGTAATTCAAATTTATATTTTCCATGTCCGATGTCACTTTCTGCGTTAACCCCTCCTCCCACCACATCAAAAATCGTCACAAAACTTGTTACCCCCCCCCCCCCCAGCATTGCATTGTGACGTATTTTTTTAGCGGTCCCATAATGACCATCTTCAGTCTGAGATATAATTTTTTTTATAATAATAATAATGAATGCAAATTCTCCCGTACATATAGGTGCGTGTCCTATATACTTTTAACTTAATGTCACGTGTCATACATCGGTGACTAATTAGAATGTTTTAAATGCCAAATTATTTTTTTAATGCCCTTACCGAATTCGTTCACTTTCATGCGGAAATGTTATCCTACAAGTTTCGATTTTAGATGTATAAACTACGTTTAAAGGTTACTCGACCTAATTTATTCAGTTCTGGTTTCCAAGCAGGGCACTTGTTTTTTGTTTTTTTTTTGTTATAGAGGTACACAAGACTAAATGAATGAAAAAGGAAAAATGATTTCAGGAAAATAGTTTTTGTTTTCTTTAATTAGAAGAAAACACTACATATACAAAATATGAAAAATATAGCTTTTTGGGTTTAAATATTTTCAGACATCACAACCAAACATGATCTCAAAACAGGGCAAATAGGGTGATTTTTCACGAAAACATGGGAATAATAGGGGAATAAATTCTTTAAAAAAAAACTAATTTTATAGGTACCATATTCCTAAGATTTCAAATCTAAATATATTGCATTTTCAATAAAAAAATATGAATTTTCAATTAAAAAGTTGATTTTGAACCAAAAAAGATTAATTTTAAACGAAAAACAATTCAACTGAACCAAAAAAGAGGATTTTTCAAAAAAGTACATCAATCTTCAAATCAATAGTTGATTTAAAAAAAAGAGGATAAATTCTCAACGAAAAATAAAATAGTTAGTACTTCAGCCAATAAAGATTTAATTTGAAATAAGAAAGAGTTGAGTTCAATCAAAATTAACGAAACTTCTGTAAAATGGTTCAATTTGCAACCAATACAGATTTTTTACTAAATGAAATTAGTTGTCACCAAAAAGTTCATTTTCAAACAAAGAAAGATTAATTTTCAAATAAATTTGAAACTTTTAATAAAAAAGACGAATTTTCAACAAAATATATAAAGTTTCAACCAAATACATGAATTTTCTGTGAAGAGAGAAAAAAAAATTTCAACAAAAAAGACTTAAATTTTCAACCAAAGTGATGAATCTTCAACCAAAAAAAAAAAGAATTTTTGAGAAAGTAGCTCAACTTTCAACCATGTAGTTGAATTTTTGACCAAAAAAGATAGATTCTCAACAAAAAATATGATAGTTGATATTTTACCCAATGGAGATTTTAATTTTAAATAAAAAGAAATTGAGTTCAATCAAAAACGACAAATTTTCATCAAAATAGTTGAACTTTCAACAAAAAATTAAATTTTCAATCAAGAAAAATGTGTTTTCTCGAGAAAAAAGATGAGTTTTCAATCCGAAACAACGAATTTTCTATTCAAAAAAGACTAATGTTAAACCAAACTTTTCAGTTTTCGACAAAAAGAGATAATTTTGTAACAAAATAGTTAAATTTTTAACAAAATAATTAAAGTTTCAGCCAAATAGTAGAATTTCTAACCAAATACTTGAATTTTCAAACAAAAAAGAATACACTTCAGCTAAAAACGGTTGTATTTTCAACCAAATAGTTGAATTTTCATCAAAATAAATAAATGTTCAACCTAATAGTAGAATTTTTAACCAAAAGAGATGAATTCGGAACCAAAAACATAATAGCAGACTCTTATTAACTTCCAACCAAAAATAGAATGATTCAGTTCGCATTTGAGCGAAAAAAACCAAGACAAAGGGTTTATTATAAAAATTTATTGAAAGCTGGGGAAAAAGGAGAAATTCTTTAAAAAAAGGGGGAGAGAGGGGAATAGGGGCGAAATTTTTATTTAATTAGAGGTAGTTTTTCTACAAATGTACTTAAGAAATTTCTTTTGATGCAAGAATCCTTCCTTTTTCGTCTTGCACAACGGAACTTTGCCACGCTTTTACTTTCGATTTCCCGTCAGAGTACCTGAACTGACCAGCCTATCAGATGCGATTATCTTCTTGGTGAATCAATTACAAAAGCAAATGAGAACTACGTTGTTCTCTTGGCAGCCAGTGCAAGACGAACTTTTTAATGCTTCTTAATAACTCGCTCTTTACTAAAAAAAAACTCTTTACACGCGCCAGGTATTAACGGTAAATGATGAACGCCAAGTTTATAAAAGTAAAAACGTTGTACTGAAGATGTATAACAAAATAGATAGTTTGAACATCGATAACTAATTGAATTTACTTATTCTGTTGATTGAAACTTATAATCTCTTACGATCAATGATTATGTATTGCAAATGACAATTTAAGGTAAAAAAGGGAGATTTTTTCCGAAAAAAGGGGATTTTTGTTATTATTAAAAACATTTTATATCATATGGCTATGACGTAAATAGTGAATGAAAGTACATTCTAACAGTTGCGCTTTTTCTTTAGCAAGTTTTCTAGTCATTCTTGTGTTTACAAAATTTTCTAGCTATCACTTTCTACCAATAAATTTATCAGAAAAAAATCAAAAAGATCAAACATTGAAAAATAGATAAACAACAGAACTGAAAAATGTTCATATTTTAACTTTTTTAAATGTACTTTTATCAGTAGATAAATCTTGATTCCTTATTCTGATGTTCATATTTTTTTAAATGTATTTTTATCAGTTACAAGCTCTCTAATGTTCAACAAAATTTGTAATCTTAGCTAAAAAAATATCATAATTTAAGAAAACCAGATATAAAAAAAAAGATTATTCACTGAAGTAATAAAACTATGAAAAGATGAAAATTTTTTGAATACCCAATTTTCTAACATACAAAAATAAACCATATAAGAATTTAATTAAAATTTATTATACTTCATTAGTATTAAAAGTAAATAAAAATTCCTATTTATTTTCCATTTAATTGCGAACTAAATTATTAAAAGAAACCAATAAGAAAATCCAACTATTTCTGGTTTAAAATCTATCTTGGTTAAAAATTTTGTATTATTTGGTTTAAATTTTGTTATTGTTAAACATTTAACAATTACGTTAAAAAGTCTTTTTTTTTTTGTTTGAAATTCAAATATTTTATTAGAAAACTCAATTATTTGGTTGAAAATGAACTTTTTTCCTGAAAATTCATAATTTCTGGTTGAAAACTCAACTGTTTTGCAGAAAATTCATCTTCTATGCTTGAAAATTCAACAATTTGGTTGAATTTTTTTTTCTCTCTTGCCTGAAAAATCTTTCTGTTTTAAAATAACATATTTCTCTGTTTTGGTTAAGAATTAAACTACTTTGGTTGGAAATGAAATTTTTTGTTGAAAATTCATAATTTCAGCTGGAAAATTCAACTATTTTGTTGAAAATCGTTTTTTTGTTTGTTTAAAAATTCATCTCTTTTGGTAGAAATTTCATCATTTTGTGTTGAAAATGCAACTGTTTAGTTGTGAATTCATCCTTTTCGGTTAAAAATTTTATTGGTTGAAAATTCATTTATTTTGTTTAAAATTGAACAATTTTGTTGAGAAGTCAACCCTTTGGTTGAAAATTCAATTTTTTGTAGAAAGTTCATCGTTTTGGTTTGAAAATTCAATAAATTTGTTGAAAAATTAAGTATTTTGTTGAAAAGTTATTTTTTGTATACATTGCCCTTTTTTATTTTAAAAATAAAATCTTTTTTTGTTTTGAATTTCAACTATTATATTTTTCATTAATAAGTAAATTACGTGGTTCAAAGTTAAACTACTGTGTTAAAAATAATTTTTTTGGTTGAAGATTCAATATTTATTTGAAAATTCATTTCTTTAGTTGAAAATTCAACGGTTTAGTTCAAAATAAATCTATCTTATTAAAAACGTCATATTTTTATCTGAAGTACTAGGAATTTGAATCGTTTTAATCTGAATTTAATATTACTACGTATATTAATTATATTTAAAAGAGTTTATTCCCATATTTTCGTGAAAACCCTAATTTAAAAGTGTCTTGTTTTCTAATATATTGAATGTCTGTTTATGATTCTTAAAAAAATAATCGAAACCTTTTAAAGGGGGTGGGGGGAGGGCCAAGTTAGATCACAATTTTCCCTGAAATAAATCCAAATACAAAATAGAGAATAGTGTTTATAAATTAGCATTTAAAATAAACCAGCAAAAAGATAATTGGACGAAATATTTACAGCATTCTATAAAAACAGGGTTATTGTGACCTGAATTGTGACATATTAAAACATTCTCTCATTTTTAAAAGCAATTCAACTGAAAAATAAAAAATGAACCTAATTCCAAAACTGGAATTTTGTTCCACATAAATTCCTGCGGAACCGGTAATATTGATCTTTTGATCTTGTCGCAGAAAAATGGGCAATTATTATAATACACTTTCACGCAATGTGTTTTCAAATCGACTTGAGTTCACAGTAACACTTGCGGAAATTGAAAAAAAGAACTGAAAATCATAAATGTAAAATGTATACTAGTCATATGCATAATTGGATTATAGTAATCATTAGGCCATCGGCATCGGAAGCACTGCAGACCCCTTCAACGTAAAAAATAAGCAGAGCTCAGGCGCGACTATATTACATTCAATTTTACCGTTATTAATTGTTACTATATACAAATAAGGCGGTCCTGACTTTTTTTGCAAAAAAAAAAATGTTAAATTTCAATTTAAAAAGTAAAATGCCCAAAATTTAATTAGTGAACTGCAATAATATTTTAAAAGAAAATCTTGAAGCTATATTAAAGCACTCTCTAAATAAGTTGAATCGGTAAATTCCCAGTCAAATTCCACTTATTCTCAGTGCCTTTTTTCTCACTGAAATTTTCAGTACCCAAAACTGAAACATCAGAAAATTTAAATGACTTTTCACTGATTTTCGGTGAATTTTCACTGATTGCAATCGTGAAAAGATAAACAATGAGAATCAGTGAAATTCCACTGATTCAAGATTAGAGAAAGCTGCAAATAATATTTAATAAACCTTTAGCCTAATTTTAAAAGGACAATCTATATAGAAATTCATAAGATTTCATTATATTTAGTCACAGATTGGCAAAATTGATTTTGCTGAATTAGCAAAGACACATTTTGTACTTTTTTTAGTATTTGTGCAGCCAACCTTTTTTTGTTGTCCAAAAGAAGTTCTGGGTTTCTCAATAACACTAACCAAACTTTCAACTTATAAAAAAATACAGCTTTATACAGCTTTTATTATAAAAAAACACAGTTTTATTTATCATGTTATATAAATTGACATATAAAGAAATTGTATATTTTTTCTACTGATGTGAAAATTAAGAGAAACAACATTTACAATACGATCGGTACAAATATGGATAACATGTCTTTTTAGTAAATTTTACAAGAGGTTCAGGTATAAATCAACTGATTTATTGTACATTTTACGTAACCTCCAGTAAAATCTACTGAACTTGGATTTTTCCACACATTTGTTCATTTTACTGGAAATTAGGTGAAATGTACAAAAAATCAGTAGATTTAACCGAACTTCTTGTAAAATATACTAAAAAGTCATGCTGCCAAATTTGTACCAATCGTGTTGTAAATTTTACGGATCTTTTTTCTGCGAGTGGGACAATTTTTCACAAAAGAGCACATGCAACAAATACAAATTGATGTGGAAAGTGTGAACTCAAGACCTATATTGCATATTCCTATTATATTACAACATGTGATTTCGACTTAATTTGATATGAGTAGGTCAGAACAGATGTTAAGAACTTCACAGATGAACATGAACAAGAGCAGACGTGAAATATTAAAAGTACATCATCATAACTGTCTGCTTACTCATCTCTAATGCTGCAATGAGTTTGTATGGTAATCTTCCAAAGCTGACTCGTCAACATTTGTCGCCCTTGCTTACTTAAAAGAAAGGCAATAGCGACAAGGTGATCTTGCCTCATTTCTGTAGAACAGAACTCATTTGTAAAACCGTAATCTCTTTTACAAGTTACCATATAAAACGGATTCTCGCGGGACCTCGAAAAGCAAAGCGAGGCACCAGATTGGCTATAATTGAGGTATTATTAAGGACTAACAAAACATATTTTTCATTTTGATAGTGTTTTGAAAGAATTTTGAGAGTCTTCCTCTTGTAAATGCAAGAAAGGTCTTTGCATACACGAATTCACAAACTCCAACTTTCAATACACCAGACAATATTTTATACAGATATGTAATTGATATAAGGACCCAACTCGAATATAAAATTACAGTGATTACAAATTGCAAGCCTTTCCGTAATATGTACATCTATACCGCATAATTATTTATTTCCTGCACACATGTGTACCTTATGGCCGGCAAGCATTGCGCCATTTCGACATCAACAGACAGACCTTATAATTCGAGTTGTGGACCTACCGGTTTACTTCATTTGTAAAAACATTTTGACAGGAATTTAGTATAGAGTACCAACATTAATCACTTCATATGCCATATTGTAAACCGCATAATTTAATAACACTTTCATAGAAACTGAGATAGAAACATATGACAAAAAACAGCAAACTTTTTTTCAAAATTCCCAGATTACACAGATTCGGAAAAATATCTAGTTGAATCAACAAAATTCTTGTTGGTTCCACCATAGCATATGGTTCCACCAACCATATGGTTATTTTATAAAAAACAAAATGTTTGGTAAAAGGAGATGTTTCGGGTTTCAATCGTGTGCAAAACTACGAATCTTGCCGAAGTTTCGTGAACTTTGCAGTTCACTTCTTCAGGGCGAATCTTGTCGTCAAGATTCATAGTTTGGCACACGATTGAAACCCGAAACACCTCCTTTTATTATAATGAATCATCGTGAAAGCATTAAATCTATTAACAAAATGTATGGTGGATCGAACAAATATTTCTAGTTAGTAAAATTTAGTTCATTCCGTCAAATGCTTTCGTTGATCTAATATGTTTCTGAGTGTACTATGTAATTTGTTCATAATCATATGAATGGGTGTATTGAAAATTATTTTTTTTTTATTTTTTTTTATTTTTTTAAGTAATCTTAAGGTGCTTATTTCGTGGGAAGAATGCAAGAAGATATACGGCTTTATGAGAACATAATTTCCGAGTGAAAACCGGTTCGCAAGGTTCGATTGAAGATTTGTATTGCTTCTTCCGGTCGACTTTAAAGAATCGGAAACAGTAGAGTTTGGAGCGGAAAATCCAGAATAATCAGCTTTCAATTTTAATAATTAATATGCGCTAAGAGCTGCTGATTTAATGCTACATAAGTTATTGTTAACATTTTTCTAGTAGTATTTTTAGTATTTTAGTATTTTTCTATATCAAGCCACACACACACCTGAGAATGTAAATTATAAAAAGCAACAGTTCCGAGAATTTAATTAAACCTTTCTAAAGCAATTGTCATGCTTAAACATTCAGATTGGCTTTCCTTCCTTATGTTATTTTTTTCAATTAATTTGCTAAGTCATTAGAGACCAAATCTAGAATATCTGCTTTTCAAAGAAACTAGTTCAACCGGACAGTTGGTTTTGCAATTGACGTCATAGATAACGCCATGGGAGATATAGATCTATGCTGGCTATGCACTTTATATTTAGTTAAGTCAGAGCGAATAATGCATTATTTGTCAAGTTACTATCGAGTTTAAAACTCGATAGTAAATACAAATACACACACAGGCTTCAATATCGAAATCTGGAGAAACCTGCTGTATTCGAAGTGCGACACACTTTTTTTGATCGTTTATGTCCATGACATCTACTGAGAGTACTGAGAGACGAGCCAATAAACTGGAAACTTTCAACCTTTCCTTTCGTTTTATCTCTATTCGTCTCGTCTCGTCTCAATGAAATATCTTATTTCTTAAATGAAATCGAAAATGAAAGCTGGTCTTCCCGCATTAAAAGAACTCTTTAATTTCGATTGTATTTATAATCAAACTATATCGTTTGAGTTATTAACTTTTTTTACTGCAGAGTGACCACAAAGCTTCATTTTCAAAATTCCCTGAGCAGTTTTTCATTTTTCTTGACCAATAATATTTAAAGTTCAGCTTTAAGTAAAAACTTAAAGTTTCCGATGGTGGACTATAAATAGCTACAGTCTCTGCGGAATTAATTTTTGCAATGCGAAAAGAGTCTCTTTGGCTTCCAGATAGTTACTTTCTTGTAGAAAACAAATATTCCGATGTTCTAGTAGCAACAGGGAATTTTGTTATAAATTTGCAAAGTTCATGATTAGGTTAAAATTCGAATTTCCCTATGGTAGCTTATAAATGGCTACAGCATCTATGGAAGAACAGTTTCTTCGGCTGTCAGAAAGTAATTTTCAAAATTCCCCGACTTTTACATGTTTTTTCGAAAATCCCTGTCTTTTCCAAGATTTTCCTGTTTTCCCTGACCTGTGCTCACCCTGTACTAATAATAAAATTTGCTTGTATTTATACAATCTGTTAATGAAATTTTTCCTGTTCCCAGCGTGTAAAATATTGGTATGTCAGTACTAAAATTGCATTTAACTGGACGCCCACTCCCTAAAGAGTAATGATAACTTTGACGCTAACTTATAAACACTGTGTTTATCTTTGAACATGGATATTTATTATTATTTCCTATGCTACTATTCTCCAAGTGAGAGGAAATTGTAAGAAATCAACACCTAATGTTACACAATGTTTACTTACAGTATTTACTGCACTTCGAGAACAGAAGTCTGTAATTAACTAATTTTAGTTTATTTCTCAAGATATTAATTTTGTTACACGATCTCGAAATAAAAACAAATCTCAATGAATGATTTACAACAAAAGTACCATTTCCTCTTACTATAATTATAACCTGACAATGAGAGTAATTTGCGAGTATTTAAAAATCGTTGAGGTTGCTACAGAATTTCGATTACAAAATGGCAGACCTTTTCCTGGTTTTTTCCATCGATCCAATTTTTTCAAAATTCCTCATTTCACCTTTTATATTTTGTAATGCTTTTTTCTGTGTGAAACTTAAATTTTAAATTCTACTTTTATTATTTTAAAAGATAAATGCTTCTATTTAAAATTATTCATTCTTGAAGCCATTCTCATGCAAGTACTGTACCTGCACTTTTAAATAGTTCAAGTATAGATTTTTCAGAATTTAAGAATTATATTTGCAATACATGGTTAAATTATAAATTAATTATAGATTTATTCAAACCCATTCAACTGTTAGGGCTTTCCTCTTGAAATTGTTTAAGTTTTCATGATTTAAATTTGAAAGTAAATCATTTTTAAGGTTACATTATACCAATAATTATTTAATTTTGAACGCTTTTAATTTCAAATCGACTGACAGAAAATCGTTTCGAATTGTACAAAATTGAAGCCAAACCTAATTTGAATATTACGCGTCTAAGCTCTAAAAGTGTAAGATTTCTGAACGCTTTTAATTACAATCGTAGGATTTTTCAAGTTTTGAATTTCAAAACATGGAAAAATGTTGAAAGTTTTATTTTAAAATGGACTTTGGAATAAATTAATCCGCACTTTTATGTGTGGCTCGTTTTTCAATTTTTTCGGATAAGGTTCTAAAACCAGCCAAAAGTGATCCACCCATAAGGACATTTATCGTGTAAGATTTTGTTTGGATCGGACAATACTTTCTGTTCTCTCTTGGGATTTTGGATTTGAGAATTCAACAAAAATTTCCGATTGGTTCAAAAATTACAGCAAGTTTTTTTATGTACATTTTTTGCTAGTGCATAGAAATAAAAAACTATTAAACAAAAATTATGTTTAATTTATAATTTTTTTGAAAATGTACGAAAAACATTTTTTTTTATTAAAATCAGTGCACACCTTTTTAAAAAAGTTGCTTATGTCGAACTTTAAGTTTCTTCATATGAAATCAATGAAACAAACTATTATTTTGTTTTTGCAAAACCCGAAAATTCAAAAATCACGTAAACATTTTTCTCCATTAAAGCAAAATAATAGTATGTTTCTTTGATTCAAGCTGAATATATTGCAGGTTCCAAATATTCATATTTTTTCAAAAAAGTGTGCACTTAACTCAAGCCAAAATAACATGTTTCCTGCACATTAAGAAAGTTCTAAACTGAACTTGAATTGAAATTGAAAAAGAAAGAAATTATAAATTTTTTGAAACAAGAAAACATTCACTCCCGAATTGAATTTAAATTTGAAAACTTCCTATAAATTTCAATAAAGTTCAAAATCAAACAATTTATAATATCATTTAATTTCAAATTATACTTTTCCAATTTTGAAGTTTTTAAATCAAAACGCTATCATTCTTGATAAAAATTTGGAAAAAATGTACGTTGGCAGCTAACACAGCGAAAAGAATATTAAAAATGTTATGCCTGAAATTCAGAAACGTATTTAAATTCAGAGATGGTCTTAAATTCAGCAAAAATGTATCTGAATTTAAGAAAACGTATGACTAAACTCTGAAATGCAGATATTAACCTACTTAAATTAAGGCAAATTTTTACTGAATTTGAATACATTTCTTTTTTTTATTTATAATTAAAGTTAATTGAACATATTAACATTTTACAAAAAGTAATAACACAAATGTAGAAAGCAACTAAGGTAGCCTGCAGCAGATCCATTTCTTCAAATTTTATTGATATTTATGAGTTAGGGAAGCGAGACAAAAGTATGGTGATCGCAGAAATAAGGTCGCAGAAATGAGATCGCGTTATTCACTTTTTAAGACTACAAAACCCTAAAATAACTTTTACTGTTTCTGCCCAATTAGTGGTACTTTTGTTCTCTACAAAAATATAAAACTAAAGACGAGAAATTATGTCTATAAATTGTTTATATATAGTCGACTGCCAATTCTACGCTAAGTTTCGCTTGGGAAAAGAATTGGTCACACGTTATCCATGCATTCTTAGAGTGTTAACTATACACTAGATTAAGATAATAAAACCAGATGCACTTCTGCAATGCCACCGACCTCTTTTTATAACTTTCTAATTTAGATCCTAATTGGGATTTTACTTTTAGTCTTATGATGTCTCAGAGCTTTAGAAGTTTATGAAAAGTAAAAATATATATGACAGGGTGTCCAAAAAAACTTCTATTTCAAAATTCCCTGACTTTTTCCTAATTTTTCGCTACATAATTTATCATTTTGCCCGACCATTAATATTTAAAGATCAGAATTCTAATCTTGTGACATTTTCAGGAGCCACAGCACAAAATGCAATGAAAACAGGGGAAATAGGGGTATTTTCCACGAAAATAGGGAAATAATAGGGGTATAAACTCTTTTAAATCAAATTAATTTAGATACTAAAACGCTTTAAATTTCTAAGATTTAAAGGCGAAATATATTGCATTATCAACAAAATAGTTAAATTTTCAACAAATAAAGATTTTCTAATAAAGGAGATGAATTTTCAACTCGAAAAGACGAATTTTCAACAGAAGTTTTAAGTTTTTAAGAATAAAAAAAGACAATTTTTTGGAAAAAAGTTGACTTTTAACCCTGAAAAGATGAATTTCTAACAAAAAGTTCTTTTTCAACCAAAAAAAAGATGAATTTTCTATCCAGAAAGACGATTTTTCAACAAAATATTTGAATTTTCAACTAAAAAATTAAATTTTTAACAAAATAGTTGAAAGTTTAACCAGGTAGCTGAATTTTCAACATAGAAATATAAATCTTCAAACAAATGGTCGAGTTTTTAAAGAAAAAAGATTGAACTTCAACTTCAATCAAATATGTGTTTAGTTGCATTTTCAGCTAAATATTTGAATTTTCAAGCCAAAAAAGACGAATTTTTGAAAAACAGTTGATTTTTCAATCCAGAAAGTTGAATTTGAAACAGAAAATTATTTACAACCAAGAACAGTGACTTCTCTGCCAAAAACGATAATCCTTCCATTCAGAAAGACGAATGTTGAACAAAACAGTTGTATTTTAGACGAAAAAAGATGACTTTTTAACCAAAAAAATCAATTTCCAACAAACTAGTTAAATTTTCTATCAAACAGTTCAATTTTCAGATAAAAAAATTAATTTTCAACCAAAAAGGTGAATCTTAAAAAAATAATGAATTTTTAACAAATAATCTCAAATTCCAACCATATAGTTGAATTTTTAACAACAACAAAATGAATTTTTAATAAAATAGTTAAATTTGTAATCCAATAGGTAAATTTTTAACTAAAGTGATGAATCTTCAACAAAAGCAAGAATTTTTAAAAACTAATTTCAACTTTCAACCAAGTAGTTGAATTTTCAACCAAAAATTAAATTTTTATCAAAATAATAGAATTCTTAACCAAGCGAGATGCATTTATTCTGAACCAAAAATAAAATAGTAGACTTTTAAACGAAAAGGAATGGACATTTAACCAAAGTGGACGGGGTTTCTTATTAGGATGTATTAATTCAGATCGCATTTAAGCGAAAAACTGAGAAAAATGGGAAAAGGAGGAAGTTTCTTGAAAAGAGGAGGAAAGAGGAATTCTTTAAAAAAAGGGGAAAAGTGGGGAATAGGGGGAAGAGTTTGAAGTCTGCATTTTTAATATAGAATCTTTTACAAATGAAATAAAATAATTTTAAACTTAAAGTTATAAACTATTAATTTATTATCGTTGACAGTTACTTAAAGTGCTTCTTGTAGAAATTCCCGGATTTTTGCAATTTTTTTTCCAACACCCTGACTTTTTCATGACTTTCCCTGACCAACAAATTCCTTGACTTTTCCGTGACCTGCGGCCATCCTGTTATTACCAATGAATTTATGAATATTAACACATTTGCAATCTAGATAAACGTGTTGAGATAAGATTGTTTATATTAAAAATTACATTCCTTTTTAAAAGAAAATAAGTGCACTAATAGTGAATTGAGCCAACGGCCATACCACGCTGAAAAACCCAGTTCTCGTCAGATCACTGAAGTTAAGCAGCGTTGGACGCGGTTAGTACTTGGATGGGTGACCATTCAAGAATACTGACATGAGTGCTGTTGGCACATCGTGGGTGTGGTGAGCCCACACTTGTAGTTATTTATAACTACAAGAAAAACCTAGAAACACTACCCGAATCGGGTAGTGTCACGCCTACCCTGAAAGGGAAATGGTTTAATGGTATACAAGCCACTTTGAGATTTAGCAACAGACAGCCAATTTTACATCAGATTGCTCACGTTTAAAACTTGATTCCAAGCTTGCTTTGATTATAAATAAATTACAAAAACATATGAAATTACAGAAGTTTAACCGACGATTACATATGAAATAACGTTCATAACATTTTTACATTCTCATTCTAATGAGTTTTATGTAAAATTTGACATAGTCGGTTTTCATCAAATCTCCACGTTTTGAGACCTCCTGAGTCAGAAAAAACGATTTTTACGAAGGTGTCTGTCTGTCTGTAGTCTGTAGTCTGTCTGTCTGTCTGTAGCCACGATAACTTTCGAAAAAATGATCAGATTTGATTGAGCTTTGGCACACTTTTTTATGGCCGAAAAATAGAGAACGAGTTCGTTAACCAGCTATTTTGGATGAAAATCCAAAAAGTGAGCACATTTTGAAAATTTTTGAGAACACTTTTTTTGAAGATTTGAAAATTCTATGTACGGTTGTTAGTAGTACGCAAAATGACGAACAAAATATTCTTATGACTTTTTGTGATAAAAAAAAAATTACTGGAGTTATAGCATTTTCAAAATTCCAAAAAACAAACGAAAATGAACATTTTAAGCCGAAAAACGCACGATATGAAAAAAAGTCAAGAGGAGAAAAACGTTGATTCCTGAACACCCTATAATATTTTCATAACAACTTTTTGAATTTTTTGAAAAATAAAAAATTCAAATTTTGATCGCACAAAAAATTAATGAAAAATCAAAAAAGCCATTTTGCTGTCAAACTATGCAAGATACCAGAAAAGACGCGTAGTTTTTGTTTTATTCGTAAAAAACAGCATTGAAAATAGAAAAATCAAATTTTCAGACGAATATTACCAGCTACGAAAAAATGACCGAAACAAAATTGGTTCATCCAAGGAAGAGGTACAAATTTATTGTGACTCATGTTTCGATAGGATGCGTGGTTTTTGTTTTATTCGTGAAAATAACATTGACAGTAAAAAAAATCAAATTTTTGAAAAAACAATGCAAGGTACGAAAACATATAAATGAACAAAAATTGTGCATTCAAAAAAGACTTACAAACCCGTGATCAATTTTTGCGGTAAGAATATATTCAAAATGAAAAAATTAACTTTTTTGATAAACGGCACAAGCTAAAATAAAATGTTAACTAATAAAATTTGTCGCCTGAATTATATCATTACTTTTCATTTGAAATCAAATACCAATTTAGTAATTTGTATATGAAGAACATATAACACGAAGCACAAAGTGCGCGCTCAGTGTATTTACCAAATCGCACGCCGTAAGTGCGTTCAAACTTTTTTGTTTCTATCATACGGTTCAAATGATTTTCAAATCAAATATCGAGCGCGAAGCGCGAGTGTCTGGATGAGAATGTGTTCCTTAAGGTCGATAGAACCTTGAGTAAATAAAGTTCCTTTTCAGTCTAAAATAAAAACAAATTTAACAATCACTTAATATGTAGAGGTTTTGATAATTTTATAATATTTGCAAACAAACTTTTTCTTTTCATCGAAGTCGAACACGAAGTTCAAAAATCTAGAGGAGCCGAGCGTAAAGCGCGATGTAAATACGCCCGAGCGCGTAGCGCGAGGTGAGTACATAATCGAGCGCGAAGCGCGAGATCCAACAGTCGCGCGCCCTAGGCGCGCTCAAACTTGCGAGCGAAGCGAGCCGCGCGCAAAGCGCGCGATGAGAATGTGCCCGCTAAGCAGGCAGATTTTTTCGATTGTTTTTATGGGTTTATTGAGTTAAATATTTACTTGACATTAATACTCCACAAATATTGTAATTAATTGTTGAAAGTTCTGTTTATCGAATTCATTGACTTAGTCAGTTATAAAAAATAATGTTTCCTTCCTATTAGGTCATCAGAGAGCAAAACTCATTAAGCTAGTTATCGCGCCAAAAAGCAGGTCTCTGGAATAAAGTTTTCTATGATTTTAAGAATTGAAATAATATTATCAGTAATTTCTTATCAAGGACAAAACATTATTTTTTATGGAAAAAGTTTGAAACTGACGAAAAATAATTATTTCGACAATAGTTTTTGTAATTGAAAAAAGTAAATAATCCTCAAATATAGATATTTTGTTTAAATTGTTTTTTTAAGAAAAATTCTTTTAAAGATTCCAGCGAAAAAAAAAAATATAATTTTTCAAATTTGGAAGCAGTTAACTTGCAGAGAATGTTTTCCTCGAAAAAGAATATGCCATCATTTATTAAAATTCAACCATTTTTCAAAAATTGGTACAAAGCGACAGGAAGAAAAAATTAAATTGCAAAAAATATTGTTAAAATAATTCTTTTGTTTTAAAATTTTGTCATTCAAAACAATGTTGTTATTTGACAATTAAATCATCCGTAATATTATTTTGATTCTTAAAATCATAGAACTATTTTTTTCAGAGATCTGATTTTTGGAACGTTCACTACATTGAGGAATGCATCATTAAAATATAATTTTAGTGTTAAAACTTCTACTTCTTTAATTTACAGAAAAATCTAATTTTCTGCCAAATTTCTTATTCCTCTTAGAATGCAAAACGTTCATAAATGAAGACTGTGGGTGCAAAGCCTCCCAAACGACAAAAAAATTTACAGTAGAGGCAAAAAAATGAAAACTTTTGCGCGTTTGATTTAAAAAGAAAAGAAAGTTTGAAAAACGTAACCAGTTTTGAGAAAAAAATAATCAAAAATTGACTTTGAGCAAAAGAGCCAAAATGCCACAGTAAAAAAATGTTTTGTTGTTAATTTTTTATTTTAAATAATATAGCGCGGTGCCAATAGGTGTAAAATGATAAACATGCGTCAGGATCTCGCGATAAACTTATACAAAAAAAATGCATGTTGAACAATTTTGCATTTGGGAGGTTTTGCGACTGCACCCTTTAATTATAATTTTGTTCGCGAGCTAAAGTTTATTGTACGAAATTTTTATTGAAACTGGGGCCAAATACAAAGAAAGATTAAAGAACAACTTTGAGGAACTCAAAACGTCTCCAAAATAGGTTTCGCGCAATCAAAAATTTGGCTACAACTTTTTGTTGCCCAAATTTCCAATTCGAATTTGACCTAATCTTTTTATATGGACTTGGGTTAGGATCTCGCGATGAAATTACGGAAAAAATATATTTTGATCATCAATTACTGATATCATTTTCTTGATAGGGCTAGATATCTTTTTCTCTATACTGGAAACCCCTACGAATACAAAACCATCATTATCAGTATTGTAAGCCTCAGACTAAATGGCTCTTTTCTACTTTTAGATTGGAATTATTCCGCTAATTTTATTCCCTATTATTGCTAATAACATTATTATTGCTACATCAAGACGCATGGGTCTATAATTTTCATGAGCAGATTACCGGAAAGTTATGAAGTGGTAAATTATTTGATGGAGGCTCTCTCGCCTAAACGAGTAAACGATTCGCTTGCTCTTTGCTGTTGCTGAGAAAAACAATGTGATTGATATCGAATGAGAGCAGAAAACATTATTTGTTAGTTTTGGAACAGAGGAGGTAATTAAGCGACAAGTAGTGCTAATGCACCTGACGCCGTGCCAGACTGGTTTTCTTGTTTGCTAAAATTTGTAAAAGAATGCTGACTGTTTAGTTTTGAATTTCAAATTGGTTCAGTTGTAATTACCAGATTAAAGAAAAGGATAACTTTTTAAATATGAACAAATATCTACTTTTTTCATAAGGACGTCTTTCCACATAGTAATATGAACGCTAGTAATTTAATTTTTACTATTTAGTAAAAAATGACTACTTTACAGTAAAATAATACTATAAGTCAATTTAACAACATTTTTACTAAAGAAATTCCTTACTGACAATTACTGAAAATTATTACTAAGGTAATTAGTAGACGACTGGGCACTGTCTAATTAGTAATCATTTTTCAATAATTCATTATTAGAGAGGAAATAATGATAACATACATAAAGGAGTTTCCAATTTTTTCCCTAGCATACTAGGCAACAAATTTTCAACGTAAAAAGAACGACTTTTCAGCAAAATAAATGAATTTTCAAGTCAATAAAACTTCCAAGAAAAAATGAAATATTCACATTTTTAGTTGAAAAAATTAATTTTCAACTAAAAAAACGAATTTTCAACAAAATAGTTAAATTTTTAATTAAAAAAATGTAACTTAAATCATGAATCTTCAACCAAAAAAATGAATTTTCTACCAAAAAGGACAAATTTTCAACAAAAAACATAAATTTTTAAATAAAAAAGAGAAATTTTCAACCAAAAATAGGACAGTTCAATGTTCAGGTAGAAAAATAAATTTGCAACAAAACAAACAAACAAATGTTCAACAAAATAGTTAACTTTTTACCAAAGAAATTAATTTTTCAATAAAAATATGAATCTTCAACAAGAAAAAAATGCATTTTCTACCAAAAAGGACAAACTTTCAACAAAAAATAGGATAGTTCAATTTTCAGTTAGCAAAATGAATTTGCAAAAAAAAAAAACAACAAATTTTCAACCAAATAGTTAATATTTCAAACAAAGAAATCAATTTTTTACCAAAAATAGAATAGGTTAATTTTCAGTAAAAAAATTAATTCAACCAAACAGACGAATTTTCAAGCAATATAGAAAAAAAAAGAAAGCTAATGAATAATTAAATTTTTCCTTATTTTCCGGACGACTATTCCATCCCCTTTTCCAACATTCCAACTCCCCGAATTTTTCAATTCGAGTAGAAGCTGCCTTAAATAAAATTATGAATCTTCAACCAAGAAAATGAATTTTCAACCAAATATTGAATTTTAAACCCAAAAGATTAATATTCTATTAAAAAATACCAAATTTTAAATAAAAAAATATAAATTGTCTACCACAAATAGAACATTCCAATTTTCAGATAGAAAAATACATTTTTCGCCAAAAAGAAACGAATTTTCAACGAAATAGTGAAATTTTCAACCAAATAAATTTATTTTTAACCAAAAGATGAAGTTAAGTTAAAAGAATTAGTTTCTAATTTAAAAAAAAAATAATTTTCAACCAAATAAATGAATTTTCAACCAAAAAGATGAATAAGTCATCAAAAAGATTAATATGCTGCCACAAAATAAAAATAAAAATACAGGAATAACAAACTGAAGAAGATCATTTTTCAACCAAACACGGAAAAGTTAGATTTTCTGTTAAAAATGTTAATTTTTAGCGAAAAAAAAATCATTTTCAACCAAAAAGGTTAATTTTGAATAAAAAAAAGTTTTTCAACTAAAATGATGAATCATCAACCAAAATAGAAGAATTTTCAACAAAGTAGTTCCACTTTCAACTAAGTAGCTAAATTTTCAACCAAAAAAGATAAATTCTCAATGAAAAATGTAATAGTTGATATTTCAACCAAAAATTATTCGAATTTCCCACCAAAAACCGTTTAATGCAACGAAAAAAGACAAATTCAACAAAATAATTGAAATTTCCAACAAAAACAGATTAATTTTTTTCAACCAAACAGTTGTGATTTTGAACCAAAAAAGATGCAATTTCTACCAGAATAGAAGAATTTTCCACCCACAAGGACGAAACTTCAACGAAACAGTTTAATTTTTAACTGAAAGGAATGACTTTTTAACAAAATTCTTGAATTTTCAACTAAATAATAAAATTAACTTCAACTTCAATTTATCGAGAATCCCCTGATTGTCAGATTTTTCCTGACATTCCCTGACTTTCTGGAATTCCCTGACATGTAGCAACCCTGAATTTATTGTATTTCATTATCTGATCAAACTGTAATAAATGCAGATATCGAATGAACAATTCTGAAACGCACCATATAACTGCCTCTTCGTTTTCCATGACACTTTTCACTCCTTCTATCCTCAACTTTTCTACTCTTTCCCGACTTTCCAGTTCCTTCGAAGTTAGAATCAACAACATTGGCATCCAGAAGATTCTCCATAGACTTACGATTACATCTTGTTATTCGTGTTTTGGGATTGGTTTTAATCCGATTACCATTTTCATCATGATATTCATCCCATTCACTAATCTCACTTCGAACATCCTCCAAAGAACGCGCCCTGCCAACTGCACAAGTGCAAGGTGGCACACTATTTCTGCCAATACCTCCAGAGCTTTTGGCTCTCGTTCTGGGCCGTTCCATCAACATCAGCCTTGGAGACATCCCCATTTGTGGGACTTGCATGGGTGGTAGTGTTTGAGCTGGGGGTGGCATGGCGTTTCTGTACATAGGTGTTAAATAATAATAATCTCTTCCCTTATTAGACGTATTTGATTGCATCCTTGCTGGCATGTAATTATACTCTGGTAGAGGAGTAATCCATTGAGTCAAAGTCTCCAGAGGCACAGGCACAGGACGATAGCAAAATGAAGGTCCTCTGGATGATCCTGTACTTCTGTACAAGGGTGGCCAAGGTCTATGTTTAGTATCACTTCCAAAACGAGGATCCATCCTTGGATCCAAAATCCTTATGTCACCCATTATTTAATCTTTTTTTTAACTAATAATTTAAACTTAATTTAACAGATACTTCACTCCCGTTTGCTCATAAGTCACTTCACACCACAAGTTCCGAAATGAAAAACTGTTTGAAAACAAATGTATAAGTTTTTTTATTCAGTTCACAAGATGCACTTCACATTTCGTAAAATGGTGAAAACATGTTTGTGTCGCGAAAATTGAAATTGATTTAAACGCAAGCGCGAGAAAATAGGAAGAAAATTATAAGATTGTGAGAAGAGAGCGGACTGAACTCAACTGTGTGTAGCGAAGGTTCTTGCCGAGTGAGCTCGAATGGATGAGAAACGACCCACTTCTCTTCAAACTCCCCTTCCTTTTCCCAATGCTTATTGTCTGCAATTTATCCCCAATTTCTTGATCTTTTTATTTAACTAATTATGGTATTATCCTATTTTCAGAATTACCAAGCAGATGCAGATTTCTAAATTGCAACTTGTTATACAATTGTGGTCTTCTTTTGGTTAAACAAGGCAGAAAATGACATCACTTATGAAACAACGATATGCAGGTTCTTTAAACTTGAATCACTAAATTCCCAGACAAATTTCACTGATTCTCAGAGCTCAAGCAAACTAATGTACATGAAAAAAGTGGAAAAAGTGACTGCTTTAAGCTAAAAAGTGACTACTGTTCACGCAAAAAGAGGCCTGTAATATCAATACACTTATATCTACTTAAAAATTTTGATTCCATTACACATTTAATTTATCGGCTTATATTTACATGATTAGATAAAATTATATTGTTGGATTCGGAGGTGCAAACCAAGGTCACAATTACTAGAATAAATTTTACTAGTAATCTTGAAACAAATTGTAATTCATTTTATTACAAGCTAAATAAACCTATCAACACTTAACTGCCGTATTTATATTTCGATCCTTTACAATAGGAACTAGAAAACCAGAAAATTATAAATTAAAATAATTTAAATTTTAATATTGCATACTTTACAGCCTAAATGCTCTCATACAGGGCAAATAGAATAATTGTTCACGTATTAAATTTGTTATGAAACTCTTTAAATTCCTAACCTTTCAAGTAAGTAATTGCAATTTCTAAAAAAGAGCTGCATTTTTAACCAAAAAGATGAATTCTCAATGGAGAAGATTAATTTTCTACTAAAAAACACAAATTTTCGACAAAATACATGAATTCACAACAAAAAAGTTGAATTTTCTACTCAAAAAGATACTTTTTCAACCAAAAATAGAATAGTTAAATTTTCAGTCAAAAACGTTAATTTTTATACAAAAAAATAATTTTCAACACAATAGTTAAATTTTCAAACGAAGAGATGAATTTTCAACTAAAATGACGAACCTTCAACAAAAAATTAGTTTTTAACAAAGTAGTTCAATAAAAAAACCTGAATATTCAATCAAAAAAAGACGAATATTAAACAAAATAGTTGAATTATAAACTGTAACAGATTATTAAATTTCCATTTTTAACGCTTTTAACCAAAAATATTAAATTTCTACCAAAAGAGACAAATTTTCAATAAAATGGATGAATTTTGAACCAGCAAAATACATTTTGAACCAGAGACATCAATTTTCTGCCAAAAAAGACGAGTTTCCTACAAATTACATGAATTTTCAACCCAAAAGATGAATTTTCAAACCAGATTAATTTTCTACAAAAAAGACGAATTATCACAAACATACATGAATGAATTTTTAACGCAATAGTTGAACTTTCTACTGAAAAAAAGATGAATTTTGTAATCGGAAATTGAAAAGATAAAATTTCAGTTAAAAAAGTTAATTAAAAAAAATGAATTTTCAACAAAATAGTTCAATTTTCAACCAAAGATATGAATTTCAACTAAAATGTTCAATCTTCAACCAAAAAATTAATGTTTAACATAATAATTGACTTCTCCACCAAGCCATATTATTAATTTTCAACTAAATAGTTGCATTTTTACCCAAAGAAACTGAAATTTTTAACAGAAAAGGGACGAATTTAAAAAAAAAGTTGATTTATTAAAGGAGTTGAGTTTTCAAGCTAAAACACCGAATATTTCGAAAACCTTTGACTTTTTATCCTGAAAAGATGAATTTTCAACAATAAAAATTATTTTCAACGTAATAGTTGTATTTCCAACCAAAAGAGTATAATTTTTTACCAAAAGAGATGAATTTTTAACAAAAGAGTTAAGTTTTCAAGCTAAAAAGTAGAATGTTTTAAAAAAAGTTGGCCTTTTAATTTCGAAAAGATAAACTTTCAACAAAAAAGTTAATAATATTTAAAGAGAAAAGGGGGAAAAGGAGAAGATTTTCAAGAGTAGGGAAAAAAGGGGAATTTCATAAAAAGAGGAAACGTATGGAAATAGGGGAAAGATTGTGATCCCTGATATAAGTTCATCATACAAAAGTATTTTCGTACTTTATCTTTTGTACTTGAACATTTTGTATCTTAAACTCGTACACGAAATTCAATAAAGTTGATGAAAATTGTTTGAAAAATAATAGTTTTATGAAATTTTGTTGCGAAAGTTACTTCGGTGCTTTGAATTTAAATCACTTTTGAAGAAAAATTAAACCTAAAGTAAGTAAATACAAAAAAAAAACTAAGAAAAGTTAAAAATTTGTATAATTTGCAACAAAAAGTTTCTCCGCTGCTTTGCATGTAAATCACTATCCAAGCAAAATTATAGCTGAACATTTAATACCCATAAGTAACCAATTATTGTAAGTATGTACCTGTAACAAATTTAAATTTCACTAGTACCAGAAATATATCAAGAAAATTAGGCTTAAGTGATTTAAAGAAATTCAAATCGATAGTACTTTAATAAAAGTTACTGAAATTTATTAAAATATGACAAATAATGATTTTTAAAATATTTACAGTATTTACATATTAGTGAATTATTGCGACTTTTTACACCAAGTTTGACCCTGGGGCAGATTCTAGGCATAAAATTCTAAAAATATCTTGACAATTTAGAAAAATACTATGGAGACTTACATTTAAAATGAGCACAAGAACTTTTAAACATGTTAATTATTTCAAATTTTATTTCAATTTTTCCAAAACATCAAAATTTTAAAGTTTTTTTACAATCCCTTTTTATAAAATTGACACTTTGCCTTCAGCTTGGGCTTATTAGACGCAGAATTTTATTACCTCTCAGGCTATTATGAGAAAAAAAATTCACGTTAATTTTATAAAAATGAAAGCATTTTAGCAACAGGTGAAAAAACAATCATTTCCGCTGGTAGCGTACTTGTAAAATGTTGTAAAAATGTCAAAGCAATCACAAATGCTTAGAAAAGTACAATTATTATATTGCTGTACTTTATTGTTATATAATATATTTTCAAAATAAAATATAATAAATTACAACGAAATTAATTTATTTGTAAAATTTTGTAATTGATTCACTGTACAATGCCGATCCTCAAAAGTACGCCGAATTCGCTGTACTTTTTAGAGACACGAAAAGAAATAAAGGAGAAATAAAAATTTTCGTTGTTCAAAAGGGGAAGCAACAATTTTCACAAGAATAGTTTTCAGTGTTGAAAAATTTCGTAAAAGTGTCTGAATACTAGAAGCACGTTTTAGTTTTCAGTAGATATTTTTGTAATTTTCTACGATTTAAAAACAACATTTTTGAAGTAACCCTGCGGTCAAAATTTATTTTTACTATAAAATACAATAATGTGAAAATTGTATTTTTTTGTATCTAAAAATTTGAAATTTCTTTTTAAACTTTCTACCATTTTTAACGCTTGTTACGAGAATTTCAAGAAATGTCAATAGATTTAAAAGATTACAAGAGATTTTGGCCATTACTAGGCGATATTCTAGTATAAAGTCGTAAAAATATCTCAAAAAATATCCTGATATTCAATTTATAAAACTTTCTCCGTTTTAAATCTGTAACTATGATGCAATGGCTGGGAAAAGTGTTGTTAAAAGAGGCACGATGAAGATATATTGGATTATAAACACAGCATAGCTTCTGCTTAATATACTTCCTATTTATCATCTTTAATGGTATAATGATAATAATAAAATGTGTTTGATGTTTATACTATAGTAATCATTATGATACTTATAAATGTAATAATTTAATAACTTTATCTGTCTTATTTTTTTATAAGTTGGCTAACGTTATATACTAAAACGTAATTCTACTCCAGTGACAACCGTAAAAAATTATTTTTTAAATTTTAATATTCGTAACTAATTATGTCTTCACTACTTTGCAGCATTCTGCACTCAATCTTTGCAATATTGTAGAAAATAATGAATTTGAAAGTTAATTGAAATATGCATGAGGTATGCATTTATTTTTCTTTCTGAAATGATAAAATCGTTATAATTAAACTTTCAAGGAAATAGTTGAATTTTCAACCTTCAAAGATAAATTTTTAAACAAGAAGAATAATTTTCCAACAAAAGACGAATTTTCAACAAAATACATTAATTTTCAATCAAATAGTTTAATTTACAACTAAAAATTAATAATTTTTCAACGAAAAATGCAATAGCTAAACTTTCAGTAAAAAAAATCAATTTTCAAACAACAAAAAAAGACTTTTTTCAGCCAGTCAAATTCAACGAAAAAAGAAAGCTTTTTCACGAAATATTGAATCCTCAAACAAATAGATTAATTTTCAAAAAAGATTAATTATCTATCCAAAAAGACGAATTTTCAACAGAAGAGATAATTTTTCACGCTATAAAGTCAAATGTTAAGATAAGTTTCAACAAAAACAAAATCGTTAAATTTTCAGTTGAAGCAATAATTTTAAACCAAAAAAAATACACAAATTTTCAACAAGTTCAAATCAACCAAAAACAAGGCATTTTTAACATAATAGTTATATTCTCAACAAAAGAGCTGAATTTCCAACCAAGAAAGGTTTTACAGTCACATTTTTTAACCAAAGTTTCAATTTTACCCGAAAAAGGTGAATTTTCAAGCCAAAAGTATGAATTTTCAACAAAAAAATTACTTTTGAACCAAATAGTTGGACTTTCTAACAAAATAGTAAAATTTTTAATAACACACATGGATTTTCAACCAAACGGTTTAATTTTCATACCAAAAATATTAACTTTTAACAAACAAGTTAATTTTCAAGCAAATAGTCGATTTTTCTATCATTTTTAAACAAAAAAGTAGAATTTTCAACAAAAGAGTTACATTTCTGACAAAAAAGTTAATTTTTAACCAAATAGTTAAATTTTCTACCAGAATATTTGAATTTTCAACCAAAGGGATGAATTTTCAACAAAGTAGTTCAACTTTCAACGAAGCAGTTAAATTTTCAACTAGAAAAGACGAATTTTCAACAAAAGGGCTGAACCCTCTGCAACGAATTTTTCACCAAAAAGATGAATTTTTTAATCAGAAACAATACTTTTCAAGAAAAGAGTTGAATTTTTAACGAAATATATGAATTTTCAACCAAAATAGATGATTTCTCAAGGAAAAATATAATAGTTGATATTATTTCAAACAAAAAAGATTTTAATTTGAAATCAATCACAGTGCAATTCAGCCAAAAAAGATAAAATTTTCAATAAAATAGCTGAAATCTCAACCAAAACAGATTAATTTTCTACCCATAACTAACTGATCCATAAACCTCTCTTAATAGGAGATATACAAAAAAACAGCAAGTAACTTGAAAGTAACTAAAATGAAATTTCAAAGTTACTGCAAAAATCGTAATTAAGTTACGATACAAGTTACTCTTTAAAATAGTAGCAAAGTTACCTTAAAAGTTGCAAATAACGTAACTTTTCAGTAACTTAGTTACTTGTAACAAGTTACTACCCAACTCTGGTACGGTCCCTAAGGGCTCTTCAGGGCCTATGGGAGCAGATATTAACTTTCGCTACAACTGATTTCACTTGTTACTTTTATTTTTCTCGTCTAATCTCCTAAATTATTGTAAACTCTCTAGAAATCACCGACAACATTCGCCGGATATGAGAAATACGGTAGGCGTTAAGAAATAAGGTGCAGTTCCCTCCATTATTTTCTGTAATGACCAATAAAGAAAACAAAAATTCGACATCAGTAGTACCGAAAGTAATATTCAATGAGTGAGTCGTACTTTTTAATATATAATCTGCGTCAAAAGAGTTTGTCTAAAACACTATAAACTTCAAAAATTATAACTCATAAGCATCACAAAACTTGTTCTACCTTTGGGAAAAGTACTTATCTAGGCATAACATAAAATTTGATGAATATACAGTAATGAATTTTCAACCTCGGAAACAATTTTTCTTTGCTTAAATACGTGAAATTCTATATTTGCATACAAAGTAGAGAGAAAATTACAAACATTTTCAGGCGTTTAAGTTTTATGCGGAGCCCTAATAGCGACATGCAACGTAAAATAGAAAACTGGTCTTTTCAGTAATTGAAGCTTCTTTAGATAATACTGCTTCACTTTAAAATTAAAATGGAAATTTCCTCAATTCTTCTCAAAGGCAATATTTTTTATGTTCAGAATAACTTTCTCTGTATTATTAAAACAATATTACGTCTACAACTAATCAACTTAAATATCTAAGTAATGAAACAAAATTGAGATGGATTTCAGGTTGTAAATACAAAAAAAAAAAAAATTTTATCTCGATTCATTTCGTTGTATCCTGTTTTTTTATCCATCAATAAATCCTTCCTATTATTAGAAGACAATATTTTTTCATATTTTCTTCATTCCAAGGATCAAAGTGGTTCAGTAGTTCAATTTTAGGTAAGAAAGTGGATTTTTTCTGAAAGGAGATTAAAAAGGAATTTCATTTATTATTAAAAACTCTATACATCATACGCGTATCTCGTGAATATTGAAGTCAATTTTTGGTTACAACAATTTTTCACAGGGTGTCCAGCGATTCTTTGGAACAAAATTCAAGGTCTTTCCAGGTTTTCCAGGTCAAGAAATCAAATTTTCCCAGGTGTCCTTTCGTTACATCAAATAATTAAATAAACGTTTGTTAAACATGTAAAAAATGAGCTATTTCATTATGTATTGGCCAACAATTTCTAAAGAAAGCCGAATCATAAACAAAGTCTTCATTTTTTGCGAACTTAAGTCGCTTTTGTGGAATCTTTGAAAATTTTTTAAATCTTTGTAAAAGTCTTTGAAATGATTGAAATCTTTGTAAATTCGTTGGAATTTTTTGAAGTGTTACAAACCTTAGTGAAAGCTTGAAATTTCTGTGAAATCTTTAAAAAATCTTTTGGAATTTTTGAAAGCTTTTGTAAAATCTTCAACATCTTTGTGTAATTTTTTGAAATCGCTTGAAATATTTCAAATATTTGTGAAATCTTTCTTTAATCTTTATTTGTGAAATCTTTTGTGTTCGTTTAAAATCATTGAAATCTTTTGAAAAACTCTCAAATGTGTTGAAATATTTTGACATCACTTGAAAATCTTTCAAATGTTTTGGAATCTTTGAAATCTGGTGTACTGCAACCCTTTTTGAAATGTTTGAAATTCTTAAAATCTTTTGAAATCCTTATGAATTGTTTGAAATATTCATAAAATCTTTCTGAAGTCTTCTGTATTCGTCCGAATTCACTGGAATGTTTGAAATATTTGTGAAATCTTTCTGAATTTGTTTCTAATCGTTTAAAATCCCTGAGATATTTTAAATCTTTATTCAATTTTTTGAAATCTTAAAAAAAATGGTAATATCTTTTAAAATATTTTAACTGTTTTGAAATCGGTTGTACTGCTCCCTTCTTGAAATCTTTGAAATTCTTGAAATATTTTGAAATCCTTATGAATTATTTGGAATATTTGTGAAATCTTACATGAAGTTAAAATATTTTTTGGTGGAAATATCAAGTATTGAATTTTTTGTTCAGAATTTATCTTTTTTTGTTGAAAATTCTACTATTCGATTAAAATTGTAATAACTTTAATAAAAATTTATTTTTTTGGTTGAAGATTCACCATTTGAGATGAAAGTTCATCTCTTTTGTTGAAAAATCTTCTTTTCTAATAGAACAATGATCTGCTTCGTTGAAAATTCTGGTTTATGATTTCTTCTTTAAAATTAAACTATTTTGCCAAAAATTAACTATTTTGTTACAAATTCATCAATTTTATAGAAAATGCAATATTTTTACTATCGTCTAGGAAATATTTGAAATTGGTACCATAAAAAAGAATCTCTTTACAAGCATATTAATTGTTTTCTAATGCCTTAAATTTCTGTTTATGATTCTTAAAAAATGAATCAAAACTTTGTACAAAAAAGCGGAAAAGGGGTAAATTAGGTCAACATTCTCGATTTTAAGTGTTTTAGGGAATTTCCCAAATTTTTGGGGAAAAAGGGGATTAGGTAAAGAAGAGGATGGACTGTGATCCCTGTTATTTTATACTAAGTTTCGTAGGACAGCCTCCGATCAATGTGTGCACACTGCACATCATATTTAGTTGCTTTTCTATCATGACTTTCTCCGATACGCTCCGTTAATGATTAGCGGCAATTCGTTTTTTTCTCTCTCTTTCTTTTTCTCATCTTTTCCTTTATCTTATTGATCTAAAGGAAAATCAAAAGGATTCGATTGGCTTTCGCTAGAAGACTACGTGACCAGTTAAAAAAAACTTGACCGCTACATAAATAAATGTACATCTTATCTAAAAAAAAAACTTTTTAAAATACTTTTGGAAGTTCCTGAAACAAATTACACAAAATTTCGAAAAGTTAAAACAAATAATTTCGTCAACTGTTGAATAAAAACCAATCATTACATAGTATTTTTTTAACCAATATTGATATACTGTAGGGGAGACCACCGTACAGTAGATAATGAGCCTATAGTGGATAATCATTAATTAAAAGCGCAAATATACCTCAAATAATTAATTCTCATTTTAATTTATGAACACGTATAGTGTCTCAACTATTGATTAAATTAAATTATTTATTTTGCACAGACTAGTATTTTAAGTTAATGATTATCTACTGTAGGTTCATTATCGGCTGTGATGCGATCTCCCCTGTCGACTGTTCCCATTTGTAGTAAACAAAATACATTAATTATATTTTATTACAATTATTTATTACTAGTGGTAATACAAATTATACTATTTTCTTCAATACATTTAGAAAAATTATAATATAGGAAAGAGATTAGTGTTATGTTATTCATCGTCAGTTACATTAGCATCTTATTAACTAACAACTACTTGCATAAAACACATTATCTACAATGTTATATCGAGTTCGATTTCAGTTGAAAATCTGGTTTATATCCTATGAGAGCTATTTAAGGTCAGTCTTATCAAAAAGTTTCACTGAATATAAAGTCGAGCACAGGCAGGTGCAAGTAATTTCCATGGGAAAGGCTAATTAGCATCACCTACTAGAAATAATAAGAACACAAGATGGGACCAAGGGTCTTCGCGATTTGTATCCATCCCACTTTCCACCAAATATGCGTATAAAATTAATTAATTTCACTTAACATATTTAATTGTAATTAGTCAGAGAGAATTATAAATATCAAGAATCTTCCAAAAATCTTAAAGAAACTTTCAACATCAATCATTTTTTATAATATTGAACAAAGTCTTCTTTAAAAAATTATCTAAAATAATATTTGTTTGAAAAAAAATTTAACGCGTTTTTTCAGGAATACCATAAAACCAATCTTTGATTATGGTTCATTAAAATATGAGTTAAAGAAAAAAAGTTCAAAGGAAAGATGAAGTAAAAACGTGTGCAATTTTTAAATAGATTTTCCTAAATTCAGATTTTTCATTGGAAATGTTTAAAAATTGCCTTTTTCACAGCATGAAATTAGACCCTGATTTTCTCACATTCTAAGCAAAAACCAATGCTTGAAATTTTTACACATCAAAATTTTTTTGCATTGAATTCAGAAAAATCGGTCTATTAGTACCTAAATATCGCAATTCAAGAACTGAGCCTTAAATTGAGAAAATTTTCACCAGAGAAATTCTATCTTCTTCTATCCATTTTTATCTCATTTTATCTCTGTTTATTGCACTCTACTTTTTCCGTGACTGTTCCAGATAATGTTTAACAATTTTCAAATCACTTGCACAATTGTTATTTTTAATCGGTTCCCTACCGCTATAAATTATGATGTTGAAATCTGTGAAAAAAATTCACGCCGTCGCTGCGCTGGGACTCGAACCCAGGACTCTCAATTATTGTCGGTTAATTAGTCTAACCACAGCGTTTGCGTAGCTTAGTGTTCAGAGTAATCAACCAGCAATTGAAAGAGCTTGGTAGCCGCGGCATACAATTTTTTTCACAGATTTCAACATCATAATTTATGTCGGCAGAGAACCGATTATAAATAACAATTTTGAAAGTAATTTTAAAATTGTCTGGAAGAGTCGCAGAAAAGAATTCCAGGCCTCGAACTCATATGGCAAATTCAAAATAGTGTTAAAACTAGCATAAATTTCAAAAAATAGTAGCAAAATATAGTGTCATGCAATTTTTTAAATATGACATACAGGGCTTAAAATAACCATAAAAACGCACAAAATCCATTCCAATCTTTAAAAACCCCCCTGAAATCGGTTGAGGTCCCCTAAAACTTCTGGAAAACTAATTAATCTTTTTAAATCCCTTGACATCCTTGAAATCCCTTAAAATCTGTAGAAATCTATAATTACGTTGGAATACCGTAAAATATTTTAAATATCATATTGTTATCCTTTTACAAAACGTTGAAATTCTCTAAAATCCCTGCTAGTAATCCCACAAAAACGAGTAAAATCCCGTAAAACATTTGAAATCTGTAATACCTTTCAAAACTCCTTAAATAATGATGAAATCTTTTAAATCTTCTAAAACCTCGTAAAATCTGATAAAGCCGCTTGAAATATTTAGTGTTATCTGAAATTCCTTGAAATATTTTAAAATACCAAACTTTTTAATCCCTATTGAAATCTTTAAGTTCCTTTGGAATCCACTGAAATCTATGAAACCCACTTGAATTCTGTCGAAATTTACTGAAATCCGTGGAAAACTCCACAGTTTTTTTAAAACCCCGTGAAATCTATAGAAATTCCCTATGATCTTAGAGAATCTTGTATTTTCTTTTGAAATCTTATGAATCCCTCAAAATCTTTCTCTCAGAATCTTTCAAAATACACGCTATATTCTTCACAATCCTTTGAAATGTTTAGAATCCCTTAAATCTTGACAAAAATCTCTAGAAATCTTTTGAGATCACCGCATCTTGAAATCTTCAATATCCTTTAAAATTCATTAAAAAATGTTTAAATTCTCTGAGCCCCATCAAATCTCATGAAATACCTTGAAATCCCTTAAAATTTACTTCTATTACATTTAATTCTTAAAGTTCTCTAAAAATGATTTGAAATTACCTAAAATCCCTTGAAATTTCTTGGAATCTTGTAAAATACCCTAAAAATGACTTGAATCCTTTCAAATCCATTGAAATTTTTAAATCCTTTAAAGTTCTCGGAGATCTTAAAATTTGTAACAATTCTTAAAATTTTGAAAATTTGAAATTCACTGAAACTAGATAAAACTTCTCGAAATCTCTTTAAATCCCTTGAAATCTTTCAAATTCTCTGAAATGGCCCTTGGAATCTTTTTAAATACTACTCTAAAAGCTTTGAAATCATATAAAATTCCTGAAATCAGTTCAAATCCTTTAGAACCCCTTGGAATCTGTTAAAATCTTTAAAATATCTGGAAATTAATATAGAAATGTTAGAAATACCTTGACCTTTTTTGAAAGCTTCAAACCCACTTGAAATCTCTTAAAATTTTTTAAATCTTGAAATATTTTGAAATTTCTGATTTTTGAGTTGGCGTAATATTTAGCCAATCAGCAAAGAAGTTTGAAAATATTATAGGCAGTAGAAAAAATTGTTGCATTATGTAACGAGGAATTTGAGAAAAAAGTAGCATTATTTCTCAAGTGTACCCACTCAAAAAATCGAAGTTGTCCAATCTAAGTCCAACTTGGGCTGCTATTGGATAACAGTTTATGAGGACATTTTTTCGTCATTTCGCTAATTATTTACTCAAGAGAAGGGACTGTAAATATTGGGATTTTCTTGGATATCATCTATTTCAGCGATTTCTAAATCTTCTAATCGCAATAAAAAAAAATTGTCCACTACAGTTTCGATTGGGTTTTTCATGCCCTTTCTATCTATCATAAGCAATTTTGGAAAAAATAAATATTTAACCTTAAAAACGAAAGTCAAACACAAATTTCACTTTAAAAAAAAGGCATATTTTTCCTTTTTATTTCTCTCAAAAGAAAGTTTAGGTTCTTCTCAATAAGAGCTTTGAAGTTAAAAAATGGGATTTCTATTTTTTATTTATGAAAATAAGCGATGAATGTTTTCGAGGATATAATATATGCTTTGGCGTTTTTTAAACTTTTTTAATAGCAATAAAAAACATGTTCTCTACAACAATTTCGATAGGGGTTTTCACACTCTTTTCATTGCACGTAAACATTTTTTGACATTTTTTTATCACCATCAGAAGAGTTAAAATCAGCCCGTGCAGCGGGCGGCAAGCGCCCTTTCTGAAGGGTTTCGTACGAACGAATTCGGTTAAGAATTTTTCGTTTTTTATTTTGGTTTGATAATGTCCAATCCCGTAGGGAAGAGTGGGGTACGGTGCCGTACTTTGAATGAAAGGTACTGTGAATTATAATTCAAATGTGATTTTGATGTCTGTATTTTTTGTGAGAAGCTCACATTGTCAGGTTACATATGTCATTACTCGAAACCGTTTTTCAACAACGTCATTATTTAATATTTAATTAATTCGTTGGTCTTGGATTTAAGTCAGCGTACCCCATACCATGGGGCATGGTGTCTTTCATATTACTTCCGGTTTATGTCAAGAATATGAACATTGCAGAATAAAAAGTATACAATATAATAATTCTTCAGAGTATAATGTAACAAAAAAAATTACTCGAGATATGATCAACACTAAATAAATGCGTTCTCATCAATCAAAGTAAAGAATGTTGCAAAACCTAATTATAACCTCTTGCTCCTTGAAAATTCTATTCAGCGTGTCAATATGTGCAATTGTCTTTAACATATATGTTGTTTACCGACAGGTACCAAAGGCGCGAAAATTCAAAACAGACATTGATCAATAATATTCGAAATCCTATTTATTGAGTTATTGTTCAACCCGTATAATTAGTACCACCCTAGTAAATAGAGAGGATTGCTTGAAATGTGTTTGAAATGTGAAATTATAATTAGGAATGGAAATAACTTCATAAAAATAAGTTTTAATATTTTTAGGTTATAACCTCAAAGTTACAAAAAAATTAATTTAATTTTTAAAAAAAGTTTTAAAAAGCACGGTTAAGTAGAGAGAATCCTTTCAAGTATATTCTGATAGAAAATTATAATTAAGAATGGAAATGCATTTGCAGTCTTCATAACGAAATTTGTTTATATTTGTAGGTTATAATCACGAATTTCACATGATAGTCTCATTCAAAGGAATAAAACGTGAATTTGGTACTTACCATATTATTATTAAATATAAATTCAAATCACGATTCGATTTTCGTCATTATCTGTATAACTTTATTAGCAACAACCTCGAATTTTATGAGACCGAACAGACATAACGGTGAGAATGTGGTTAGAATAATATTAAAATAATGAGATTCGCAAGATAATTAACTTTCTGAGTTTTTCTACATTATCGACCAAATTACCTACCTGTTATCAAGCACTGTTACCATCTCCACAAAAATTTTTTGGACATCATGCCCCGTATGTCATGTTGCAAGATTTGATTAATTTTAATATATTTGGAACTTTTTTTTATAAAAACAATTTATGATACCAGAAGTTTAAAGAAATACTTCACCCATTAGAATATAATATTTTAATGCTTCAAGCATTTCAAAATATGCTGTAAGTGCCTAATTTCTGCCAAAAACTGTTCGATCTATTTCCACCAAAACCGTTTTTTCATAATAACTTTTCTGGCACGTATTTTAAAGCAAAAATTTCATTATATCACTATTTTCGCAAGCAAAGAAAGTCATTTTATGGAGAAAAAAAAATTATTATGAAAATAAACAAACACGGTCGGTTTTTTTAAAAGACACCATGCCCCACACAAGCACCATACCCCACTCCGCCCTATGTTTTTTTTAGTTAAATGTGTGAATAATTTTGTTAATGTTGACCCTAGCATTTAATAAGGAAATTTTTTCGCTTATCCAGAAAAATTCGGACCCTGTGTGCTGGTGCTGAGCCAAATTTAAGTCAATTTTGAGAATTTTTCAGTCAAAAGCGCTAAATTTTCAAGTCTTTGCATAGACACGTCTCGGTGAGTATTTTCTCCGGGTACTCACTATTTTTCCTTGCATTAAACATATATGAAATATCTCCATGCAAAAGATGAGATCAGTAGACCTAATAGTTTCCGGGCTAGGCGTATTCACATGGTCATTTTGAGGCAAAGGGCCTACATTTTTATGTATTTAGATAGCAACGCTATGAGGAGTATTATTCTCAGCTTTCTCAATATTTTTTCTCGCATTAGACACGGGAAATACATCTCCATGCAAAAACTGAATTCGGTAGACCTAATAGTTGTTGCGCAAATCGTGTTCACGGACGGACAGCCCAAGTTTGACTTATGTAGATCGGACAACTTTGATTTTTTAGTGGGTACACTTGGGAAATAATGCACTATATACTTATCCCCTTCCTTTCATTCAGCAGTCATTTACATGCAGGATATTTAGTTTAAAATCAAGGAAATAATACAGTGGAATTAAGGTTAATGTACGAAAAGCAAAGTAAATGTCTAGTCAAAAGCAACAGAATGTCTATCATATATCATTTTCTCTAATTCCAGCCCCATGCACTCCCCAGGACATGCGGATTAGGAATTGATCTTAGAAACGTCAGAAATGGGTCATAGAGCATATAATCGAGATGAGACGGTATTTGTTTTAAACTGTAGTCGATGCCTGTAGCCGCAGATTCATATCAAACGATGCGTTTCAGAGAAAGTCCTACAGTTTAGAGCGACAAGAAAACGCAAATCGGTCTGATCCGGTTGTTATTAATCCAGATGAAGGAAAGTCAAGTCAACCAATCCCTGAATCACTTGCCGTAATTTCGAATTTTTACATTTCCAGTTTATACTCAGAGCGGATCTCAATCCCTCTCCTGAGATCGAACGTTACGCGTGGAATTTTCTATCGCGAAAACCTGTCACGCATCCTATACGTCATATAGACTGAAAAAGGAAAAAAAAAATTAAAAGAGGTTTACAAGTAGGTGGTCTTACGTTCGTTATTAAAACTTTTCATAGACGATTAATGTCTACAAGAAATTTCTTGAGCTTCAGTGATATCTAATATGCAAACGTAAGACCATTCCAGGCCTCTCACTCATTTGAGAAATTCAAAATAGGGTCGATAAGTGCATGAATTTTTTTAAAATAGTTGCAAAATAGTGTCACGCAATTTTTTAAATATTTAATCGAAGGGTTAATTATTTTTGAAATGTAGTATACAATACATTATGGCGGAGTGAAAATGATGAAATTAGTCAAATCGTTTGAATCGAGGGTGAAAAATATTTTGGTTGATATCCAAAAAAAGAAAAAATCAATTTCGAAATCGGTTAATCTCTTCTGTTCAATTCTTTGATTTGAAATTTCCGAATATTTCCCTATTGCTTCGAAAATTATAGCGAATTTTTGTATGTACAATTTCTGCTAGTTAACAACAATAAAAAAATAATAAATTCAAAAAATAATTTTTTCTCGAATTAGTATTTCTTTAAGATGGGGAAAAATCATGTTTTTTGTTATACATTTTGGAAAAATGTAAATAAGTGAAACCTTAAATTTCTTCAGATTGAATCAAAGAAACATGATATCATTTTCCTTTTTAAAAAAAATTTAATGGCGTTTAAAGTCCTTCAAATATCGTCAATTTTACCCTTTTGCGTGATTTTGATGACTTGCTAAGACTAAGCTTTCAGACTTAAAAAATTATGGAAAGCTAAGACTAAGACTAAGTCGTCAAAATCGCCATTTTCAAAAAATTGGAAATTGAGGAAAAAATTTTTTTTTGAATGTATAATTTTTCATTATTAATCACAAGAAAAAACTGCAGATATGAAAAATTTGCCATGATTTTCGAAGTAATAAAGGACATTTTTTTAAATTCTTAATCAAAAAAGGAAACAGAGAACATTAACCGATTTCAAGCTTTTTTTACGTTTCTCGAATGTCAATCCACAAACTTTTTTCCCCTCAGCTCAAACGATTCAACTAATTTGAGAATTTTCACTTTGCTATAATATACATCTTCCATAAAATCGAGTGAAATATTTTCGACTCTTTTAAAATACCTGGAAATCCGTTAAAATGATTTTAAAAATTCTGAAATCTGTTGAGATCCTGTAAAAATTCCTGGAAAATACGTCCATCTTCAATTCCCTAGAAATATTTAAAGTATCTTGAACTCTTATCATTTCTTTCGAAATCCTGTGAATTCCTTAATTATAGTGAAATCCCTTGAAACCTCAAAAATCCTTAGAAGTCCATAGAAGTCCAATAAAATGTCATGTTATTTCATTTATTCCCTAAAGTACTCTAAAAAATTTAAATATTATTAATATCCTGTATACCTTTATAAAATCCTTTGAATTTTTCTGAAATACTACGAAATTCTTTGAAAAACTCCTCTTAATATTTGTTAAATCTTGTTCGATTCCTTGGAATCTCTTAAAATAACCTAAAATATTTCAAATCCTTTCAAATCCATTGGAATTTGTTAAATATTTAAATGCATAGGTCTGGTAAATTCCCAAAAATCTCTTGAAATACTTTAAAATTCCGTAAATTATCTTGAAATTTGTAATAACTCTTAAAATTTCCTAAATAATGTTGAAAATTTTGTAATCATCTGACATCGGATAAAACTTCTCAAAATCTCTTAAGATTCCTTGGAATTTTTAAAAATACTCTACCCCTATAAGATGGTTTCAAATCCCTGAAACTATTTGTTTCTTTAAAAATGAAGGAATAAAAGTTAAAAGAGTTAAAAATGAGCATTTTTAAAACTTCAAGCCAGTTTAAAAATATTTGTGCTTATATTTAGATCGACTAATAATGTGAATAATACTTGTGTTTTTCGAGCTGAAATTGAATATAACCATTAACCGACTTTCTGATACCGGAAGGACCGGCTTCAAAATATATGCGTTGCAGGATATGAATTTAACTTAACTGCAAAAGTTACAGGTCGAGGAATTAGGTTACTCTATTTTGTCTTCTTGCACATTCTGTGCAAGTTAACGGTCAATCTAAATCAGGATGTCAATATGTAAGAAGTTGCAGTTTTTTATAAGTATAATCTCAATTACCCGATCGGAAATCAATTACGGATGCACGTAGAAGTAATTTCTTTAGAGCCTGAGTACTTTAACCGTAGTATTATTATAATGTATGTAATTTGCTTTATTTTGTATGTAGTAACACTGAGCAACTTTAGAATCAGGAAAAATGAATAGGCCTTAATAACAAAGAAAGAAAGAACTGCATAACTTCAATAAAATTGCAATTATAAAAATATAAACTATAAATATGAAATCACATGAAATCTCATATGTAATACAGGAAATTATGTACTTTAATCTACAAGAAAAGATAAGCGAGTGTACAAACTTAATTTAGACAATATAATCCGAACCAAGTGAGAGGAGGAAATGAAGGAAACCAAGCATCACAAAGTGTCGACATTTTTTTAAATACTGTAATTTGGATATTTTGTGCAAGAGATTCTTTACAAATTTTTTTCTTATAGGATATTTGAATGGTCAGCAGGGTGGTCGTAAAACCTGAATGTAAAAATTCTCTGACTTTTCCCTGATTTTTCCCTGACCAATTTTTCATTTTCCCTGACGAATAATATTCAAGGAACCGAATTTTAATCTTCCAACATTTTTAACATAGAATCTTTTATAAATGAAACAAAACAATTAAAAATGATAGATATCAAATTTTTTTATTTATTAATTACTCATTTCAATAAAAAAAAATTACTTTTCTACCATAAAAGATGAATTTTCAATCCAAAAGGACAAATTTTCAACAAAACAGTTACAGTTTCGACCAAAAAGATTACTTTCTAACAAAATAGATTAGTTTTCAACAAAATAATTAAATTTTCCACAAATTAGTTTAATTTTTTAGAAGACGGTTAAATTTTCAACAATAAAAGATGAATTTTCAATCCAAAAGGACGAATTTTCTTCCAAAAAGATGAATGTTTAACAAAACAGTTGAATTTTCAACAAAAAAATGAACTGACAACGAAAAATTCAACAGTTGATATTTCAACCAAAAAGAAAACGAATTTGCAACAAAATAAATGAATTTTTAACAAATTAGTTGAATTTTTAACCAAATAGTTGTACTTTCAGCCTAAAAAAAATGAATTCTCAACCAAAAAAAACGAATTTTCAACAAAATACATGAATTTTTAAACAAATAGTTGAATTTTCAACTAAAAAAGATCAAATTTTAAGCAAACAAACAAACGAATTTTCAACCTAATAGTTAAATTTTCAACCACAGTGATGAATTCTCAACTAAAATGACGAATCTTCAACCAAAAAATGATTTTTTAACAAAGTGGTTCAACCTGCAACCAAGTAATTGAATTTTCAAAAAAAAAAGACGAATTTTCAAGCAAAATAGTTGAATCCTCAAGCAAAGGAGATTCATTTTCAACTAAACAGTTGTCCTTTTAACCCAAAAAGATAAAATTTCAACCAAAAGAAATGAATTTTTAAACCGAAAAAACGAATAAAAAAAAGTTGAATTTTCAACTCAAAGTGGAATTTTTAAGAAAACAGTTGATTTTTCAACCAAAAAAGATGACACATAAACCAAATTTGTTGAATTTGAAACCAAATAATAAAATTTTTAACCAAAAATATCAGGAAGCAGCAACTGGAAAAAGAAATAGAAACAGAAATACAAGGCAAATAAATCACTAACATTAATATTCCAAGACCAGAATTTTATTTTTGTAACACTTTTAACATAGAATCTTTTATAAACGGAATAAAAAAATTTTTATTTTAAAATTTAAAAATTTAATAATTTGACAGTTACTTAAGTTCCTGATGGTTAGGCATGAATGAAGTCTGCCTTAAATAAAGAGAAGAGTCAAGGTATTTGAACAGAATAACAGGACCTTATTACTTGCAATTTTCATATGCATCGATATAGGCAAGATATTCGAAAGTAACCTCGACATGAATCATAACAATGCAAATTTTGAAAAAGAAACTTTTCATTTCTATCAGAACGGAAACAATAATGTTTACCTATTTAAAATTTAAAAAATAGATTTTAAGTATTTTCCATTTTTATTACCATCATCTGCTTTAATATATTTTTTTATATTCTTTATTACTTTCTAATATACAGAAATTTATTCATTTTATTCAAACAAAATTCAATTTACTCATCTACTTTCACCAAAATTATTATTCATGTTGAAATATTTCTTTCTTTAAATAAATGCAATAAAATATGAATTATTGACCGACTCGTAAAATAATATGAGAATAGTAACTTCTGTAAAACTCCCCTTCCCAGGTGAAATCCTAAGTTTATACCTGTGGCTAAGAATTTATAAGAAAGTGTAGAAACATTAGATTCGCTTCGTTTCTTCATCGCATGATGACGGCCCACATTGAGCCCATCTCGAAGTCTCATATTCGATTACCTATAGTAAAAATTTAGGAGATTCAAGTCTCGCCTGGCAACTATAAATCAGGCCTCACAATCCCTATGAGATAAAATATAGGGACCAAAGGGTACTTTTTTTCACGCTCATAGAGTACTTTTTTCGCGCTTAAGGGATCACAAATTGAGGATGAATTCACAAGACTTCAAAAAATATTCAAGTTCAATTCAGAAGAATTCAAATGAATTGGAAAAATTTTAATAATCAAACAATTCCTTCGATTTCCGTAAAATTGGAATGAATTTAAAGGAATTTAAGGTAAACGAGAAGAATTCGATAAAGTGTATAAAACTTCAAAGTGAATTTAAAAAAAGTTCAAATAAATTAAAAACAATTTAAAAATATGAAAAAAACGTTATTGAAATCAGTAACTTTGATGTCAACTTAGAAAAATTCAAGGGAATTTAAAATGAATTTTATGAAATTCCTAAGAATTCAAGGTGACGTTAAAAGACTTCAGTATCAATTAAATAAAAACTTTTAAAAACTGTTTGAACATCCATGGAAGTAAGTAGAATTGAGTAAACTTAGAAAAATTATAGTGAATTAAAAAAATAAAGAGAATTCCAAAGAACTTAAAAGAATTCAGGGTGAATTCCAACAAATAATTTCATATCTCTTCAAATCTTTGAAACCCTGATAATTTCTAACCAAAAAAGTGACTAATGACTATAAAATAATTCAAAATAATTCAAATGAATTGGAAACATTAAAAAAAAATCCATTGATTTCAGTAAAATTTGAGTGAATTTAGATGAATTCAAGGGAAACGAGAAGAATTTGATGAAATTCATAAAAAGTCAGACTGATTTTAAAAAACCATCAAGTGAATTAAAAAAACAATTAAAAAATATGAAGAAAAAAATTCATTGAATTGAATAAGTTTGAAATGAGTTTAGAAAAATTAAAGAGAATTTAACAGAATCTGATGAAATGCCTAAGAATTTAAGGTGAGTTTTAAAGACTTTAAGATGAATTATACAAAAACTTTTTAAAAATCCATTGAATTAAGTATAATTGAGTGAATTTAAAAGAATTAAAACTGAATTTAAAAGAATTCAGGAGAAATTAATAAGAATTCAGGGCGAATTCCAAACGAATTGCAAGAAATATTTGAAAATCTCTTAAAATCTTTGAAACCCTATGAAATCCCTCACTTCTTGTGAATACATTATTTGAAATTCATGAAAATATTATAATATCCTGTGAAGTTATATGAAATTTGATATTTCCAGAAATCCTGAAAAATTAATTAAAATACCTTGGGAGCTATTAAAATCCCTTAAAATCATTGTAATCCTCGAAAACTGTATAAAAACCCTGTGAAATCTGTAAAATCGTTCATATCTAACGAAATTGACCCGCTGGATGCAATAACCAGCCCGACGCTCGAAAACGCGTAAAAGTATTGTCCGATCGTCTCAAAGAAAGAAAATTTTCAAAATCGAAAAATCAATTTTTTGAACACGTAGAATTCTAGATAATAAGGAAGTGAAACTTCTCCCTCTGAGAATTGTTTTGTCAAACGTTTATTTTTAATAATAAAAACGAAATATTGAAAAAAGTTTCTCCCTGATTTAATTAAGTCTTAAAGCTTAAATCATTCTTACACGGCCAAATGTTATTGAAATGAGTTCATATTTGTAGGACGTATTCAAAATACTCTAGCGATGCCTGGGAAATCATGAAAAATTTAACAGTCTCTTATTGTTTAAAAATATTTAATTGTAAAATGAGGTCAATCGATAATTGTGTTTTCTTGATTTCGCCGGTAAAAAGTATCTATAGGTAACTTCGACTTTCAAACAACTTCCAGTGAGAGATTTGTTCAGCAATGTTGAATGAAGTTTTTTGGAAAATCTCATATCGAATCGTTAAAAATTTACTAAGATATTCAGATTTGGAAAAAGTACTTGACCTCTGCCCGCGCTGTTAGATAATGCGTCGCGAGGACTGCTTTGTCAGGCAGCGTTCTCGAAGTTGTCTGCGCGGGCAGACGTCGAGTACTTTTTCCAAATCTGAATATCTCAGTGAATTTTTAACGAACAGATACGAGATTTTCCAAAAAACTTCATTTCACATTGCTGCACAAATCTCTCACTGGAAGTTGTTTTAAAGTCGAAGTTACCTAGATACTTCTTACCGGCGAAACCAAGAAAACACAATTATCGATTGACCTCATTGTACAATCAAATATTATTAAACAATAAGCGATTGTTAACTTTTTCATGATATTCCAGGTGTCGCTAGAGTATTTTGAATACGTCCTACAAATATGAACTCACTTCAATAATATTTGGCCGAGTTAGAACGTTTTAAGTTTTAAAACTTAATTAAATCAGAGAGAAACTTTTTTTCAATAATTCGTTTTTATTATTTAAATAAACGTTTGGCAAAAAAAATTCTAAGAGGAAGAAGTTTCAATTCCTTATTATATACAATTCTACGTTTTCAAAAATTTGATTTTTCGATTTTGAAAATTTTCTTTCTTTGAGGCGATCGGACAATACTTTTACGCGTTTTCGAGCGTCGGACTGGTTATTGCATCCAGCGGGTCAATTATAGAAAATTCTTCATCCTAAAATATTTCAAACACGTTGAAATCCCTTCAAATAATGAAATTAATTTAAAATTCCTGGGAATCTTGTAAAATTCCCAAAAATATTTCAAAAAGTCTTTGAAATCCCATTAAATTGCTGAAATCAATAAAAAAATTAATTGGAATGTTTTAAAACAACCTAAGACATTTCAAAACCTTTGACCATTTTATCAATTGATCCTCAGGATCAATTAAATAATAACTTTGAAAACATCAAAAAAGTCGATTGAACTGAGTGGGATTAAGTAAATTTAGAAGAATTCGAGTGAATTAAAAAAATTCAGAATAATTTAAAAGAATTCACTTCTCGTGAATAAATTCTTTAAAATCCACTAAAATATCATAAAAGCCCGTGAAATTCTATGATGATTTCAGATGATATTTCCTGAAATCCTGGAAAATGTATTTAAATTCATAGAGAGCTTTAAAACTCCTTAAAATCATTGAAATCCTCGGAAATCTGATAAAATCCTTTGAAATCTTTTTAAATATCTTAAAACCTTATAGGTTCTATAGAATTGTTCCATATCTTCCGAAATTCTAAAAAATTCTTTATCCTAAAATATCACACACGCTTTGAAGTCCCTTCAAATTAATGAAATTAATACAAAATTCCTAGGAATCCTTTAAAATTCCCTAAAATATTCCAAATTAAAAGCTCTTGAAAATACCTTAGAAGTTTTAAAAATTCCCTAAAATCCTATAAATTTCTTGAAATTATATAGGTATATTCACCCATGAGTTAATTTATTGAAAGAAAAGTGACAATATTAAAACTTACATTATGGGCTGTACATAGGCTACCAAAGGGACCAAATCTTGAAAATAGGGTACTTTAGGGACCTCAACTGAATATGGAGTACAATAGGGGTTTAATACATTACTAGAACGCACGAAAAAAATTTAAACGTTTTTTTTTTGTTTTTCTATCAGTTTCAATATCAAATTTGAAACTTTATTGTCAATTCCACAATTTAATTTTGAAGGGATCGGAAATAATCAGGGTGTCTACCCAAATGATGATTTTAAATTCCCAGTTTACTTCAGGTCCATTTAAAAGAATTAAAATGATTTAAACGATTTCAAACGAATTTTAAAAATTTCAAAAAAGTTGGAAAGATTTCTGATTTGGAACAGGAAATATTGGGAAAGAATTATAATTCTGAGTTGGAACAGAGTATTTTGTGAAGGTATTATAATTCTGACTTGAGTAGGTTTTTTTTTTAAATTTCTTTCTTCTAACTCAAAATTAAAATTATTTTTCCAAATTTCCGTTCCATGTAAAAACTTCTTTTCCCAAATCAAATCATAATTCTGTAAAATTTCCCGTCCTAAATTCTAAATTATAATTCTCTACGAAAATACCCTGTTCCAAAGTGCAAATTATAATAATTTAGGGAAATTCCTCCCTATCCAAATCACGATCATACTTATTTACAAAAATTTTCTTTTCCACGTCAGAATTATATTCATTTACATTATTTTCTATAATAATTCAAAAATACAGTAAATCCATTTTTTTAATCCCAGTCAAATTTTCCCGCGTAAGTATTTGCCAGCTTAAGTAGTTAATTAATTAAATGATTAATTAATTGGTTGATTAACTGATTAGTTTATTGATAAATTGATTAATTGATTAATTAATTAGTTGATTGACTAATTGATTAATTAGTCGCTTTTCCCACTTAAGTAAAAAAACCAGTGTGAAGGAGGGCTAAAATTTGGAAGAGGGTAGTTTCAAATTCTGGCGAATTTCTATTTGAAAAAAAACAGACTTTTCAAATTTTTTTTAATTTTAATTTGGAACAAGGAATTTTTAAAGTCTGACGATTTCTGACATGGAATAGGAATTTTTTGTAAACTCCCTTATTATAAATCAGAATTAAAATTATTTTCCAAAATTTCCCGTTCCATTTAAAATTTTACCTATTCCAAGAAAAAAATATAATTTTTTACGAAATTCCCCGTACCAAAGTCAAAATTATAATTCTGTACGCGAATTTGTTTTATATTTTAATAATTTATTCCCCGCTCAAACTTAGAAAATTCCCCATACCCGGTCACAATTAAATTCATTTCCAAAATGCACGATTCCAAGTCAGAATTATATTTATTTACCAAATTTTCTATTATAATTCAGAAAGATGGTAACTTCCCGTTTCCAAAATTAGGAAGAGGAAAGTTACTAAAAGTTCTAAATCAAAATTCTTTTCCGAAATTCTCGTTTCATGTTATAAAACCTCGTTTATCGAAAATAAAAATTATAATTTTTTACGGGAACTATAATAAACCAAAATAAACTCAAATTATTATAATTATATTTTTTTATAATTTTTTTTTAATTATTTATAATTTGTGATTTATTTAATTCATCAAATGTATCAATTTTTCATAGTGTTTTCTTAAGATTTAACCTTATTTTAAAGTAATCCTTAATTATTTATTTGGATATAATTAAGAAATTACGTATGATTAGTGGGTAAAAAAATAATTTAACTCTGAAAACTTTGAAAAATAATTAATAAGGCTAAATTATTGTAGTAAACGAAAGAAATAAAATAACATGAACATTTTTTGAAAGTAAAGCCATATTATTTATTTGTTGGGTGCAAGTTTTTTCCTAGCAATTACGACACCTTTTATGTCACAGCCTTTTCGATTTAAAGAACTTTATATTTTCGCAGGGTTGTCAATATCAATACCCAAATCATTCATTTCTTCAACAACACCTTCGTCGTCGTCGAGTTCGATTTTAACTTCTTGTTATAGATGTTATAGATATACACGCATCACAATTTTATTTTATTCCAGTCAATTATTTTTAATTTCTTTCAAATTTTAGATGTAAAAAATACTTTCTCCCATAAAAATCCACTTGCGAAATGTTTAACCTTTAAATAACGTATTTTTAATAATTTTTCAAAGTGTTTTCATTTATTTAAAATGTTGGTTTGACTTAAAAATGCGTGTGTGTGTGTGTGTGTGTGTGTCAAACTAGCGCCATCGGCCCTCTTTTCTGCGAAACTCTTAGCCAAACTTTCAGGCAGGTAAATACATTGCAGCTTGGGGAGCCTGGTGGAAAATGATATATGGAGTCAACCTATCTAAACTCGGTACAACAGATTTCTAGATTCTGAGCCGGTAAATGTTATAACAGAAAAGTTCCTTTTTACCGACAGAATGCAAATTTCTGCCATACCAACATTTCCACCTTTGTAAAGAAATTTCAAAACGATGTTTCCCGTTTCCAAAGAAAATGAAAATGCTTCTAGATTTAATATGACCTAATAATTGTCAAATTAACAAATCCATTTTTCATTTCGAGAAAGGATTTCACTTTTTACTGCTGAGAAAAAAATATTTTTAACAATTACACAAATTTATCAAATATAAACAAAATAAATAAAAATATTACTAACTACAATACAAAGAAACCTACCATATTTTATAAGATTTACTTTGTCTTTAGAAAATCTAGTTACTCTGAGCAACATTCTACCTTACCGATTGAAGGCGCCAGTTGTTTGAATTTAAACACGATCACGGCTAGCCTCGATTAATAAGTTCAACGCTAAAGTCCTTGCAAATCCAGTTTCTTTCTTGTAAGTGTTTTGGAGATAATCCCCGGTTATTTTGAGACAAGAAAGCAACAATCGTTCTAGGCGTTTTTGAGAAAAATTATTTTTTCGTTTTTGAAGATTCAAGATCAAATTTTTCTCGAAAACGACGCTGGATATGAATAGTAATCTATATTGCAAAATTGTCCTTCGTCCTAAAATTTATCAAATTATACACAGAGTAGCCGTTTTAATCGAGGAAAAAAATTCCCGGACATTTCCCGGTTTTTCCCTGTTCGCAACAATTTTTCACGATCATTGAAATAAAAAAATTCAAAAGCTCAATAACTTACACGTTTAAAATGGAAGCCTTTAAAAGACTTTCCAAATAAAAAAGTTTAAATAAAATGCTGTTAAAATGCAAAATTTAAAATTATAAACTTTTATACCATGGAGAGTTCAAAGGTCTCGGGTTAAAAATTACAAATCCACGCTATCATTTTCAGTACTCTAAATTGAAGAATCAAACAATAAATTTTTAAATATTTAAAATTATATCAGTTTTAACCATTTTAAGTTAGAAACATTGCAAATTGAACGATATATTTTTGCAAACTAAACATGTTTTCAGTTATTTTTATTTTAAATAATTTGAAATTAATAATTGTTCGTTATTTATAAATCAAAATTCAGCATTTTCACTTACGAATTGAAAATGTTTTTATTGGAAAAATTAAAATTATAACGTTTAGTCTAAATTTAGCGAAACGACAAAAAAATTCCGAAAAGTACAATTGCCGACATTATAAAATATCCGACACTATAAAATTGACGATACAAGAAAGTTTCCGAGCGTTAGAAATCTGGAATCTAAACAATAAAAAAATTGTTTTAATAATAACTAAATAATAAATAAAATAACAAATTTTATCTTGCTTACAATTAGTTAAGAATGCAACTGTCAGGTTGAAAATTAATCTGCTTTGGTTGAGGATTCAACGACTTTGTTAAAAATTCATTTTTCTGGTGAAAGATTAAAAATATTATTTTAGTTAAGTTATCTGTTTGGTTGAAAATTTAATTGTTGGGTTGAAAATTAGTTTGCTTTTAGTTGAAAATGTAACTGTTTGCTTAAAAGTTAATTTTTTAAAGTTGAATTCAAATATTTTGTTGAAAATTCATTTTTCTGGTGGAAGATTCATCAGTTTAGTTGAAAGATCATCTTTTTTAGTTGAAAACTCAACTACTTCGTTGAAAGATGAACTACTTTGTTAAAAATTGATTTGTTTGGTTGAAGATTGATCATTTTAGTTGAAAATTTATCTCTTTCGTTGAAAGTTGAACTATTTTCACCATTCATTTTTAAACGTAAAAATTTGTAAGTTCTTTAATTTTGAACACATTCAAAATTATATTATAAAATCACTTATTCTTCAATTTTATAAATCACTAATTGATTTATATGTACAGCTGATCCATTGAAAACTTTTTGTATCCAAAATTTTCAATAACAATCGCTTTTAATTTTTAATTGTTTAAGTGTTCTTGTAAGCTCACAAGTGAACTTAACAAAAAAAAAGAGATAAAATGAAACTTATTTTAAATTGCATTATATCATGTGATACGAAATTCGTAATGTTTCAAGTGATTGAATAGATTTTTCTTATACAAATTTGTGAAATATCCACTCAAAACAAATTGACTGTCATTTTTAAAAACATTTGTTTTTAGATACTAAAATTTGTTTCGCTTAATGATTATTATTTTGGTCTGGAACCACCTATTGAACTTTTTTAAACAAATTATTAAAAACTTATTTTTAAAAAACTTATTAAACTTTAGAATTGTAAATGTTTCTTATAATGTACGTTGCTTTTTTACTCACATGGACGACGCAACCCTTCACTGAGAAAATGTATTAACATTGGACTCACCTGAAACAAAAATAAAAAATTTTCTGTTAGAATAGAATTTCATATCCATGAACAGGGTGTCTAGTGATCAGGCAATTTGAAATTCCCGGGGTTTTCCCGGTTTTTTCCCGATTTTTTCCCGGTCAAATATTTTTCCCCCGACCAAGTTTTATATGGCTTTTTGTGATTTTTAAAAGTCAAAGTATACATAGAAATAGGAATTTTAACATAATATACATAGAAAAAATCTGCCCGCTCGGCGAGCATACTCTCATCGCGCGCTGCGCGCGCGGCTCCCAAGTTTGAGCGCGCTTGGGGCGCGCACCTGTTGGATCTCGCGCTTCGCGCTCGATCATTGTACATCAACCACATTTTTGCATAGGACTTTTGAAATTATAGGTCAAACCATCAAAAACTGAAATTTAATAATTGTGAATTCTCTTTTGTTAAAGCTCCTTCGTCTTTAACGAACACATTCTCATCACGAGTCTCGTGAGAAAAAAAGGTTAAAAGCAAGTTTTTAGATCTAATTTGAAAAGAATTTTGTTATCAAACATTTTATTGTACCTTGTGTCTTTTTCTCAAAAAATTTAATTTGTTTATTTGTAATTTTATTTTTCACGATTGAACAAAAACTACGCCTCTTATCAAGAAATGATTAATAACAAATTTGTAGCTCTTTTTGGGTGAACAGCTTTTGTCTATTTATTTTTTTCGTGGCTTGTGTCGTTTTTCGTGAGGATAAATTGTTCGAATTTCCGAGTACTACGAATAGCCGTACATAGAATTTTCAAATCTTGAAAAAAATGGTCTCAAAAATTTTGAAAATGCTAGAACTTTTTGAATTTTTATCCAAAATAGCTGGCTAAAGAACTTGTTCTTTTCTCTTAGGTTTTAAAAAAGTGTGCCAAAGCTGAATCCAATCCGATCATTTTTTCGAAAGTTATCGTGCCTACAGACAGACTACACACTACATACAGACTACAGACAGACAGCTTCTTAAATATCGTTTTTTCTGACTCACAGGGTCTCAAAACGTGCAGATTCAATGAAAAACGACTAAGTTAAATTTCACATAAAACCAGTACCTTCTTAGAAGAATGAGAATGTAAAAAATTTGATCTTTTGTTTATTTGGTAATGTCATTTTTCACGATTAAAACCAAAACCACGCGTCCTATAAAAAAATAATTCATCACAAATTTGTTGATTTTTCATTATTTTTTGTGGGGTCAAAATTTGAATTTTCGATTTTTCAAGAAAACTCAAAAAGTTGTTATGATAATCTTGTAGGTACATAGAATTTTTAACTCTTAAAAAAAATGGTCTCAAAAATTTTCAAAATGCTCTAACTTTTTGAATTTTTATCCAAAATAGCTGGCTATTTTTTAAAAAAATCTTAAAAAAGTGTGCCAAAGCTCAATCCAATCTGATCATTTTTTCGAAAGTTATCGTGCCTACACACTGCAGACAGACTACAGAATACAGACAGACTACAGACAGACACCTTCGTAAAAATGGTCTTTTCTGACTTGTGGATCTCAAAACGTGGAGATTTTATGAAAACCGACTAAGTCAGATTTTACATAAAACCAATACCTTCTCTTTAGGATGAGAATGTAAAAAATTACATAAATCGGTACTTAGAATAAGCATAGGAAGGAACCTTGCGACTGTAGATAAAGTGGAAATGGAATAAAAAGAAGATAAAGTAGAAAAAAGTAGATTTTTCGATCAAATACAAAAAATTCCCGATCCTAAACTAAATTCCCGGGGTTTTCCCGGTTTTTTCACGGTCCCATGAAATTCCTGGGGTTTTCCCGGTTTCTCCCGATTTCCCGGTCCGCTAGACACCCTGATGAAGTTTGAGATTCTTAATAAATATTTATAGACAGAAACGTATGATTCGTTTATTACTCTATATCAGACATTTTCATAAGTTGAATACCAAGAAGCCTACAAATCCTTTGAAATAAATTTCAACAATACATTTATTATTCTCAACACGTATTACATAGTTTAATAACATTTTTTTTTATTTATTACAATAATTCAAATATTACCTGCGAATTCTCCAGAATTGACTGAATTTTTTTTCAAAATACAGTATTTTTTGAAAGAGCGTAGGTATTCGGGAATTACTTTTTTTCCAAGTGTGAATCTCTTACTCTTTAAATTGATTTCAACAAAATTTAATAATTAGAAACAAAATGACTGTTTTTTAAAAATTTTAAATGCAGTTTTTCTCAAAAGCCCTGCATAATTCCAAATAGAACCTACTTTAGCCCTACCTAACCCGCCATGCCCTCTTTTCAACCCCGTTGGAACTACTTCAGCCCTATTTAGAACCTCCTAAAATTCTCATACTCATATTTTCGAATCCTCTATAAGACCTCCAAATTCTCTGTGAATTTTAGGAAGTTAAATAAGACCTCTTTAAGTCCTGTATAACTCTCGAGGCCCTCTTTTCGTGTCTTTTGTGTGTCTTTTTATTTTTGCTCTAGAATGATATATCAAAATAAAAATAATTCTGGCACCATGATTTAGACTTTTCTTCAAAATTTTGCCTGATTTGAATTGGAATTAGGGTCTATAGAAAAAACTTTCTTACCTGTAAATATTTTAAATAAATAATTATAGCAACTTTCTTTTCTTTTAATATAAATAATAATTGATAAGAATGTCGAATTATGTAGGTTTAAACGATTTTGGCTTGCGGCGAAGTGAACTGTAAATTAATCTATTTATTAATCTTTGAATAATAGGCCTATATTATTGATTTTCAATAGTTCGCCAACACCGTTGTTTTGAAGCTGTCCACCTACGGCTGATCAAAACATTCTATACACTTGAAAGATAGATGGTGGGTGTTTTCAACATTTCCGCATAGATTGAAGGAGCAACCTTGATTGATACGCGAATAAAACACGTAAGAAACCTGTACCATTCTAGCATTTTTAAACGACGTTGAGTAAGGTAAAGCTCGGTTATTTGAATCACAATGGAAATGCAGATTCATGTAAATGCAATTTGTACTCAACTCTCATATTGGACGTATTACCCAGTGGGCACGAAATTTAAGAACGTAATTGGAACGTTCTAAAAACGTTCCTTGGGCGTACAAGTCAAAAGACGTTATTTGAACGTTTTAAAAACGGTCCTAAGTCAGACCAAATAATGTTCTGAAAACGTTTCATGTTCCAAATACGTCCTTAAAACATCTCTAGAACATCGTATGTTTAAGGAACGTTATTCGGACTGACTAAGGACGTTTTTGAGCCGTTCTAATAACGTTCTTTAACGTTTGTGCCCACTAGGTAGTTTTGATGATGTAAAGCAGTAGGTATACAAAACATTTTAGTTTTAATCAAATTGTTATTATCAGTCATTCTGCGTATGTTTGTGTAATCTATGACATCTGACGACTTTATGAAGCTCTTCGCCTGGGGTGATTGCTAGAAGGATTGATTATCGATCTGTGTCAGAGGGGTGTTGCGAACGAACGTGTTGCTTAATTAAGCAAAACGGGAATTCTAGATTGTTCTAAAATTTATACCTCCCTCTTTATACATCCTACACTTCCCTTTCTCACTTTTCTGGTAAAATATATTACGTGATACTCTAGGGAGAGGGGGGTTCTGCCCTAACGTCACAAAGTGTCACGTATGAGGGGCATCGCAAAGGTTTTATAGCATGTGACACTTCTGTGATCAAAAAATAAAATTCAAATCCGTGTAGATAGATTAAATTAAATAGCAAATTATCAAAGCAAAAAATTTAGCAGTTCCATTTTCAACCAAATAGTTGAGTTTTCGATAAAAAAATATAAGTTTTTAAATAAAAACGGAAGAATTAAATTTTCCGTTTACTAAATTACTTTTTAAAAACAAAAAACAAAAATTCAAACCACTTGAATTCAACGAAAAAGACGAGTTTTTAACAAAATTTCAACAAATTCAAGCTAAAAAGTTGAATATTTTAGAAAACAGTTGACTTTAAACCGGAAAATGAATTTTTAACCAGTTGAATTCAACTAAAAAAGAGAATTTTCAACAAAATAGTTGAATTCTCAAACAAAATGATGAATTTTCAATAAAGATGATTAATTTTCTACCCAAATCGATGATTCTCAACAAAATACATGGATTTTCTACGAGACAGTTAAATTTTCAACTTATAAAGATAAATTTTGAACCAAAAAAGGAACAGCTAAATTTTCAGATGAGAAAATCATTTCTAAACAACAACAAAAAACAACTTTCCAACAAAATAGTTAAATTTTCAACAAAAAATACGAATTTTAAACTAAAACGTCCATTTTCAAACAAATAGTTCATTTTTCTACCAAATTTTTGAATTTTCAAGCCAAAAAGATGATTTTTATACAAAAAAGTTAATTTACGAACAAATAGTTGAATCGCCAACTAAAATGATGAATCTTCAACCAAGAAAAAAAATTTTACAAAGTAGTTCACCATTATACCAAGTAGTAGATTTTTCAATCGAAAAAAATTAATTCTCAAAGAAACATGTAATAGTTAATATTTCAACCAAAAAAGATTTTAATTTGAAAAAAAGCGAAGTTTCAACAAAATACATTAATTTTTAACCTGAAATTATCAATTTTCAATTGAAGATATCAATTTTCAATCAAAAATGGAATAGTTATATTTTCAGTGAAGAAAAATAGTCCTCAAACAAAACAAAAAAATGAATTTTCAGCAAAATAGTTCAATATTCAACCAAAGAAATGAATTTTCATCTAAAATGATGAATATTAAAAAATTAATTTTCAAGAAAAGAGTTAAACATTCAAACAAATAGTTGAATTTTTAATCAAAAACTGGATTTTCTGATCAAGAAAATGAATATTCTATCAAAAAGACGAATTATCAAGAAAACACACGAATTTTCAACCAAGTAATTGAATTTTCAACTAAAAAAGATTAATTTTCCATCAAATAGTAGAATTTCTAACTAAGAAGGATAAGTTTTCAAACAAGAATAAAATTAATTTTCAACACAAAATAGTTCAATTATCAACCAAAGAGATAATTCTTTAAAAAAAAGAATTATAACAAAGTACTTTAACTTTCAACCAAGTAGTTGATTTTTTTACCAAAAATATGACTTTTTAAGAAAATTCTTACATTTTAAATAAAATAATTAAATTTAACCAGGAGTAGTTGGCTTTTATTATTGGGTTCCATTAATTCAGTTAAAATTTGAGCGAGAAAATGAGAAAAAAGGAAATTTCTTGAAAATAGGAGAAAAATAAGAGTTCCTGAAAAAGGGGAAAAGAGGGGCCACCTTCAAATGGTCCAAATTGGTAAAGTAGTTTATGGACCGCCGCTAATCTGTTAACTTAATCTGCGCTGTAAGTTAATATTCAAATAATGTCATTCATTTTAATTGTTTTGAATTCACTCTGCATTTATATACATTTATCCTTCATTCGTTTAAATTTGTCTGGAATTCTCATAAACTTCGCCGAATTGTTTTGAATTAAAAAAATAACAATAATAACATCATTAATGCACATAGCACTTTTACTCAATTGTAGTCAGAAAAAAATACATTTTAAAATACTATAGGAATCAATAAACTATAAAAAATGAGGATTTTTGGTGTACTTCGAAATTCAAAAAATTCTTGTGTCACCCGGTATAAATATTTTTAATGTATTCATTAAAGAGAATATTCTCTTTATATTGCAGAAGAAATCCTGTGCATATTATTATTAGTTGAACAACTTTTCTCTTTTCATTTTTTTCGTCTTTTGTGTCGTTTTTTCCAAGAATTTAATTTTTTTATTTTTAGTCTTATTTTTTACGATTAAAGGAAAATCTACTTGTTCTATCTAAAAATTATTAATAACAAATTTGGAGATCCTTTTTGGGCTAACAACTTTTATCGATTAATTGTTTTTTCGTACCTTGTGTCGTTTTCCAAAAAATTTCATTTTTTATCTTTAGTGTTATTTGTTATGATTAAAACCAAACCGACGCGTCCTATCACAAAATTATTGATGGAAAATTTGTAGCTCTTTTTTGGATAAGCAACTTTTGTCAGATATTTTTTCATAGTTTATTTCGTTTGTCGAAAAATTAAGTTTTTTATTTTTTAATGCTGTTTTTTACGAATTTAAACAAATTTATACATTTTTTTTAATTCACAATTTTTGTCAATTCACCTTTTTTCGTATCTTGTACATTTTGACCGCAAAATGGAATTTTTGATTTTTCATTATTTTTTCGTGCGATTAAAATTTGAATTTTCGATTTTTCAAGAAAATTCAAAAAGTTGTTATGACAATCCTGTAGGGTTTTCAAAAAACAAAGTTTTTTTGCTTTCGAGGTTTCTTCATATCGTCCGTTGTTTGGCTTTAAATTTTCATTTTCGTTTGTTTTTTTGAATATTTTAAATGCTGTAATTCTGGTAATTTGTTTTTTATAGAAAAAAGTTATAAGGATAAATTGTTCCTTTTTTTAGTACTAATAATAACCGTACATAGAATTTTTAAATCTTAAAAAAAAGTGGTCTCAAAAATTTTGAAAATACTCTAAATTTTTTTATTTTTATCCAAAATGGCTGGATAACGAACTTGAACTTCATTTTAGGACAATATAATCTGTCAATTCTTTCGAAAGTTATCCTGCTCACAGACAGCTGGACAGACATATACATACAGACAGACATACAGATAGACACATTCGTAAAAACCTGTTTTTCGGTTTCAGGGCGTCTCGAAACGTGGACGCATTTGACAAAAACGGAGGGAGTCAAATTTTACATAAATCTAATACCTTCTCTGATGAGAATGTAAAAATGTTTAGGGGCCATTTTAGACAATTAATTGTTATGAAATTCCACATTTTCGTATTTCTAAACCCGCTAATATCTACAATTTTTTTTCTTTCGTAAAATTTAGGGCCTAGCGGAACTTCCAACAAGTTTTTTCAAAATAGAAGAAAATTGATAGTAGTATTGTTTCACCAAAAGGAAGAAATTTAGGGGATGACGTTAGCAAAATTTAGAAATAAAAATTTGTATCGGACACCCTAACAATTACACTTAACACAATACAAAATAATGTTGTTTCTTACATTTTAAATATTCTTATATACTTATATTTCATTAAAATATACAAATAAGAAGATTAAGGGAAAAAATAAAAACCTTTTAGAATTCCGTATTTGAACAATTATTTTGTAACGCATACGTAGAAAATTATAAATCGAAGTAATTAAAAGTTTTGCAGAGTCCAAAACCAGTAAACATTGCGTAAGAGAAATAAATTATGTATAGAAACTTTTTCCCGATAAAGAAGTGACCTGTATTGAACAGGTTCTTTGTAGATTATCCTTCAATTAAACAACGCTTATTTGTGCTAAGGGGCCGTTCAAAAATTACGTAATGCTTCTCTCAGCTTTTTTAACGCCCCCTCCAATTATCTACAATAAACCATTTTTAAATATTTTTTGAAGGATTTTTACCATAGAGGTGTATGAATGAAAATATTTTAGAACCGAATGTCAAAAATATTTTTTTTTTTAGTTTATTGTTATTATTTTTTTAAGGGTAGTGGCAACAAATCTTGGATCTCTTGAACGCATGCTAAAGGATTTGCAAAAAAAATATTTTAACGCTCAAATAATTTTTAAATATTTCACAATTTTACCAAGCAACCTTTTCACAGTTTGAACAAAATGGGAGGCTTGAAATAATACAATTTTCCCCATTTTGTTTAGATAAATACAAGAAAATTAATCATTGCAATCAACAATCCTGATATAGATAATGAGAATATTGCTAATAGATAAAGGAATTTTTTAATCTGTAGTACGACGGCCGCCATCCGTGTATAACCAAACCAAGCGCTGCTTAACTTCGGTGATTGAACGAGAAGCCTTAAACAATTCCATGTGAACTTTTTATGTTTTATGTTTTTACGTAACATGTGAATTTTTTCGAAGATCAGTTACAAGCTATTGTAGGTTCAAGATTTTTTTTTAAATCTCAAAGTTAAATATAAAACAGGAAATAATTTTTTTTAATTTTGAAGGCTGTTTTTTTTAGTAAAAAAAATGCTCTTCATTCACAGTATTCAAATACACTAGAAGTATATTTTTAGACGAAAATAAGAGTAAAATAATGTTGACTTAAATTTGGGTTGACAATTCAATTGATAATTATTGATATGTTTTCTTTCAGATGATTACACTGAAAAAATTTAATTAAAATTAAAAAATTAACCTTATAGTTGACACTGATTTAAAAAAATGAAATTTAACTATTGTTAAATGGCTTGTCTCCTCATGAAAGGTTTATTAACAATTATCAATTGACTTTTAACTTTTTTCCAAATTAAAGTAAAAATTACTGTACTTATATTTCCTTCCAAAATTATAGTTACAAAGTATTTAAATATCACGAATGAAGAAGATCCACCTTTTGTTTACTAGTTTCTTTATAACAATGTGTAAAACAATTTGATTTAATCATTACTACTAGAATTCATTTCTTATAAGTTATTGTCTGAATTCTTATCATTTGCAGTTAAACAAAAAAAAATTCACTAAATGGAAGCCTTCAAAACTGAATAAAAATGTTTATACATTGTTAAAACTTGAGAGTCAGACTAGTAGTTTTGGCTGAAAATATATCTGTCCACAGACAAATAAAAAAAATAATACAAAATTTGCGATATTTCAACTGAGAGTGGCCATTAAAATCTAAGAAACATTTTCCAGTCACTTCCCGATTTTTTCCAGTTTGTAACCATTTTTTCCGGACCGTTGAAATAAAAAAATGCAAGCCTTTAAAGTCAACAAAAAACAAAACCATTTTCAAAGTTGAAAACTAAAAGTAAAACATTTAAAATTCCAGTCTGAAAGATAAAAAATGTTTCAAATGGAATATTTAGTCTTGTAGAATTACAAAATTTAATCACATTTAATTTAAAGTGTTTATTAAAATGCTACGACATAAAATCAGAAGAATTGAGTTTATGCAATTAAAAACTGGAAACCTACAATAAAGATTCAACAATTCCGAAAATAAGCGTTAAAATTTCAAAAATTTAAATATTTTAAAATAATTTAAATTAGAATCGTAGATATGTAAAATATTATAATTTCATGTAATTGTAATAACAAGTGACATTCAAGGTGATAGAATAAAGTCTTTAACTAAGAATTATAATAATATTTTATATTCAAAAATAAATTCATACTGTTATTTTCTTTTCACCGTTTAAAATAATAAAAAAATAAAAAAATATTAACCTTCAAAATGAAACAGGTCCTGTATTGTAATTACAACTGCGCTTTACAATGTCAAATAGTAAAATTTCGAACAATTTTAATTGTAAACTATACTAAAACTTGAAGGTTCAATTTTAAAGCATTCAAAATTAAACACTGGTAATTTTCAGGTTTTTAAAGTAAATAATTTTAGGATTAAGCATTTGAAACGGTATGGTTTTCACGTGTCACAAATTGAACATTTCAAACTTAAAAGTTTCAAAGTTTTTAATTTTGAAATTATTTGTATTTGTATTTGTTTTTTGTATGATTATTTTAGTACTAGAATTTAAAAAAAATTTAATTTAATTCAGACTAATTCAAAATTATCCCAATCATATTTTAGTAATTAGTTCGAGAGTGAAGGCAGCTTACAAACTGATAAACCGTCTGCAGCCGGATTTTATTAGAAGCGCTCGCATTCTCCTGATCATTTAATGAGAGAAGTGGAAAACTGCAGAAAACCAAAAAATCCTGAGCACTGCCGGTTACCGACAGGCGAGTTTGGATGTAGAGTTGCAGCCATTCGATAGCATCGAGTGTACACATTCATCCTCGGCGTCAAAATTCCCACTCGACAGGAGTTAAACGCAGTGAAAACACGACTAAGCGAGAACCACGAACGGTCACCCACCCGAGCTCTAACCCTGCCCAACCGTGCTTAACGTTCGAATCGCGACGAGTTGAGAATCACCACCTAGCTACTGGCGGAAGTTTGATAATTCAGTATCACGATTATTTCCTTTGCGCTAACCTCACCTCTTGATGCTTATATTGTTAATAAGAAACAAAATAAATATACTTCAATTTCTTCTCAATATATCGCACATTAAGAACAATAGTGTGAAAACTCAAAAAAGTTAATTTTTGAGTTAATACCACCATTGGATAGCATTTTTCGAGCTCTATCGTTCTAGAGCAGAGGGACATCTCTAGGTGCAACAGGTACCGCGTGACAAATCAAAACTGGGTTAGATTGCAGAATAGGGGCGTCACCTCTGTTTTGGCTGGAATTTTTTTTTTTTTGCAACAAACTATTGGAATGTGTAATTGAACGATAAATGCAGCGATTTGATAAGGAAAAACGTTTAAAACTATTGTTACTTTTGTTACTACGATGTCTCAAATATGAGTCTGTGACGCGATATCGGAATTATCATATTTAACTCACTGTTTAGGTGCTTTTAAACATCCGTACGGCCAGAAACACTGTAAATAATTTAAATCGAATTGTTTTTTTATTAATTAAAATGTATTTATATATTTTTTTATGCCGACATAACCTATTATGTCGACAAAAAAAGGAGTTTTACGCACATCAGCTGTCACTTGAGACAGAAGGAGACGGGACGTAGGAAAGGGGTAGGGATTTGGCCAACATTATTTTTGTGAGTCGTCAAGGGGGTGCCTTCCCGTCCCCAATAGACGCTAGAAAGGGGTAGGGGTTTAATCAACATTAGTTTTGTGAACAGTACATATCTGTTTTTTATTTTTGTGACATACATATCTCGATTGCCATCGATAGCCAAGGGCGTCCTCCCGTCTCAACTGATAGCTGATGTGCGTGAAACTCTTCTTTTTTTGTCGATATAATAGCTTACATCGTCATAAAAAAATATCTAAATAAATTTTGATTTATTAAAAAACCATTCAATTTTAATTATTTACAGTGTTTCTGGTAGTACGGATGTTTAAAAGCACCTAAACGGTGAGTTAAATATGATCATTCCGATATCGTGACAGACCCAAATTTGGGACATGGTAGTAGCAAAAGTAACAATAATTTAAAACTTTTCCCTTATCAAATCGCTTCATTTATTGTTCAATTAAAGATTCTAATAGTTTGTTGCCGAAAAAATTGTTTTCAGCCAAAACAGAGGCGACGCCCCTATTCTGCAAATGCACCCAAAACTGTGACAACTCGAAACTTTAATTTGAAAAATTCAAACAAATAGAATTTTAAGCGGAAATTCGCTAACAGGGTAGAGGTAACTCGGTAAATACTCTCAACTAACAGGAAAGTTGAATTTTATGAGGAAAAACGTTTATGCAGAAAAATCCCCCCAACTTGAAAATCTGAAAATTTTCGAAGTCGATTTTCTCGAAATGACTTTTTTTGAGTTGTCACACCATTGTCCTCAACGTGCGATATTTATAGGTATTATTCAAAGATGACCACTATTTCAATTAAAAATTCAAGATAGGTTCAATGTTGAATAATAAAATCACTTCGTGACAGTTGAATCACATGCATGTGACTATGGGAATATTCAAGTGTCAGATTTCGTTTTGATATGCATGCAAAACATAATAAGATAACCTTACCAAAGAAAAAAACGTGACCAATGGGCGTTGCCTTGATAATTCTATTGCGATTAGAATTAAATGGATGGGAAGGGGACGCATTGGAGGATATCGCGACTGCAAATAAATGCAGATTGCAATCCTGCAATCGGCCTACTCGAGGACTGTGTAGGACACACAGATCGAGATCGCTTCGTTTTAAACGGACTAGCATCATTAATAGTTTTTGTTTTACTCGTAAAAAATAACTTTAAAAATAACAAATAAAATTGTTTTGAAAAACAACATAAAATGCAATAAAATGTTGATCAACAAAGGAGCTTTCCCAGGTGAAAAAGTTATATATAGTTTTTATATATAGTGGACAAGACAATGTTATTTTTGATATGTTCTATACATTTTTTTGTATAAAACAACTGCAAAATATCAGTTTATAATATATAAACTATATATAACTTTTTCACCTGGATTTAAGAAATGGGAATTCACAATCACCGTATTACTATTGTCGATTGTTTGTCCTTTCATTTTATTATCAAAATATAATTTTCGTAAGATTCTTCAAATGTCAGAAAACAGTTAATTTTTAACAACAACAAAATTAACATTAAATCAAAAACAATTTTATTCATCCTAAAAAGGCAAATTTACAAAAAAATAGTTGCATCCTCAACCAAAAAAGATTCAGGTTTTAACCCGAAAATATGAACTTTTAACCATATAGTTGAACTTTCAAGAAAAAAATTCATTATAAACCAAGCAGTCAAGCATATGGGGCGAATCATTCACAAAATATTTGAATTTTTAACCAAATTGTTGAATTTTTAACCAAATAGTTGAATTCAAAAAGATACAAATTTTCGACAAAATAGTTGAATTCAAAAAGATGCAAATTTTCGACAAAATAGTTGAATTCTTAAACAAAACAGATTAATTTTCAACTAAACAGTTGCATTTTCAATCAGAAAAATATTTCTACCAAAAGGATTAAATTTTCAAACCCAAAAGAAGAGTTTACAACAAAATGGTTGAATTTTCAACCCAAAAAGATTTTTCAATCAAAAAAGAAAAAAAAATGTCAAACAAATTACAATTTGAGGGGAAAAATATTTGTTAAAAAGAATTATATGAATATATTTTTCTTAGGTTTCTCGAGAAAATGCTATAAAGAATATTGAAGATTTCACATATGTCGAAAAAGTATCTAGAAAAATTTTTAAGACATTTTTTTTTATTTTACAGGATTTTACAAAATTCTGGAAAAAATCGAGTCAGTTTGAAAGGTAATATTTAAGACTTGTAGAAGATTGGAACAACATTTAAAACTGTTATATAAATTTTCGGAAATATTTCAAAGTTTTAAAATATTTTTATTCTCATTAAAACATCTAAGTCCAACATATATTTTGAACTGACTCAAATTATTCTTAAAATTGCCTTAAAATCTTTCAAATTCTTTTTTGATAATTTTAAACTATTTTGAAGTGTCTTAAAATCTTTTTATATATTCTCTTAAAATTGATTTATTAAATAAAATATCACTTTAATTTTCGCTAGGAATCGTAAGGTAGTTGTACCAAAACTCAGGAATCTGAGAAAAAAAGTTTTCTATGATTTTGAGATTTTAAATGATATTCTCAGTCATGTCTTATGAAAGAAAAAACTTTATTTCTTATGAAAAAAAAATTTAAAACTTACGAAAGATAATTATTTTAACAATAGTTTTTGTAATTGAATTTTTTCTTACTATCGCTTCTTACCAATTTTTTACAAATGGTTCAATTTTAATAAATCTGGACTAATTTTTTTCGGGGAAGACGTTCCTTACAACTTTACTGTTTCCAATATTAAAAAAAAATTGTTTTAACGATTTCAGCCATCGATAAATTCACATTTAAAGTTGGAAATAGAAGCGTTGTAGATAATGTTTTCGCTGAAAAAGCCATCAATTACTAAAATTAAACAATTTTTCAATAACTGATAATAAGCGATATTAAGAAGAAATTCAATTGCAAAAAAATGTTAAAATAAATTGTTTTAAATTTTTTCATGAAAAATCATTTTTTTTTAGTTGAAATGACATCTCAGTAATATTATTTGGATTCTTAAAATCTTAGACAATTTTTTTTACACGCCGGAGTTTTGGCACAACTACAAGACATTTTTTATTGTCCTGGAACCTTTCAAAATCCTCAAAAAGCTTAAAAAAACTTTTATCGAAATCTTCAAAAATCTACATTTTGTTTCAAAATTTTTGAAGACTTTATAAATGTTCGGAAATCTTTTGAAACGCTTTAAAATTTTGTTTTCACGAATCTTAGGCAAAATTGTTTATTCTCTTGAAACCTTTCAAAATTCTGAAAAAGGTTTGGAATTTTTGGTTTAAAATCGTCCAAAATCTACATATTTTATTTTAATTTGTTGATAACTTTTATAAAACTTCCAAATATCTTCAAATTACTTTAACTTTTCCAAAAATTTTGTAATCTTAGAAAATTGAAAATTGTTGCTACCAAAATCTTCTACATTCTTTTCTAAAATTTTAGAAAATCATTTAAAATGTTTTTAATTTTTTATCTCAATTTTCTTCAATAAATTTGTTTTTAAATAAGAAGTAATTTGACATTTTCCCATGAATCTTAAGAAAATTGTTTAATTATTTCGAAAATTTCAAAATTCTGAAAAAGCTTCTTTTTTCGAAATCTTCAAAAATATACATTTGGTTATCAATTTTTCGAAATCTGCTCAAAGTTTAAATTATTTTTGAATCTCTCTGAAAACTCCGAAAACTTTGAAATATCTTAAAATAACGCAAAGTTTTTCTCAAAGGACCCCGCACCAAATGTACAGAAAAAAGCCTTATGATAAAA
>CAKNYM010052806.1:576132-606400 GCA_932195095.1 Andricus curvator
ACTACGCACTTTTAGCTATTAACATTGACCATGAACTGTCAATTCCCCACAGGCATGCAAACTGACTTTGAAGTCTGGTCACAAACATTTAAATTCTTTAAGCATATTTAATCTGGTCACATATTGTTATTTCTTCAGAGTTTTTTCAAATGTGACCCAAATCCAAAGTTGATCCAAAAAACAAAAACGAACTAGGGTGATCATTAGGGTGGCCCTAATTTTTCACTTTTCGAATTTTTGTTGTCTCTCCCCCCAGTTTTATTCTAATGCCCAAAAAAGTCTCCAAAATTGAGCGAAATCGCTAATATTTAGGGTTGGCGCAAAGTCTATGAAGTTTTCCATTGAATTAACGTGGGAAAAAGTCAGCTTTTTGTAAGTATAATATTTAAAGGCGATGAAATGTTACAAATAATTCCGGGTTTCAGAATGTTGTTCAGAATTCATCAGAAAATAAGAATCAATCATAAATTTTGATAGTAAATGACTTTAAGACACTATCATGGGTCCCCAAAAGAAAACCCCGTAAGTGCCAAATTTTAATATTTCGTAATATTAGGATATTTTAACGCTTTTCGATTTTTTTTTGTTATAAATAATCATTAATTGATCATTTAAGAATACTAAGTCATATTTTAATTAATTTCCAATTGTTTAAAAAATTTTATTTGTTTAAATCATTTGTTTTTTCAGGTACACTACCGTTTATTTCACCAAATTTTCTACAGTTTTTAATATTTTGAAGTACTGATTTGTTTTCTAATATTACTCGTAAATGTTCAAACAAATTTAAATTGTTGTTTCCATTCCTTTTCAATTGTTTCTTTGATTAAATACTTTATTTTTGCGATTTTTCGAAAAATTAAAATGTTTTGAGGTACTACTTTGTTTTCTAAGAATACTCTGAGATGTTAAAAAAATTTTAATTGTTTAAAAAACGTATTTCATTTTAATAATTCTATGCCTTCTTTATCGGTAAAGAGGACATAATGCGCTTTTTTACATTCTTCCACAGATTTAATTGGTATGAGTTATTTATTTGTTTTGCATAAAATCCGAAAAATAAAATACATTTTTTAAACAATTTAAATTTGTTTAAACATTTACGAGTATCATTAAAAAAATTAATACTTCAAAATATTAAAACCTGTCGAAAATTTGGTGAGATAAAATGTTTCTCCCCCTTTTTTTTAGGTAAACTATATACTTGAACAAACACGCATTATTTAAATAATCGTAAAATTATTTGAAGGAATTATTTTATTGTTAACATTGATTAAAGAACGCATAAAGTCTAAAAAATACGTCCCTTTCGCGACTTAACTGATAAAATCAAATTGTTTAAACAAATTAAAATTGTTTAAGCAATTGAAAAGTAGTAAACATATGACTCAGTATTCTTAAATAACCGATTGATGATTATTTATTTAAAAATTTTCAAAAAGCGTTAATAAATCGCAATATTACGTAAAATTCAAATTTGGCACTTATAGGGTTTTCTTGTGGGGGTCCATAAGAGTGAAAGTTATTATTAAATATATTATTAAAGTCATTCACCATCAAAACATACGACTGATTCGTATTCTCTGACGAATTCTGAAAACTGGGGGGTGAGACCAGAGAAATTCGAAAAAAAAAATTCACCAAATATAAATAAGAACCACCCTAGTGATCATAAAAAAAAACAATTTTGGTTTTCTGAGGAGCGAAAGGCAAATGACGGTAGTTCATGGGATTGTAGAAAACAGAGAAAAAAATGTTTTTAAACAATATTTAGAGGTCAAATTTCACAAATATATTCAGATTTTTGTTCAATGTAGCAGGTTTAATTATATTTTTTTCAATCTGCTTTTTCAAAAAATGACATCTTCAAACTTTGAGGAAAATATTCGCGAAATTTCAGTATCAGATATATATTAAAAGGGCTGCTATTAGACTTTGAAAACAGTGAAAATAGCACTTTTTGAGCAACTGCATTTAACATTTATTATGAATTTTTCATTGAATAAGTGCTACTATATGCATTCTAAGGACGTCAAAAACAGGACATTAAAAGTCGAAATGAAAAAGTGAATAATTTGGTGTTTGAAATCTTAAATGAAAAAAAGTTTATTTTCCCATGTTATTTCCGTAAGAACTTAAAAGGCGATCGGCCACCACTACCGTTATTTGGTCAAAAGAAAACCAAAAGTGTTACCGAAAAAATCCGGCTATTTGTACCGGAATCTCGGTGCAAATATACCCTCTCCCTAACCCTTCATCCTGTAATTCGTACTGAAAAAATCCAGCTATTCGTAACGAAATTTCAGTACACATAGCTACGGCCAAACAAAAAACAAGAGTTCTGTACCTGAATTTCAAGTGAATCTGGAGACCATTCTTCCACGTAAGTTCTGTGTCTCCGCGGATTTGACAAAATTAACACAGGTATTAAATTCTTTTCAAAATACGGTAATCCACGCATTTTTAATGATATTAAACAACAGAATAATTTCCCTTCTAATTAAAATAGTCAACACTTGCAGTTAGCATGTGGTTAATTAATAATGACACCACAATCGCCATCCATGGTATTAATGCAGATACGTAAAATAAGTAATGAAAAAACAAATGAGTAAATATTAAATTATGATAAAATAAGGAATAAAATCTTTTCAAATAATGAAATGAATAAGAAGAAACTTTTGTAGCACTCTTAGCAGTGACGAATAAAAATGAGTTTTGAATTTTAAACAAAATGTCAATGACTCGGAATCTTGGGACCTTTTTTGAACGAAAACCGTGCGAATAACACCCACGCGATGGGGCGCTAAGTCTGACTGAGAAACCGCCTGAATAAATAAATGAATGACCCCTCGAAGTCAAACTCGAGTGGGGTACAATTGGAGTCGCTCAGTGTACCTCTCTAACTTTAAAAATCTTAAAACACTAACATTCACGCGAACGTATATACAGATAGCGTCCTGAAGACAACTTTCCATTTCAATACCACAATCTACTACTATACGTGCACGCGACTGGTTCGCCTCTTATTCCCTACTCCCAGATTTGCGATTCTTAATTTGAGACCAAAGAAAACAATTTTTTCATTTATGTTGAATTTTTTTCTATAGATATGTTCTCCTTTGCTGAGAACAAGGAAATTAAAACAGTTTGCCCGCAAAAATTCATTTTCCAAATTCCCTGACTTTTCCCTGATTAATTTTTTAATTATCCCTGACCATTATATCTCAAAGACCTCAATTTTGATCTGAAAAGAATTTTAAATATAAAATCTCTTATAAACGCAATAAAAACGATTTATTTATTTCAACCAAAAAAGATGATATTTCTACTATAAAAGATTAATTTTTCACAAAACAGTTGAATTTTCATCCAAAGAAGATGACTTTATAACAAAATAGTTAAATTTTCAACAAGATAGTTTAATTTTTAACCAAGCACTTGAATTTTCAACATATAAAGATATATTTTCAATCAAATAGTCCAACTGTCAAACAAAAAGATTAAACTTAAACCAAACACAGTTGCATTTTCAAGCAAATAGTGGAATTTTCAAACTAAAATTCGAATGTTTTAGAAAACAGTTGAATTTTAAACCCAAAAAGATGAATTTTCAAACAAAAATTGGAATTTTCAATAACAATAATTAATTTTCAACTCAACAGTTGTAATTTTAACCAAATAGTTGAATTTTAAAGCAAAGTCGAGACAGTCGAATTTTCAACAATAGCATGAATTCTCAAAAAAAATATGTAACAGACCAATTCCATTCCAAATCAAGCAAAATTTCAAGAAGAGCCTAAGTCATGGTGTAAGAATAATTTAGTATTTAAATATATCATTCTGTGGTAAAAATAAAAGAACCCTTACTTCACAGTTTGATCAAAATTATTTTTGATTTGTTTCAATCATTCGAAGATTACCTGCAAATTCTCAAAAACAGACATAAAATGTTTTCAAAATACAGTATTTTCCGAATAGGTTCTTGAGCAGTCAGAAAGGAATACAGCTATGTTGCGAAAAAATATACACTTTTGGTGGTACTCAAAAAAAGGTTCAAAATATAAAAAAAAAAAAAAAGAAAAAAGATCTATTTGTGGGGTCTCTTCAAGGAGAAAAACTTTTCAGCCGCCGTTTTGTTAATTTAAAAGATTTTTCAAATTTCTGTCTGAAATTTTTGACCAAAAAATATTACTTTTTAACAAAATTGTTGAATTTTCTACCAAATAATACAGTCTTTAACAAATAATATAGACGCCAGGAGAACGCAACCGCAAAACTTCATTATCAAAATTCCCTAAATTTTCCCTGATCAAATTTTCATTTTCCCTAGCCAATAATATTCAAAGACCAGAATCTTAATCTTGTAAAATATTTAACATAGAATCCTTTATAAGCGGAATAAAACAATTTCAAATTAAAATTTAAAAATTCCACATTTATTATCCTTGACAGTCATTTAATGTACCTCTTACAGAAAATCCCTGATTTTAGCCAGATTTGTTCAAAATCCCGGACTTTTTCCGACTCATTTAGAATACTAAAGTAATTTAAATTTATGAAATTAGGTTGCTGAAAACGAAATCCAGTAACTTTTATAGGAAATTTACTAAATTTTAATAACATTCAGAAACGGTATCTGAAAATTACAAATAGTTCCCTAAAATTCCTGAATGGTAACGGAAATATAAGTTATCGTGACCGAAAGAAGTGTGCAGTTAGCAACTGCGCACTCCTCGCTTCTCGTTGTGGTCATGGGCAACAATGCACTGCAGAAGGTTGTCTCAAATTATACGGATGCAGTAAACCTATTTTTTCGATACTGAATGATCTGAAGCGTGAAAAGAATTCGAAATTTGCACGAGAAGAAGAAACCGCAAAAAGTGTTGAAATCGCGAGTAAAGGCAACGACCTAGAAGATACTGCGATCATCTGTCTCTTAAATGAAGTTCTAAAAAGGTTGCAACTGGATGGTGAGTCCGCTGTTTACGTCAAATGATGCCTTCTTGGCTAGATAAGTTATAAATGTAATTTTGAGTCGTCCCGTTGGTTCATTATTTTTAATATAAATTTGCAGTATATATTTGTCTTGACAATATAAATTATAGTAAGACTATGTGTGAGCGAAGTTTATATGTAAATGACTAAGTATATGTATCTAGGTTATATAATATACTCAATGAATCAAATGTGTTTTTCTTAACTTCACTCATATTTTCTTACCATTTACCTATATTGTCAGGACAAATATAGACTATGTATTTTATATCAAAATTAATGAACTGGAAAAATTTTGTAATCCCTTCAAATTTTTAGTTACAGCTATTAAAAATTACTAAATTGTAACAGAATTTTCTGAAGCACATGACTTAAGCTTTATGCAGTTACCGTTGTTGAAATTTTTGTTCCTCTTTACAAAAATTTAAAAACGGATTCTGCATAAAGCTTTAATTACGCGTCTCTAAACATTCCTAAACAGTGTATTATTATTAATGAATCATATTTCTAAATCGTTAAAACAAAGATATTATATGGCTAAAATCAAAATGGTGGAAGTCTTAATATAGCGCTAATTAAATAGGAATAATTTTGATGCAGGTTGAAAACTGATAATTTATTTCACAAATTACGTTAAGATTAAAAAGTTTAAAAAGATCTAATGAAAATGTGCAAGGGACAATTTTAATTTTGTATGACATTTGAAACTCACGAAGCTAATACAAAGTTATCAAAATCCGTGAGCAATGAGCATACAGTCCGCTGTTTAAAAAAAAAATTACGCTTTTAAAATATTTTTTAGTTTTGTTGATTGAATTTTTCAATATTTTTCTATTCAAATGATATATTTTTCTCCTAGCATAAAATAAATTGAATTTCAAAAAAATTAATTCTCGATCACAGATTCATGACGAAAATGGATGAAACTTGTTAAGCACTTTTTAAAAATCATGAATACTTTTCAATATTTCTCTTATAATATATAAATTTACAAAACATTAAAATGTCATTTATGGAATTGGAAATATAGTAATCAATAATTTATGTATAAAATTATCTTCTGATTTCATATGTAAATAAGAAATGTTAAATTTATATAATTAGAACATTTATTTATTTGACAGATCAACTGATTACAGCATAGCCCATTTCAAACAAAATTTAATTTTGATCAGTGGATTTCCAGTAACAATATATCCTTAAATATTGATAAATTAACTGAAGTAGATTTATCACGTTTTTTTCTTACTCCTCAACTATAAACTACAATTTCTTTAAATAGCTTATAGCTGCTGAAAAAATCAAATGAATAATTCTTCAAGGAAAGTAATTTAAAATTAGCAAAAGAAATAATTTCTTTTTTAGTACCACAAATTCATCCTCGCAGAAAAAAAAATTTCTAAAGACCCTTACGCTCTGAATGGTTTTATATGGAGATTAAAGTGCGACACATAAACGCCGATTTCGATTAACGGAACTTATCTATCATCTCGCACAACGTACCGTGTGACAAACGGTACGCATCATTAAGAACAATTTTGTACTCGTCCTGTGAAATGCGGCATGTCGACTAAATATTATAGGCATGCAACATTTCTGATGCTTCCAATTTAAAATCGTTCAATTTTGAACTATATGTGGGGCAGAATACGTCAAGTGTTCCCACATAAAATTATTGTTTTTTTTTGATCCGGTTGAAACTTGGCTTAATTATAGTTCTAGTGGACCTGTATTAATCCACCAAACCATAGGTCCATTTATCAACCGGCTGTCAATATACAGGGGCCTGAAATTTGCACTTTTTCAGGTGCTTTTTCACCTTCATATTAGTGTAATTTCTTTTAGGATTATCCGATTGGACCACTCAGAGAAAAGTCCTTTTGTGACAAAAGGATGTTTCTTGACGTAATTGGAATTTCCTCTTAAATTGAAGGTGGAGAGGATTTTCATTTGTCTCAACAGAATTCCTTTTGCTGCAAAAATTATCTTTATGCGACTAACTTCACCTAATCTTGCAGCCAAATAATTCTATTTGTGTAAAAAATATATTCACGTGATTAAAAACAAAACAGGCAAGAGGATGATGCTTTTGTTTGAAGACAACTTTTTCTCTGAGTGACTTTTATTATAGTGTTTTGGAAAGCTCTTTTCATGTACTTTAAGACTAAAACCATTTTTTTCATTATGAATTTTTATTTTTTGTCAACATTCAACTTACGCAGCGCCCAGGAACTTGCCTCTAAACTTACATTTAACTATCTGGAGGTGATTTTTTGTGTGCATGTATATTATATAATCAGAATGCGATCCCTTCGAGCGTAAAAATCTCAATTTGACCATGAAATTATTGCCAGCCCACTTTTTTTTCTACATACATGACTTAAAAGAGTGTAAAAAAGTTATTTTTTAGAAAAGGCAAAAAAAAATTTTTAACATGTTTTTTTTTCAAAAAATCAATTTTAATTTTCAAACAAAATAAAAATCATAATGAAAAAATTGATTATGATCGTCTTAAAGTACATGAGGAGAGCTTTCTAAAACACTGTAATAAAAGTCCAATGGGATAATTTTAAAAGAAGTTACGCTTACGTGAGAGTGAAAAAGCAAAAAAAAAAGTGAAAACTTCAGACCCCTGTATAATAACAACCGGTTGATAAATGGACCTATGGTTTGGTGAATTAATATCATAGTCCATCCCCTGGTTTTACCTAATCTCCATTTTTCCCCCTGAAATAATAAAAATCACCTGAGACACATAAAGTCGAGAAATTCGTCTCAATTTCGCAACTTATTTTACAGGGTTTTGACTTCTGATTCACTTTTAAGAATCATAAATAGAAATTCAAGATATTAGAAAACAAAAGCAATTTCAAATATTTCTTAAACGATTCATTTTATAATTTTGTAGATTTGAAGGATATCGTTGAAACGAAGAAATCGCTAAAGATTCCATCAAGAAACTAAACCCGAAAGATAAATCAATTCTGTAGTTGCAAATAAAAAATATATTTATAGAAGTAAGAGGCTTTACAGGCCAAAATGCTCTAAAGATAGGCGAAATAAGGAGATTTTTCACGAAAATAGGGGGATAAATTCTTTTCAATAAAATTAATGTTGTTACTGATAATAAATTAAAATTAAACCATTTGAAACTCCCAATATTTCAAGTGACAATATTGCATTTTCAACAAAATAGATACATTTTTAAACAAACAGTTGAATTTGCAACCAAGAAGATGAATTTTCAAGCAAAGAAATCAATTTTGCACTAAAATTATAAATCTTTGACAAACAAATTAGGTTTTAACTAATTAATTCAACTTTTAAGTGAGTAGTCGAATTTTCAAACGGAAAAAATGGATTCGCAACGAAAAACGTAATAATTGATATTTCAACCAAAAAAGAATTTTATTTTAACCCTTCGAGTACACACTGGGTCAATTTGACTCACAAAAAATTTTTGATCGAGAAAGAGTTTCCATATAAATTTTTAGCTTAAAATATTAACAATTAAAAAAGTTACAATTTTTTTCGGAAAATTCAATTTTCAAAAAAAAAAAAAAAAAATGTCGTGATTTTTTTAAGTATGTTAAAGACTTTAAAGACACTTATAATACTTTTAAATTACTTTAACATACTTGAAAGTATACCTCTACATTTTGGTAAGTAAAAAGGTTCAGTAGTTGTGAAGTTATAGACGATCGAAAAGTGAAGAGGGTCAGATTGACCCAGAGTGTAGGAGATGTTGGAAAAAATAGGTGTATACTCGAAGGGTTAAATCACAAATAGTTAAATTCAACCAATAAACACGAATTTTTTACAAAACAGTTGAATTTTCAATACAAAAATATTAATTTTCAACAAAAAAGTTCATTTTCAACCAAAGATTAACGAATTTTCAATAAAATAGTTAAATATTCAACTAACGAATTTTCTATGAAACAGTTTAATTTTTAACCAAATAGTTTAATTTTCTATCAAATTGTTCAATTTTCAATCTAAAAAAAAAAAAAAAAATTTTCTACAAAACAGTATAATTTTCAACCAAAAATATGATTTTTCTACAAAAAGATCATTTTCAATCAAATAGCCGAATTTTTCGAAAGATTACTTCTTAACCAATTTTTTAAATATTTTAATCAAGAAAGATTTTAAATTAAAAACTGTTGAATTCATAAAAAATATACATTTGTACAAAAAAGTAGCATTTTCATCCCAAAATTATATATTTTCAAAAAGACAATTAATTGCTAACCAAAAAAGATTAATTCTCAATGAAAAATATACCAGTGGGCTTTCCAACCAAAAAGAATTAACTGTCAACCAAAAATAGTTGGGTTCTATAAATTCAGTTCGCATTTAAGTGGAAAACTCAAAAAAGAGAAAAAGGGGGGAATATTAGAGAAAAGTATGTTGTAGAGTTGACCAAGAAATCGAACTTAAGAAAAAATTTTGAAAATTGAAAATAATATGCAAAAAAATAAAAGTAAATGGCTGAGGAAACATAGGCAAAAAAGTATGGCCTTTTTCAATTCTCTTAGTTATATATTTTTCAATCTTTGATCTTATTGATCTTTTTCTGTAGTAATTTTATCAGCAGAAAGTGCTGAAGTCTACAACAAATTTTTCAAAGCTAGCTAAAAAAAAACTAAACACAAAATTGTCTAAAAAACTTGATAAAGAAAAGGTGCTACTGTTAAAGGGCACCTTCGTTTAATATTTACAAGATACCCATATGATATAAAAAGTTTTTAATAATACATGAAATTCCCTTGTAACCCCCTTTTTTACGAAAAAATCGCCTTTTTACCTAAAATTGAACTACTGAACCGAATATGGTTTTTATATGGACAACAAAATATTTGGTTGACCCAACTAAATTTTGTGGTTGTTTAATCAAATCTTTTGGTAGATGGAGTATTTGGTTGGCTCAACAAAAAAATTTGGTTGGGTCAATCAAGTTTTTTGTTGAAGCAACCACAATTTATTTGATTCAACCAAACTTTCATGTATATCCCAGAAAACATTTGTTTGGTTCAAGAGAATTTTTTTCTGGGTGTATAAACAAAATCTGATAAAAAATTAACAAATTACATTTTGAATTGAAATGTCAATTTAAATTTCATAATTGCTTACTATGCTTATCTCATTAGATGACAATAGATACCATAATTTTAATCTTTGTTTAGGAAGAACAAACACCTCAAAGACCGGAAATACGAGAACGCCAGTTCATTTCCTCCCAATATTTTTTAGCCTGGAATTTTTCGTGTCAACGTACGTACTGCGTACACAATTACACATTTACACAGAAATGACGTAATTCCCAGGTTTTTTAATATATAAGAAAGTTCACGTAGTGCGAAATATGTTTTCTGAGATCACGTGTAACATATTAATTTTGAAGAGAGTTAAATGTCACTAATTTAAGTTTAATAGTAACCCAAAACTAATAGTAGTCTAGTAATAAATTATAAGTTTCAATAAATAATTTTAATGAATAATAATCTGCAAATTCATTCATCTAATTTGTCCACATTGAAATTCCTATGTTTCAGCTCACTTTTCAAGTGTTTTTTGTCTTGCGATTTTTTCTATCACTGCAGCGTGAAATTTCAGTGTCAGTTTTTTTGTTTCAAAAGCTTAAATTTGAAAATATTTGGTATGAAATGTCTTAATTTTTGTAGGATTCCAATTTAAAATTTTACAAGTTTGCAATTTCAAAGAATAAAAATATCAATACAATGTCACTATTAAATATTTCAAAATTGCACAATTTTCCTATTGAAAGTCTTGACAGTCAGTTTTAAATTTAATAATTTCACGTTTAATATTCTAAATATTTGTTTGGTTTCAATTCTGAACGTAAAAAATTGTGTAGTTTTTTTAGTTCTTCGGAATCGTACAGAATGTCAGATTGAAAGACTTGATAGTTGCACAACTTTCATAGTAAAGGATTTGTAATTAAACATTTATGAATTAAATGCCGTCAGAATAAATTCAAAACAATTCAAAATTAAGCAAATAATTTTTTAATATGAAGCCTTAAAATAAGGACATTTTAGAAGTAGGCATTGCAAATTAAATTATTTGTTATTTGAAAATTTTTCAAAATATTGAACATTTCAAACTGAAATAAAAGAAAAAGAACAATTTCGAATTGAAATTTAAGCTTGTTTTGTATTCTCTTTTTTTAATTTTTAGTTTTCAATGCAATATCCTAAAATTTTCCGATTTTTACTTGAAGATTTAAAAATATTAATCATTTAAAAATAAAAAATATTTAGATGTAAGATTTCAAGAATGAATAATAATTCTGAATGAAGTATTAAACATTATGGGATGAGAAATTTAAAAGTTAAAAACTGTGTGGTTTGAAATCAAAATAGCCAAAATTAAAATATCTGAAATTGATACCTCAGTAATGGAATAATTTCATTAATTTTGAATGATTAAAATTGTAGAGTTCTGAATTTTTATGTTGATTGCTAAATTTTTCAATTTTTCATTTTCATAAGTTTTAATTTTACAATTAAAATTAAAATGGTTTCGTTTTAAAAAGTATGAATCACAATTTGAAAATTTTTGATTTTTAAACGATTTAAATTTACTTAGAATGATTGAAACTTTAAAGGGTTTGAGTATAAAAGTTTTATTATCTACGGGTGCCGGAATTTCAGGATAAACAGCCGGCTTTTTTCGCTTCGTGCGTGTGTGTGAGTACAGGTAACCCAATTGAACTGCAACTTTTTAGAACGCTGTATTTTTTATATAAAATTTAATTTTATTGAAGAGTTTAAAAAAATGGTGGGAAACATTTAAATTTTACAAATTTTGTTTATTTATATAAATAAATTCATTTATACATATAAAAAATACAGCGTTCTAAAAAGTTACAGTTTAATTGGGTCGATTATTATCAAACTTATGTTCGCGGAAACAAATTTTTTCTTCTCGGTTTTAACGTGTATGCAAGAAATAAAAATAATTTTTTTTAATTTAATTTCCGAATACAGATTCATTATGTAAATAGGTCAAACTTGTGAAATATGTTAACACTTTTTAAAATTCATAATTAATTTTCAATATTTCTTTTATAATATATAATTTTACAAAAAATTTGAATTTTATTTTTTTAATTGAAAATATAGTAATCATGTGTGGAATCACCTTCTGATTTCATATATAAATAAGAAATGGTAAATTTTGTATCATTAGAACAAGAATATTCAGTGTCTTTGTTGAATCAAAAGTGAATAAATCCATTTTCATTCTGTTAATAACTTCAAAACATTAATAAATAAAAAAATTTGTTTACATTTCATTTATTTAACTGCCTGACAGTTTATAATAGCCCATTACAAATTTCATTTTTATCAATGGATTTCCAAGCTACAATACAATACATCCTCAGTTTATCTAATCAATTTTAATATTTAGTAATGATTTTTTATGTAATAACAATGTAAACTTCTAGCGTTTCAGAGGCTTTGATTTTAAAACATTCAATTTAGTTTTCAATTTTAAACTGTCCCATTTTAATAGCTTCGAAGTGAATATCATTTAAAGTCAAAAGTTTTCAATTTTAAAGTATTCAATTTTGAACCCTTTTAATTATAAATAATACTATTTCAATCCCTTTGGATTTAAAATGATTCAATTTTCAAAATTTCAATCTGAAATCATTAAATTTCGAGATTCTTCAATTAAAAATAAAATTGTTCAATTTGGAAGGCTGTGAATTAGAATTGATAAAATTTCAATTCCTTTTGAATGAAATTGTCCAATTGTACAAATTTTAGTCTTTCATTTTTTTATTTAGAAATGATACAAGTTCAATTCCTTGTAATTTTATTGGAAATATTGTCCTTTTTTCAACATGTTACCTAATATAAGATTGTTTAATGTATTCTTTTTAAGTTTAAAATGCTTTTGAATGTTGAATATTAGGAAATGAACATCCAGAGACGTGAACGCGCGCGTTGTGAATGCAAAAATCACGATTTCATTTTTCGATTGTAAAAAACAAGGCGAGAAAATATTCGCAAAATTAAATCTCAAATTAAATTCAAGTCTCCATAGTCGTTGGCGACCTCGGGGATTAGAAAAAAAATCGCACCTGCATATTTTCGAGACAACAGAGTGACGCAAGTGCCATTTTTATAAAACAAGGCTCCAGGATGAACGAAGCGATCCATATCAAGCGAACCCGCGTGGGTCTATATGCGAATCCGTCAGAAGCGCGCAAAATGCCTGTTTCTGATAAAAACAAAATATTCTCAACAGAATTTCATAAAAATAAGAGGGGGGCATAAACACGAGAAACTTTATCCATGATCGGTAGCGAAACGTAGGCGAAGAAGTCAGATTTCAGGGCCAATCGGTTGAGTGGGTGCACTTGCCTTAATGGACTTTCAGGAAATAAACATCATAAAAAATGTAAAAACTATTACGTTCCGTACCATTTTTGTGGAAAACATGAATACATATAGGATTATTTACATTTTTCATGAATTTACTAGTTTTTGTCGTGATATACATGAATTTCCTGAGATAAAAAAATGCCATTTTAATATGACGAATAGGAATTTAAAACAATTGTTCTTTTTTGCTGGTGGTCAAGAGAATTAAGACTAAGGAACTGCGTTTTACACTCAATGCCCGATATATCGGGAATCCAAACGTAAACAGGCAGGGCCGCGTGAATCATTTCCGTTGGATTTGGATGCATGACGCAACCTGATGCAACTAACGCGCAGAGATTGCGACCCTCGAGATGTTTGTCACGCTTGATTGAGCATCGCCTCTTTGGGCCCCACAGTTCCTCACATCACGAAACTGAGTAGGCCAACAGTTCTAAGAATATCGTAAACCGGGTGTTCTTATACCGGGAGTTAAGTATATTTGAATAGATACCAAGCCTTTTTTTTATTAAAGCACAATTTTAAAATAAGATTCAGCCACGGAAAATGGTGAGAATTGTACTGGAAGAAAATTAAGATAGTATAGTGTTTTTTCTGCATCGTTTCTACGACTATGTATAGTAGGGTGGATCATGGAATCCTGTTTTTAGATTTTCTAAAACCATGAATCGGAAATTCTTTTTTTTGTGAGAAAATGATCCTCTATTTTTGCCAGATTTAAAAAAAGTTTTTTGTAGGTCACTATGGAGGTTTTTATGCGGAAAAAACATCATTTTAAAGTTTTTAAATTGTCATTTCTAACATTTTAAACATCCGATCTTATTTCTAATTTTGTTTGTTACGAAAAAATGTTCAAAGTGGGTATTAACACCCTTAAACTTGCGATTTTATGATAAAGTTGAGATTAAGAGGTCAAAATCATCCCTAAAATTTTTTCATTAATTATGGAGTACGCAGGAAATATTACTTAACTTACTAACAACAATTTCTACAATTTGGAAAAAAATAAGCAATTCTTTTCCTACAATTGACAATTTTTTTTCAAATTCATTCTTGCTGAAGTAAAATCTGTGGTACTTTAGATTTTATATATATTATAATTATAATTTTCTAAGATTCTTAAGAAAATTCAAAAAGATTTTTGAAGATTTCAGACACGTCAAAACAATACTTTAACAAAACAGTTAATTTTCAACCAAATAGTGGAATTTTTCACTAAACAAAGATAAATTCTCAATAAAAAATGTAATTGTTGATATTGCAACCAAAAAATTTTGTATTTTAAATTAAAAACATTTAAATTTAACTAAAAAGACGAATTTTCAACAAAATAATTGAATTTTCGACCAAAAAAAGATTTTTCAGTCACAAAAGACAAAAATTTAAACAAAATTATAATTTGAGGGGGAAAATAATTTTTAATGCAACATAAAATTTTCCAATAATTATTTATATTTTTATTTCGTTTGTTAATATGTTTTAAGGTTATAAAAACATAATTTTCCTATGATTCTTGAGAAAATTCAAAATGATTTTTATGATTTCAGATATGTCGAAAAAGTATCTAGAAAATGTTTAAGAAAGTTTTTTTATTTTACAGGCATAAAAACCTTCATAGGGGCCTCTAAATATATATTTTTTTGATCTGGCAAAAACAGGGGATTATTTACCAATTTCAATCACTACAAAATAGGTAATACTTTGTTAAGGTTTTAGAAAATCTGAAAAAAAATTAATGAGGCACCCTAATTTATAGTGCACAAGTATATTTTTCTGCACGAGCGTTAAAATAGGGTCATCCGCAAAATTTGTATTCGCTTAAAGTTTAGTTTTTTATAAACTTTGACTTCCAATGAATATAAATGTGAAATTGAAACTTAATTTTGTTCATTCAATAATTTGTAATAAATAATTAAGAAGTGTCAAAATATCGACCGGAAATGTTGATATTTAAGCGAAACATGTGGCGCCCTCATATGGCGAAACACGTGGTGTGACGTCATACGCTTTCAACGCCCAAGAAAATACATGTGTCAGTTTGATAAAAAACAATAAGAATATTAATTCGGATAATTTACCAAAAGTGAAAACAATAATGATAACTTATTTTTTAGCGAAGTGCTCCAGTTTCCACATTGCTTTTAGTTCTCATATACATACATACATAGATTAGCAGTTCGAACTCGAAAGTTCATTGCCTCACTACCCGATTCGGGTAGTGTTTCTAGGTGGATATTTACTACCAATGTGGGCCCACCACACCCACGACGGGCCAACAGCACGCAGGTATTCCTGAACGGTTACCCATCCAAGTGCTAACCGCGCCCAACAATGCTTAACTTCAGTGATCTTACGAGAACTGGTGTTTTCAGCGTGGTATCGCCGTTGGCGTTTCGTTCTCATACAAAATATAAAATAAATATTCCAGTGCATACTGTATGTTCTAGTTGAAAATTAAGAACTTATTTCTGAATAGTTTCTTAATGTACATGACCAAAAATTGAAAAAATGTATAATTTTAATACTTTTACGTAAAATTTCTAATTGGCATTCCACCTCAACCATATGAACTCAATGCCTTGCGGTATCATGCAAAAAGTATTAAAATTAGGAATTTGCCGGGTTTGCAGCGACTCTTTTTTTTTAACAGAAGTACCTAGGCACTGTAGAAAATCTAAATCTAATATATTTGCGTTAAAATGAACATTCAATTCTGAATCTCGAACTTTTGCATATGTCGGAAAAGATAGCATAATTAATGTATTGTTCTATGGGGCGATAAAAGGTTATTGTATAAAAACCTGTAAATACTTGAGTATAATTTAAATAATAAAATTGTTTCAAAAATTGATAGTTGTATATAAACAAACTTTGGATTATAATTTGAACCACAAAACATAATCTAAAAATTGCTGATCCCTTTCCGTACCCGTTATCAAGTCCTAAAGTATGCTACGAAATAAAGCTTATTTTATATTACTTTATTAAAAATAAATATATTTGCTAACATTGAAATACTCGAAATTAGCAAGAATGTACTCGTACTGTTAATTTTGTAGAGCACATGTAGGCACAAGTAACAGCGGACTGTTTTATAATTTTTGTTCTATTCCTCACCATTTTATATACATCAACAATTTTTGCGGGATTTTTAACACTCTAATTTGTACATTTAGAAACAAAACACCAGTCAGCTTTTACTTTTATTTTTTTATGAAAAAGGATCAACCTCCAGCTTGTTTAGAAAATATCGAAAGGATGTGACGTCTCACCTAGGTAGGGGAATGGCGCGAAAGAAATACAAATTCAAAAAGGATATACATTTTTCCGTTTCAAATAAAAATTCGAAAAAAAACTTTTTTCAATTATACTCTTATTAGTGGTTTTAGAGTGAATATTCAAAAAAAAATATAATGAATAACCCTATTGTTATATCTAATGTTAAGCTATTTTTTGGGGCCTAAAACTAGACTTTTTTAAAATCCTTATTCCATACGCATCTCCGTCTAATATTAGGGCCGATTTCGCAATTTAGCGCTGACTAAGCGCCGTATGACGTATAACATGTTCTTACCATGCACGGCATACCGATGACGTAACGCAATAAGATAAGTGCGCCAGGTATCATCGTACACGTGTGAACGCACCTTTCCACGACATGTATATGCGGAAAGGAACAAAGTTTACTTTACTCATAAACTAAGAAAATGCTCATTTTTTTATATAATGTTAACATTTATTTTAACATATCTTCGCATTTTTAATTATTTAGACTGCCAATTTCAAATCTCTTTAAAATATGTGAATAAGAGCAGAATTCTTTTTGAGGAGGTACAATACGTACAATCAACCTCAAAAGTCGCCAATCTTTAGAATGATTTATAAAATCGACAAAATAGATCTATTATTAATTTCTTCAAATCGTAATGGAGGCTTCTAAGCGTCCAACAGAAAAAATAATTCAGGTTAAAATTGTTTACTTACAGTAGTTATTTAGAGTTTTAGTTTTTGCTTTCTTTTTAGAGAAGAGTTACAATTCTTATTTAATCCTAATGATCAAGGCCTCATTTTATTCTTTGAAGGATTCTCTACAATTCTATTTAGGTGGAATTTATTAACATTTATACTATCATTGTTTCTAACAATAATAATTTTAGGATTTCTAAATTAATTTTTTAAGTAAAACTCACTCAAATAGAATTGTAGAGAATCCTTGAAAAAATAAAATGAGGCTCTGATCATTAGGATTAAATAAGAATTGTAACGTTTCCCTAAGCAGACAGCAAAAACTGAACCTCTAAATAACTACTGTTAAATAAACAATTTTAACCTCAATTTTGTTTCTGAAGTACGCTTATAAGCCTCTGTCAAAATTCGTAGAAATTAACAATAGATCAATTTTTGTCGATTTCATCAATCATTTGAAAGACAGGCGACTTTTGAGATTGATAGTATGTAGTGTACATCCTTAAATGTGTTTAGATGTCCTTAAACGTTTGAAAAATAACCTAAAATCAAATTTGCGGAATGCTTTGCATACTTTTTGTAAGGAAAAGGTTGAATTTTACTCTCCGATAGAATTGATACAGAAGTTAAATCTTTTTTTGTGCTTTGTTTTATCAGCCTCCATCAGGGCTAATATAAACGATGATGCGTATCAGAATATCATTAAGTAAGTAAGTTTCAATGTGCTTTCTTATCCACAGTTCAAAACTCAATTTACATTTTTGTAAAGATCTTAGGCTTTCTCGATATGAAAACAATACAACAATTGTTTTTATTTATACTTCTTTCTCAGTCAATGAAGATAAGGATAAGGGCCAAAAATAATATTTTACAAGAAAAACCAAAAGTTTTCTACGATAGGTTTTCAAATATGAAATATTGATAAAATTATGAAAGCATGTGTTCGACAAGAACTTTATACTGAGAAAAAGGGATTATACTGCTTTCAATCTTGGATTTAAAAATTTGGGACAGCAATCTATAGGTATTCAGCCGTACAATCTGGATTTTAATTTTTTAAATCCTGGATTATAAAACACAATATCTAGCTTTTATGGTTTAATATCTCTAGATTCTGTCTCAAATTGTGAAATCCAAGATCATAAACGGTATAATCCATTTTTCTCAGTTTACATCGAAAATGTGAAAACATTAACAATCATTGTTTTCTGCGTGAGAGGGGGAAAAACGAAATGGTCCTTATCCAGTTTTCTATCTAATAAATTTTAAAACTGCTTATTCTTTTACAAAATCACGAAAATATAGAAAGTACTTTTTTGGGCCTGTTAAATATGTGCAAATTTATTTTTAGATGTCAAAATTTTGAAAAATATTCGCAACGGAATTTAAGAATTTATGAAACCATGAGAATGACAAACACATAAAAAACAAAATGGAATCTTTACAGCGAAAATCAACTTCGCGTGTTAAGATTTACCCACCACATTGGAAATGGTTACCATGCCAACTCTTATCCAGTTGTCAATCTCATCTCTTCAATTATTTTTGATATTGATTCTTCTTATGTGTGGAAAATGAATCTGGTACTGTTATGAAAAAAGAAATGTTTGAAAAAGTAAAAATGTTATTTCCGATTATTGTCTTGCATAAAGAACATGTTAGTCTGTACGTTTGTAAACAAAAAAATCGAAAAAAATTATTTTTTTGCAGCCATTTCAACTTCGGCATTCCTTCATATCATCATATAAAGTTTCATTAATCTATAATAAGCAAACGTTTCTGTGAATTTCGTAAAATAAAAAATTATATTCTACCGATTGAAAAATATATAAAACTAATTTGCCACCAAAAAATTCTGCCATAAGAAAATTAAAATTATCATTTATAGTCTTCTAGAATCTACTTTCGTACATTCTTAGTTGTATGGAGCTTGTATTGTCTGGAAGTTTTATAAAATTTAAAAATTTTCATTTTTCAAATCTGTTATCCATAATAAAAACAAACATGTTTTTAAAGAAGGTTTACGAATAATAGGCAGTGGGTAGAAATATATCTACGTAAATTAAATAATTAAGAGTTTATACAATGTTAATAATAACCTGTCTAATAATGTAAATTTACTGGTAAAGTATACTGCTCATTAAATTTAATTATAGATATCATGTCCTTTCAACAGTTTAGAGTTTCTGCGTAGATAATTAAATTTACATACTCTACAGGAACCTCAGTTATTGATACAGTTTAAAGCTAGGTCATTTTACAATTTTTTGCTAACTTAATTCGAAATGTGCCCTACATTTTGCAGAATATACTAATTAGAGGGACAGTTTACCACAAACAAATTTTTAATTAAAAAAAAAAAATATTTTGAACAACTTACAGTAATGCTTGCTGGAAATTATTTTACGAGAATGTAAACAAATGTACAATTTGTACTGTCAAAAATTTTAGGACAAATTTTTATTTGTCTTCTTTAAGAAAGTCTGAAAATGTCTATTGCTTTTGCAATTCAAGTCTTCAAAACTGGACAATTTAGACTATTTAAAACTGAACGGATAAGTAAAGGATTTGAAGTAGAACAATTCTAAATTTGAAAATCATCTAGAGGTAAATATTAATTTGAATACCCGTCAGTACTATGAACATTCAAAACTTAAATTTTTCAAATTTTAAAGGATTTAGATCAACAAAATACAATTTAAACTTCAAAGCGTTTAAAGTTCAAAGTCATGTCATTTAAATATAGTATAATATATGACTTTGGTCCCTAAAAATTGCAAAGTGCTTTTGATAGATTTTTGGACACTGATTTCAAATTTGGTTTCAAAAATGCTCCATAACAACAATTTTTTTAGAAAGCTTGCGTTTTCTGTACTTTTCAATGCGTTATAGGTCTATAACATCAAGTGTTTAAAGATGTGCAATTAAAAGTTGAATTCGAAGCAGTTTCCAAAGAATTCGTTCAAAGTGTCACAAGTTGATATTGGTATCAAGTGACATTTAATGCAATTTTATGTAAGGCCCTCAATGATGAATTCATCATAATGATTACCTCGCCAACATTGCTTTCAAAGCACCCTTCCTCCCAAATAGGATCATCCCATCCACCGGATGACCCAGAAGATCCTCTCCGATTCGGATCCCAAGAATTCCTTCTCAAGTTTTCCAACGAATCCGTTGAAAACCTTCTTCTGTCATAGGATCCTCTTCTTCCAGTGGTGTAAGATCCACCAAGTGGTGATACCTTATCTTCCTGTCCGGCCGGCTCGCTTGGCAATGTAACATTCAAGTTGCTCCTCAAGTTCCCATTGGATCCGGCCAGGCAACTCTTCAAGCTGGAGGTATTATTCCTGTTCTTCAAGGGAACAAAAGACGTACTCAAATCACTCTTTAGATCCCCGTGTGATTCAGAATTCGTAAGAAGATTCGAGATATTGGTCGACTTGGTAGCAGGTCTATGAAGACTTGACATCGATTTAGCCACATAATCCCGCCTCAGTGGCGAATTATAACTCGATATAGTATCTTTTTTCAGACAACCAACTGATCTGCCGAGAGTATCACGTTTGAGAGCTGAGCTACCGAGACTATTGGTGCACCAATCCTTACGGGAATAATCAATTGCTCCAGTGGAGGCACCCAAATTATCTTTTCTCAAGGAACTGGGAAAACTTGAGGGCATGAAGTCTCTTTTAGGTGGAGACATTGGTATCCCCAAGGATCCCCTCCGACTTGGCGAAAAGGTTCGACCAATTGAATCCCTTTTGGAACCAAGCAAACGATATGCACAATTTTCCTTGAAGTGCTTACCATGTATATCGCAGCACCTGTCGGTCCTGCTTTCAATTCTCACGATCTCTGAATTACTCTGATCTACCTTGACATCTCGGAAGAGCTCTTCCAGGCGTTTTATGGCTGCCCTCTGACTGGAAGACATCTTTCAATGGCTACAATTATTAATATTCTTGACTGGATTTCAGATATTTCCGCGAGGGTATCTCAACATAATCAACACTCTGCGGCAAGACAATGTAATCACATAATCCTGACCGATACAAGCTTTGATCAGCAAAGCCTTGACAGGACAATATCACAAGGGAGAGGATGTCACAGTTGTCACACAAAGCCGGCTGAACTTTTACTATTACGAGCGACCGATTATGTTACAAGAGCACGTTTCCACCAACCGATTGACGATCATACGTGGGGGACGAGTATGCGTCCTAATACACGTCCGATGAAGCACTGGGGTGCTGGAGTGAGAGACCCGTAGCCGAAGTCGCAGGAGTCCGTGATCCCCACCAGTAACTGGCATTCGTATAAGACAAGTCTCCATATTAGGTCAAACTTATGGGTTTGTCGCGCAAAACTGCGAGCGCGATATAGGACATAGGTGCATACAGCTGATACGACCCTGGCACACTCGCTGACAGCATCTACAGGGTCAGATGGCCGGGTTTATGGGACCCCGTGCTCGACGCCACGTGACTTTCTCGACAACAACAAGGCAAGCGTGCGAATCTTCGAGAAACGAATACATGCTTTAAAATCACGATCATCCTGATAACGTCTCCTTTCACTTCTCGCATTTCCTAGTTTATATAGGCGAACTTCATATCTATTTTCTTGTGTAAATTCTCTTATACTAAGTATGTTATGAACAGGCTTCACAGCCCAAAATGCTCTCAAAACAGGAAAAATAGGGGAATAATAGAAGAATAACATCTTTCAAACGAAATTAATTTGGAAGTACCATACAGAATTCAATATGAAACGCTTAAGGTAGTTGTCGAGCCAAAAATTACAGTACCGTCCAGGAGTATGAGGACACCTAAAACACTAGCGATTAAAAGCATGCACTCTCTTCTCACAGGATATCTCCGGAAAAAAGGAAGATAAAGTAATTGACAAAAAAGCGTTGGAAATAACATTAAATTTCGCGTCAAATAATTAGTATTTAAATTACTTTGGTAGTAGAAACTGAATTACTGATTGAGAAAGACCGGTCTAATTTACGATTTTTGCTCATTTTCATGATTCAAATTCAACTCCTGGAAAAATCTAGGAAAATAATGATAAAAATTTGAAAGTTCATTTCAGGTTCATTTTTAGTGAATTCCGAATTCTTTACCATTATTTTTCTAGATTGTGCCAAGAGTTGAAGTCACATCATAAAAATTATCAAAAATCAGCAATAAGGTAGGTCTTTCTCACACAGTAACTCAGTTTCGATTTACCAGAAATATTTCAAATAGGGCTCATTTCACGCGAAATTTAATAACCTTTTAAACGCTTGTTTATCAATTATTTTATCTTCCTTTTTTTCCGAAGATATCATGTGAGAAGTGAGTGAATGTTTTTAATCGCTAGTATTTTAAGTCGCCTTGTACTCCTGCGCGGTACTGTAGGTCCCCGGAAAAAATTTGTCCAGGATTTTAAGAATTGAAATATTATCAATTATGTCTTATAAAAGAAGAAATATTATTTTGTATGAAAAAAAGGTAAGACTAATGAAAAATAATTATTTTAACAATAGTTTTTGTAACTGAGTTACCAATTAAAATTAAATAGTTGAATGTTTAATAAATAATGACTTATTTTTTCGGAAAAAAACATTCCTTACAACTCTGTTTCAAATTTCAAAAATAGGAGAATAATCTTCAAATATAGTTACTTGTTTAAAAATGTTTTATTTTTAAAAAATCGGTAAGAAGCGATGTAATAAAAAAATCAATTGCCAAAAATATTGTTAAAACAAACATTATTTTTTGTGGGTTTAAAAAATATTTCATTTTACATAATGTTGTTCACTCGAAATTACATAAATAGTAATATTATTTGGATTCTTAAAATCATAGTAAAACTATTTTTTTCAGATACCTGATTTTTGGCACAAACAACTACCGTAACATTTCAAATCGAAATGTATTGCATTTTCAACAAAATAGTTGAATGTTAAACCAAAAAAGATGAATCTTCAACGACAGAGTTGAGTTTTCCACCTAAAAATTCGACTTCAAAAAGAAGAATTTTCAACAAAACAGTTGAAATTGCAACAACAAAATTAACCATCAACCAAACAGTTGCATTGATAAACAAATAGTTGAACATTCATGCAAAAGGGGCGAATCTTTAACAAAATAATTACATTTTAAACCAAATAGTTACACTTTCAATCTACAAAAGATGAGTTTTTGACCAAATAGTTGAATTTTTAAATAAAAAAGATAAATTTTCAACAAAAAATGGAATAGTTAAAGTTTCAGTTGAAAAGATTAATTTTCAACGAAAACTTAAATTTGTAATAAAAAATATGAATTCTGAACGAAAAATGTGACAGTTGATATTTCAATCAAAAAAGATTTTATTTTTAAATTAAAAACAGTTAAATTCCACCAAAAAAATGGTGAATTCTCAACGAAAAACATAATAGTTGATATTTCAAGCAAAAAGGTTTTCATTTTAAATCAAAAACAGTTGAATTCACCCAAACATGACGAGTTTTCAACAAAATAGTTGAATCCTCAATCAAAACAGAATATTTTTCAATCAAAAAGTTGCATTTTCAAACCAAAAAGACGAATTTTCAACAAGAAAATGGAATTTTAAACCAGAAATATGAATTTCCAACCAAATACTTGAATTTATAACTAATAACTATCAATTTTCAACCAAAAATGGAATAGTTAAACTTTGAGTTAAAGAATTGATTTTCAACCAAAAATATAAAAAATGCAATAGTTACATTTGCAGTTCAAAAAATGGGTTTTCAACTAAAAAAGGCAACGAATTTTCCACAAAATATTTCAATCTTCAACCAATAGAACAAATCTTTCACAAAGCATTTCAACCAAGTAGCTCCATTTTCGACCAACAAAGATTACTTTTAAACAAAATAGTTGAATTTTCAACAAAAAAATTACATTTTCAAGCAAATATTAGAATTTTTTAACAAGAGCGATAATTTCTTAACCAAGAAGATAATAGTAGACTTTCGAATTGTTGGCATTTAAGCGAAAAAACAAGAAAAAAGGGAAGTTTCTTGAAAACAGGGGGAAAAAGAGGTGTTATTTGAGGAAGGGGATAAGAGGGGAATAAGGGAAAGTGTGTGAAGTCGGTATGAAGGTACAGTGACAAAAGCTTTACAGATGGGCATAACTCTAGAACCTTTCACTTTTATGTCCATCAAAGATATCTAAGTCATTTTAGATTCATACTCTAGATCAAACGTAATTGAGATATGAATGCTCCATTTTTAATGAAGTCAGCTTGTCCCGATCTATGGCGATAGAAGATAAGGTTATACAACACAATATTCATTTCAAGATAATTAAACTAGAATCATTATTCAAGAAAATCTGCGTCTTGTTCAAAACAAGACAAGCTAAACTATTGTGCGCATTTGCTAGAAAAAGTGCAAAATTTCTAACTCAAATCATTCAAAATTTCACAAAATGAAATTGAAGCCATTCAGATTCAAGACCAATTCCAACAGAACGATTTCCGTGTAGGATAAGATAAAAATTCAACAACTTTATTCCAATTTGAATTAAATTGGGTACCTAACATATGTAAATAGTTATTTTCAGAAATAAAATTGTAAAACTTTTCCATCCAGCATATTTTTTTAATTAATTCCAGACTCATTTTGAGAGTTAAAACTACGTAATGGTGAAACAGAACATTTTAATTAAAATATCTTCAATTTTTTAGGATCTTTTCGAAATGTCCTTAATTTCCCAAGTTTTTCAAGATATTTAGCAACCCTGACCTACTACAAAAACTATCACTATTACAAAGTTTACAGCACAAAATGTTCTAAAAACAGGGGGGAAAGGGTTATTTTTCACGAAATAGGAGAACAATAGGGAATAAATTTCTTCAAATAAAATTAATGTAGGTAAGAAATTGAATTTAATATGAAACGCTTTAAATTTCTAAGACTTCAAGTCGAATTACATTGCATTTGCATAAAAATAGATGCATTTTCAACCATGAAAGATTTTATACAAAAAGGGATGAATTTTCAACAAAAGAATTGAGTATCCAAGCTAAGAAATCGAATTTTTGAGAAAACAGTTGACTTTTGAGCCTGAAAAGATGAATTATCAACCAAGTAGTTGAATTTTCAACCTAAAAAGATGAGTTTTCAACTAAATGATGCAATTTTCAAACAAAAAGATTAAACTTCAACCAAAAACAGTTTGACTCTCAACAAAATATGTAGTTCAATTTTCAAGCCAAAAAGACGAATTTTTTAGAAGCCAGTTGAATTTACAACCAAAAAGTTCCTTTTCAACCAAGAAAGATGAATTTTCAACTAAGAAAAATGAGTTTTATACCAAAAAGATAAATTTTCAATCACAAAGGAGGAATTTTCTATCCAAAGGACGAACGTTTAACAAACCAGTTGCATTTTCGACCAAATAATATGACTTTTAACAAAATAGTGGATTTTTCAACAAAATAATTAAATTTTCAACAAATAATTGAATTTTTGACAAAAAGTTAATTTTGCAGCTTGAAAGATGAATTTTCAACCAAATAAATGAATTTTCAACCAAATAAATGAATTTTCAACAAAAAGAGATTAATTTTCAATCAAGTAGCTGAAATATTTCAAGCAACAGAGGCGAATTCTGAACTATATAGTAAACTTTGTAACGAAATAGTTGTATTTTCAACTTAAAAAGGTAAATTTTCAACCAAATCGTTGCATTTTCAACGAAATAAGTAAATTTTCAACAAAATAGTGGATTTTTTGACAAAAAAGTTCATTTTCAAGACGAATTTTCAACTGAATAGTATAAACTTTAACCAAATAGTTGAATTTTCAACCTGAAGTGATGAAATTTCACCCAAATTGTATAATTTTCAAACAAAAAAGATTGAACTTGAACCAAAAGCAGTTGGATTTCTAATTAAATAGGTAAATTTTCAAGCCAAAAAGACTAGTTTTTTATAAGACAGTTGGATTTTCAACAGGAAAGATAATGGCAGACGAATGTTAAACAAAACAGTTGAATTTTACACTAAAAATAGTATATTATGCACCTAGGGGGAGAACAAGTGCCTCTCCCCCTTGGCGCATACGATATTTTATTCACATCGGACGTCACTTTTCAGTCCCTAGGGAGTAAAAAGGCTTTTTACTTCCTAGGGACTGAAAACTGACGTCAGAGATTATTTTTACGAAAATAGTTAAATTTTCAGCAAAATAATATAATTTCCAACAAAATACTTGAATTTTTAACAACAAAAAAAAACAAATTTTCAACAAAAGAGTTACATTTTCCACCAAAAAAATTACTTAAAAAAAGTTGCATTTGCAAAAAATAATTAAATTTCTAACCAAGTAGTAGAACTTTCACAAAGAGGAATGAATTCTGAACCAAAAATATCATAGTAAACTTTTCGAGCAAAACGAAAGAAATTTTAAACAAGGGAAAAGAAGGGAATAGGGGAAAAAGTGTGAAGTCTGATATTACCTTTAAGATAAATTACTTTTATATTACTGAACTATTTAAAATGCAATTCGAGGACTAAAAGTGAAGTTGACAACAAATTTTGCGGGTGTTCAGCTCCTTCAATTTTAAAATTGAAAAAAAAAAACACAAATAAACTTCTGATTCCTACATCTCAATGTTCAAACATAAGCTTTCGATTTAATTTTATATAAAAATATTTAGCAATACTTTGATCGACTTCACAAGGAGAGCATCGTGAGTTCCAAGGACTCAAAATTATGCATTCAAGAATGCAGTTCTGGGTAATCTAGCAATGATTCATGACGCGAAGTGGCAAAGTGGCGGTTGCAAGTAGAGGTGGAAAGTAATGGTAAGCCAAGCCGGTGCAACACGTGGTAAAGGTAGTGTTTCTGATCTCCACGTGCGCGGAACGGTCGTTCGACGACCGTTAAGATCTGAGGATCTTTTCCAGGCAAATCCAGGAACCGTTAAAGTACTGCTCTTGACGATCCTGTCATCTTTATGATCTAAGTTATCTAAGGTTTCTAAGCTCACGCGAAAATGCGAAATACAACTAAGTAATTTCAGGCTCATGGGAAATTGAGAATTGATCAGAATATTTATAATCCGGTCGATAAGGCTTGCAATTTTTTAGTCAGAGCACTGCTTTATCGACTTGGTATCTCGATCAGTCCCGGTCTCTGGATCGTAGCGCAGCCTGTAGATAAATAATGAAACTTTCTGTAAAATTGCAGATCTCTGATCAACTTGATAACAGGTGGTAAAGATCTGTTGGAATGCGTTGATGGCAGTTTTTTTTATTTAAAAAAGGATGCATCTTTGAAGCAAACATTTATGAACACACCGTAAATATTTAGTATTTTTCTCTTTTAAAACATTTTTTCAGCAGGTTTAGCTGTCCTTTTTATTTTTGCTATCCTAAGATGGGTTTCTATGAAACTCAGAAGATCTTGTACCTCCCGATCTTTTTGAGATAAGAATGAAAAAAATCATTACAGCCGTTTTTTAATAAACTTAAATTCTGATTTTTCTGAGTTGGTTATTAAGTATAGTTTTGTGGAAATAACGCTGAAGTGGTGAATGATTTATTTTGGCACATAAAAAAAGGCTTTATATGTTCAACATCTTGCGATAACCAAATACCTTTAAATTTTTTAAAAATATGTAAACAAAAGTTCTAAAAATTCAGTTTTTTTTTATTTCTCCTTTTTGGTTTATATTAATGCTTAGACATGCTTAAAGAGAATTGAAAGGTATAAAATCTCCTGAAAAACTAAAAAAATCGAACATTATACCACCAATAGTTTAGGAATATATCTGTCGAAACTTATTTTTAAACCAAAAATTTGACTAAAAAAATGTGTCATTTTACTTTTCCTAAAATAACTCAGTTCCTGTGCACCACAGTTAAAAGTTGTCAAAAAGTAAGTTAAAGTATACTGAATTTCCTGAAATCTAAAAAAATACAATGCTCTAGCTCTAATAGAACTGCAGTTATGGCCTAATGAATAAGACCTTCTTTTATGGAACTTATATACATGTTATGTTTCTTTTGAAATGTATTGCTTCTGCTTCATTTTTTATTCTTTTGAGTACTTTTTTCACATCTCAGGAAGCAGAAGCAAAAAATTTCGAGAGAAACTTAACGTTTCCATAAAAGGTGTTTGTCAGCGAGACCATAACTGCAGTTCTATTAAAGCTAGAGCATTGTATTTTTTTATTTTTAGGAAAATGAGTCTATTTTAAATTATCACAATTTTTTTATAGTTGAAATTTTTTAATAAAAAATAAGTTTGGAATCAATAAGCTTTTCAAAAAAGAAAACGAAATTGTATTTTTCGGAAATAGCTATAACGATTTTTTTTCATTTTGATCTCAAAATGATCCTTAGGTGTCAAGGTAATGATAACAAAAAAAAATCTGCCCGCTTCGCGGGCACATTCTCATGGCGCGCTTCGCTCGCAAGTTTGAGCGCGCCTAGGGCGCGCGACTGTTGGATCTCGCGCTTCGCGCTCGATTATGTGTTCACCTCGCGCTACGCGCTCGGGCGTATTTACATAGCGCTTTACGCTAGGCTCCTCTAGATTTTTGAACTTCGTGTTCGACTTCGATGAAAAGAAAAAGTTTGTTTGCAAATATTATAAAATTATCAAAACCTCTACATATTAAGTGATTGTTAAATTTATTTTTATTTTAGACTGAAAAGGAACTGTATTTACTCAAGGTTCTATCGACCTTAAGGAACACATTCTCATCCAGACACTCGCGCTTCGCGCTCGATATTTGATTTGAAAATCATTTGAACCGTATGATAGAAACAAAAAAGTTTGAGCGCACTTACGGCGTGCGATTTGGTAAATACACTGAGCGCGCACTTTGTGCTTCGTGTTATATGTTCTTCATATACAAATTACTAAATTTGTATTTGATTTCAAATGAAAAGTAATGATATAATTCAGGCGACAAATTTTATTAGTTAACATTTTATTTTAGCTTGTGCCGTTTATCAAAAAAGTTAATTTTTTCATTTTGAATATATTCTTACCACAAAAATTGATTACGGGTGTGTAAGTCTTTTTTGAATACACAATTTTTGTTCATTTATATGCTTTCGTACCTTGCATTGTTTTTTCAAAAATTTGATTTTTTTACTGTCAATGTTATTTTCACGAATAAAACAAAAACCACGCATCCTATCGAAACATGAGTCACAATAAATTTGTACCTCTTCCTTGGATGAACAAATTTTGTTTCGGTCATTTTTTCGTAGCTGGTAATATTCGTCTGAAAATTTGATTTTTCTATTTTCAATGCTGTTTTTTACGAATAAAACAAAAACTACGCGTCATATCAAAAAGTGAATGATAAGAAATTTGTAGATCTATTTTAGGTGCACAATTTTGGTAAGATGATCTTTTCTGGTATCTTGCATAGTTTGACAGCAAAATGACTTTTTTGATTTTTCATTAATTTTTTGTGCGATCAACATTTGAATTTTTAATTTTTCAAAAAATTCAAAAAGTTGTTATGAAAATATTTTTTTCATATCGTGCGTTTTTCGGCTTAAAATGTTCATTTTCGTTTGTTTTTTGGAATTTTGAAAATGCTATAACTCCAGTAATTTTTTTTTATCACGAAAAGTCATAATAATATTTTGTTCGTCATTTTGCGTACTACTATTAACCGTACATAGAATTTTCAAATCTTCCAAAAAAGTGGTCTCAAAAATTTTCAAAATGTGCTCACTTTTTGGATTTTCATCCAAAATAGCTGGTTAACGAACTCGTTCTCTATTTTTCGGCCATAAAAAAGTGTGCCAAAGCTCAATCAAATCTGATCATTTTTTCGAAAGTTATCGTGGCTACAGACAGACAGACAGACTACAGACAGACA
>CAKNYM010052806.1:606410-704417 GCA_932195095.1 Andricus curvator
TGTCTGTCTGTAGTCTGTCTGTCTGTCTGTAGCCACGATAACTTTCGAAAAAATGATCAGATTTGATTGAGCTTTGGCACACTTTTTTATGGCCGAAAAATAGAGAACGAGTTCGTTAACCAGCTATTTTGGATGAAAATCCAAAAAGTGAGCACATTTTGAAAATTTTTGAGACCACTTTTTTGGAAGATTTGAAAATTCTATGTACGGTTAATAGTAGTACGCAAAATGACGAACAAAATATTATTATGACTTTTCGTGATAAAAAAAAATTACTGGAGTTATAGCATTTTCAAAATTCCAAAAAACAAACGAAAATGAACATTTTAAGCCGAAAAACGCACGATATGAAAAAAAGTCAAGAAGAGAAAAACGTTGATTCCTGAACACCCTATAATATTTTCATAACAACTTTTTGAATTTTTCGAAAAATAAAAAATTCAAATTTTGATCGCACAAAAAATTAATGAAAAATCAAAAAAGCCATTTTGCTGTCAAACTATGCAAGATACCAGAAAAGATCATCTCACCTAAATTGTGCACCTAAAAAAGATCTACAAATTTCTTATCATTCACCTTTTGATATGACGCGTAGTTTTTGTTTTATTCGTAAAAAACAGCATTGAAAATAGAAAAATCAAATTTTCAGACGAATATTACCAGCTACGAAAAAATGACCGAAACAAAATTTGTTCATCCAAGGACGAGGTACAAATTTATTGTGACTCACGTTTCGATAGGATGCGTGGTTTTTTTTTATTCGTGAAAATAACATTGACAGTAAAAAAAATCAAATTTTTGAAAAAACAATGCAAGGTACGAAAACATATAAATGAACACAAATTGTGCATTCAAAAAAGACTTACAAACCCGTAATCAATTTTTGTGGTAAGAATATATTGAAAATGACAAAATTAACTTTTTTGATAAACGGCACAAGCTAAAATAAAATTTTAACTGATAAAATTTGTCGCCTAAATTATATAATTATTTTTCATTTGAAACCAAATACAAATTTAGTAATTTGTATATGAAGAACATATAACACGAAACACAAAGTGCGCGTTCAGTGTATTTACCAAATCGCACGCCGTAAGTGCGCTCAAAATTTTTTGTTTCTATCATACGGTTCAAATGATTTTCAAATCAAATATCGAGCGCGAAGCGCGAGTGTCTGGATGAGAATGTGTTCCTTAAGGTCGATAGAACCTTGAGTAAATAAAGTTCCTTCTCAGTCTAAAATAAAAACAAATTTAACAATCACTTAATATGTAGAGGTTTTGATAATTTTATAATATTTGCAAACAAACTTTTTCTTTTCATCGAAGTCGAACACGAAGTTCAAAAATCTAGAGGAGCCGAGCGTAAAGCGCGATGTAAATACGTTCGAGCGCGAAGCGCGAGATAAATATATGATCGAGCGCGAAGCGCGAGATACAACAGTCGCGCGCCCTAGGCGCGCTCAAACTTGCGAGCGCAGCGAGCCGCGCGCGGAGCGCGCCATGAGAATGTGCCCGCGAAGCGGGCAGATTTTTTTTACTGTCAATGTTATTTTCACGAATAAAACAAAAACTACGTATCCTATCGAAAAATTATTTAAAACAAATTTGTACCTCTTCCTTGGATGAACAAATGTTGTTCTTGTCACTTTTTTCGTAGCTCATGTTATTCGTCTGAAAATTTGATTTTTCTATTTTCAATGCTGTTTTTTACGAATAAAACAAAAACTACGCTTCATATCAAAAAGTGAATGATAAGAAATTTGTAGATCTTTTTTGGGTTCACAATTTTGGTGGAATGATCTTTTCTCGTATCTTGCATAGTTTCACAGCAAAATGGAATTTTTGATTTTTCATTATTTTTTTGTGCGATCAAAATTCGAATTTTTTATTTTTCAAAAAATTCAAAAAGTTGTTATGAAAATATTATAGGGTGTTCAAAAAGAAAAGTTTTTCTCCTCTTGACTTTTTTTCATATCGTGCGTTTTTCAGCTTAAAATGTACATTTTCGTTTGTTTTTTGGAATTTTGAAAATGCTATAACTCCAGTAATTTTTTTTTTATCACGAAAAGTCATTAGAATATTTTGTTCGTCATTTTGCGTCCTACTAATAACCATACATAGGATTTTTAAATCTTCAAAAAAAGTGGTCTCAAAAATTTTCAAAATGTGCTCACTTTTTGAATTTTCATCCAAAATAGCTGGTTAACGAACTCGTTCTTTATTTTTAGGCCATAAAAAAGTGTGCCAAAGCTCAATCAAATCTGATCATTTTTTCGAAAGTTATCGTGGCTACAGACAGACAGACAGACAGACTGACAGACAGACAGACAGACAGACTACAGACAGACACCTTGATAAAAACGGTTTTTTCTGGCTCAGGGGGTCTCAAAACGTGGAGATTAGATGAAAACCGACTATGTCAAATTTTACATAAAACCAATACTTTCTCATTAGAATGAGAATGTAAAAAATAAAAAATTCCATTTTGCGGTCAAAATATATAAGATACGAAAAAAGATGAATAGACAAAAATTGTGCACTCAAAAAAGATCTACAAATTTTTTATTAATCACTTTTTGATGGGACGCGTAGTTTTTGTTTTATTTGTAAAAAACTGATTTAAGAATAAAATAAATTAAATTTTTGGACAAACGTCACAAACCACGAAAAAAATTAATAGACAAACGTTGTTCACCTAAAAAACATCTACAAATTTGTTGCAAACTTTTGTTATAAAAATACATTTAAAATAAAAAAAATTAACTTTTTGGAAAAACGATACACGCTACAATAACATGTTATCTAACAAAATTTTTCGCCTAAATTACATTTACAAATTTTCTTCGAACTTTACGCTAGGATGCATATTTTGGTTCAAATCGTAAAAAATAACATTGAACATAAACAAATTAAATTTATGGAAATACGACACAAGTTGCAATAAAATGCATAATAACAAAATTGTTTTTTTTTAAGTAGTTTGCGCACTTTTTTTCAATTATAAAAACAAGTCAAGGAAAATACGTCTGTTTTTAATATCAATGCATATTATGAATTGTAATAAGATACATTTATTGAAATGACATAAAATTTTCACGGTAGCTGAGGATAAAATTAAATGCAAAATCAGGAACAAAAAATATTAAAGTAATCATGATAAATACAATTCGCACTTTATTTTGCAATATCTAAATAAGCAATCACAGGCCGACGTACAGAAATAAATGTAATATACATTTGATATAAAAATGTGGGGGAAATACAAAGACCGAGCGCGAAGCGCGAGAATCAACAGTCGCGTTTATAATAATTAAAAACAAAATCCACCAACATTTAAAAATAGCAACTAATATCAAGAGCGAAAATAATTAAAACAAAGTTAAGTTTTTAATGATGTTACCCCATTTATGAAAACATTCCATAATCCCATTAACTAACTTAATTGATAAAAATTTCTTCTAATTATTGTTTTTTAGTCGAACATTTCACTACTTCAAATTTAGAGAGTTATATTTCTGATTTGAAATTCATTTTTGAATGCTTTCAACTGATTGTAAGTGAACTAAGAAGTTCACCACTTTAAATTTTTGAATTTTTATACTGAATATGAACTAGAGAACTAGAGAAGTTTGAACTAGAGAATTTGCATAATTTTGAATTTTCACAGATTGTAATTTGTCCACTCCTCAAGGCTTCCAATTATAAATATTTCAATATTTCAAGACTCAAACTGTACAATTTATTAACATCGAGCGGATAAAAAATGGGACCTGTTTATTTTGGGATTAAACATTTTTTACTTTTCAAGTAATTAAAATTGTTTGCTTAAGAATCTTCCAAGTTGGAAATTTTCATATTTCCATTTCTAGTATATTCACTCTTTCAATTCTGTCCGCTTGGACACATGGAATTATTTAAAGGCTTCGCGTTCGTTCACCGAAGTTAAGCAGCGTTTGACTCCGTCATCATAGCGTGTATTTATCAGCTTGTATAAAGTTGATTTCACTTTGAAACTAATATAATCATTAAATCATCTTTCTTTCTTAATTTTGATTATTCTTTTTTTTTTGTAAATGCGTATATATATTTACATATATTCCTTTCTATGTCCACATATCTAATTGTTATTGTCGGTTCTTGACGAAATCGTTTAGCATATGAATTCACATGGGAAAAATCATCTGAAACGTTCACTGTTTGCCTATCACTTAGACATAGAGGAAAAGGTATTCTCACTAGAAGAAACGGTACCATTGGCTTTCAAAATAGACCTTTGGTTGGAAACAGACACCGAGTAGTCTTCACGTACTTCTTGTCATATATATAGCTAAATATACGTATATCGTGTTACTATGTGTTTTTTAACTCCCACATCAGGTGTTTGTCGACTCCAGTTCACCTTGACAATTAAGCATACAACCTGTTACCCGCAAAATGAAAATCTGTAGTTTTCGGAAGGTAGGTAAATAATTGAAGCAGGGTGGACATGAAACTTAATTTTCAAAATTCCCTGATATTTCCCTGACTAATTTTTCATTTTCTCTGACTTTTTTTTTTTTTTTTTTTCTCTGATTGATTGATTTTTTGATTTTTTGATTTTCTCTGATTCAAAGACGAGCATTTTATTCTTTTAAGATTTTTAACACAGAATATTTTATGCACAGGATAAAACCATAAAATTTCAAATTTAATTATTTCAACCAAAAAATATGAGTTTTTAACAAAATACTTGAATTTTCAAGAAAGTAATTAGTTCATTTTTCGCAAAACAGTTTAATTTTTAATCAAATATGCACTTCAATTTTCTACCTACAAAGATAAATTTCCAATCGAATAGTAAAATTTTCCAACAAAAAAGATTCAACTTCAACCAAACAGTTGCATTTACAACCAAATAGTTCAACATTGAAGCAAGCGAGACGAATTTTCAACAAACTGGTTAAACTTTTAACCGAATAGTTAAATTTTCAACCTACCAAGATAATATTTTTAACGAATGGTCGCATTTTTAATTTAAAAAATTAAACTTCAACCAAAAACAGTTGCATTTTCAACCAAATAGATTAATTTTCAAGAAAAAAAGATGAATTTTTTAGAAGACAGTTGAATTTTCAACCCGAAAAGATGAACTTTCAATAGAAAGATAAATTAAAAATGAAAATTGTAATAGCTGCTATTTCAGATGAAATTTCTATAAAAAGAGACGAATGTTAAACCCAAAAGACGAATTTTCGAATAAGAAGATTACTTTTCTACCATAAAAGAATTTTCAAAGAAATATATGAATTTTTAGGCAAATAGTTAAATTTTCATCTAAAAAAGATCAATTTTCATTCAAAAATGGACAAGTTACATTTTCGGTAAAAAAATTATTTTTCAAAAAGAACAAAAAACGAATCTACAACAAAGTAGTCAAATTGTTAACCAAAGAGATGAATTTTAAAATAAAATGATCAACTTACCCACACAAAAAAAGAATTTTCAACAAATAAAGATTTTTCAGTGAAAAAATTAAAAAAAATGCACATAAATTGTTCAACTTTCAAGCCAATAAAAGACGAATTTTTTGTGAAACAGGTAAATATTCAAACCAAAAGTATTAATTTTCAACCCAACATTTGCATTTTCGAATAAAAAAGGGGATATTTTCAACAAAGAAGATTAGTTTTCTAACAAAAAAGTCGAATTTTTAACAAAATAGTTTAATTCTCAACCAAAGAGATAAACCTTCAAAAAAATAAATAAATTTTTTGAAAAGTAGTTCAACATTTACCATAGTAGTTGAACGTTCAATTAAAAGAGATTAATTTTCAACAAAATAGTTCAACTTTCAACAGAGAGATAAATTTTCAACTAAAATGATGAATCTTCAACTGCAATAATTACATTTTCAGTTAAAAAAAAAGGAAGTGTCTACGCGTACCAAAAAAATCCAGCTATACGTACCGAAATTTTTATACAAATAGCCCCTTTTCCAGCTCTCTTAATTCATACCGAAAAAATGTGGCTACTTGTACCGAAATTTCTGTACACGTAGACACGACCTTAAAAAAAATTATTTTCATTAAAAAAAACGAATTTTCTACCAAAGAAGTGCATTTGCAACTAAAATTTTTCTTATGTATATATATATAGTTAAAAGTTTGTCATAAGGACAACCGCAGGATTTCGCCGGGAGCGGGTGCTAATCTGAAAAATTGCACCCGCTCCCAGCGAAAAAAAAAAATATATATATATAATATATATGTCGAAATAGTCTCCAATGACAGGTCAAAATCAATAAAAATTCATCCAAGTAATTTAAAATTTGTCGATACGTTTCGGCTGCTATGTCAGCCTTCATCAGTCAAAACATTTATTGCTGATTTTGTGATGGTAAAAATCATCAAAGAAATTCATACAACAAGAAACTTCACTTAAAAAGTAAAAGTAGTAAAAATATCAAACACTTATAAAATGTTTAAAATAAAACAAAACTTGAAATATGAAAGAAAGACAAAACCATTAATGAGTCGTTGACGGATGACAGTGTCAGTATGTTAGACTCAAAAACCGAAAACGGCCAAAGACCGAAAAAAACAGCCACAACGCGTTCTGGCCGTTGCAGAAATGCCAAAAAAATACGAACCAAAAAAGATGAATAATTTTCAAAAAAATAGTTGAATCCTCAACCAAAGGACATTCATTTTCAACCGAAATGTTTTATTTTTATGCAAAAAAGATCAATCTTCTACTAAAACAACTATATTTTAAAACCAAAACGTCGAATTTTCAAACATTGTTGAATTTTCAGCCAAATAATAAAATTCGTAACTAAAAATATAATCGTCAGGAGGCAGCAACTGCAAAAAAAAAATAGAACTAGAAATACAAGGCAAATAAATTACTAACAAGAATATTATAATTATCATGGTGACCGTAAAACTTCATTTTCAAAATTCCTTAATTTTTCCCTGACCAATTTTTCATTTTCCCTGACCATTATTATTCAAAGACCAGAATCTTAATCTTGTGACATTTCAAAAACAGAACATTTTATAAACGGAAAAAACAATTTAAAAAAAATTATTATCTTTGACAGTAATTTGAAGAGCCTTTTACAGAAATGTCCTGATTTTTACAAGATGTTTTTCAAAATCCCTGACTTTTCCCTGAAGCTTCCTGACAATTAAATTCCTTGACTTTCCCCGTATTTCGGCGGCTCCACTGTAGAGTGCTCCAGTTCTGGTTCTGTGCGCATACCACACCAGTTTCTTTTCTATTCGTATACAGCTCTAAGTCACATTTAGCAAATTTTTCAGGAGAGCCGATTAAAATTTAAAATATTTTTAAATTCATAAATACAAACATTTGCCAATAAACATATTTATATTAATAAACATGTTATAATTAAGCAATTTATTTTCCCCATGGTCCATCATTTTGATTATTATTTAAAGCAATCAATAGAATAAACACTATATTGGTCTAGAAGTAGCATTCCAAGGGATGAGAAAGCTTTTTTTTTAAATAGTGGCACATTAATATATGCTTTAATATGCTTTTCTCCAAAAATTTGTAGGTTATATCATTCTATTCGTCAATGTACCAAAATTGACAAAAATACGGTAGAAAATAAATGAAAACGGAATTATAAGATTATTGAGATTTATTTTTTAATTATAAAAAAACATTATAAGCACTCCATACGCGGAACGAACATTAACCTTAAATTCATAAAGCAATCCGTGATCACGTGGTAATTTTAACCCACAGGGTGGTCAACTCATGTGCCGATCATATATTCTGAAAAATTTAGTATCAGGGTTATAAAGATAAACATACGAAACAATATAACTTGTTGTTGGATTTACAATATATTACACTACATTAAATTAATAATTAGTTATTTGATCATTTTTTTATAATTAATTTGTATAATTATTTAATTAATACATTTACATTCAAATTTTGATTTTGTCTTTCCCTGCGTGGCCATTCATCTGAAGATCGTGAGACTTGGCCATAGGTGTTTTTTACCACGGTTCTACTGGGAGCCGGTGCCATTTTTAGATGGCAGTTGCTCCCAGTGGGACCCTGCGGTAGTTGTTTAACCCTTTTTTTAAATGATACATATACACACACACACACACACACACACATATATATATATATGATGTGTTTTTTATAATATTCTTCTTTAATATTGCACAGAATTGTATAATATTTCACCAGACGACGCAAAATGATCTATTTATTCATGTTAACATAAAAAATCAAAATCGAAAAAAATGACTTAGAGCTGTATACGAACAGAACGCGAGTTGTAGCTGTATACGGACTGAACCAGAACTGGAGCTCTCTGCAGTGGAGCCGTCGATTTGTCATGTGTACTCGATTTCCATCTTTAAATCTAGACGTTCCAGTACTTTGCAAAAAAAAGTGTGCGAAAACATTAAATGTTTATTAAGATCAGAAAAAATTTCAGTGAAATCAGATGCTTTCAAAAGATTCAAACAAATGGAGTCTGATATTATCTTTAACAGGTTAATGCAATTTCTCAGAAGCAATTGAACATTTCCTACCTTCTCAAATTTTATTATTGTAATTATCCCAGTAACTTGTGTATGCGCTGAATTGTCTTAATCGTATTCAATTGAGATCTTTACAACTTCTTGTGAAAAAAATGTAATTGTATGTCATAAGCAATTTCCAAATGATACTCTTATAAGTAAAATACGCCAAATAGAATCAAATTAGTAAAAAGCTTTCTAATTTTCTTTTTTTCTTAGAAACATATACAAGATCCACTTTAACATTATCCAACTTATATATATTCAGACTTCACAGTCCAAAATGCTTTCAAAATAGGAGAAATAGGGTGAATTTTCATGAAAATAGGGGAACAATAGGGGAATACATTTTTTTAAATAAAATTAATGTAGAAACCATACTCCCTAATATTTGAAGTCAAAATATATTACATTTTCAACAAACAGTTCAATTTTCAACTAAAAAAGATTAACTTTATACTAAAACACATGATTTTTTAATCCTAAAAGATGAACTTCCAACAAAAGAGTTGATTTTCTAAACTCAAAAGTCGAATTTTTTAGAGAAAATTTCATTTTTAACCCGCAAAAAATTAACTTTTAACAAAAGAGTTCATTTTCATCCAAGAAATATGATTTTTCAACCAAATAGTTGAATTTAAAAAAAAATCATGTTCAACCCAACAGTTCCACTTGCAACCAAATAGTTGAACTTGCAAGCAGAAGAGACGAACTTTTACCAAAACGTTGAATTTTCTACAAAACTCTTCAACTATCAAGCCAAAAAGAGTTACATTTTCAACAACAAATATTTGAATTTTCAACAAAATAGCCGAATCCTCAACCAAAATTAGCTTTCAACTAAACACAGGTGTCAGGAAGTAAAAAGAAATTGAGGTGCGATGCCGACGAAAACTACAAAAGTAGAATGGTGGAGTATGTATTCAAAAAACAGAATATGTTTGGTCCCAAATCATAGCGGTTCGTCTGTACGAGAATCGGCAAATTTTTTAATTTTCATTTTTCTATATTGTGTTACGTAAGTACGTGAAAGAAAACCATGCTTGTGTATGATAATACGTATATGTATACGTGTGTAAGTGTGTTTGTTATGCATCAATTTCAACATTTTAAATATTTTATATATATAATATCACATGAAAAGAAAATACATAATGAAACTATAATAATCGGGGGGATGCAGGTAGGGAAAGAAAATTACTGTTAAGTCATACTCATTTTTAATGCTTAATTGCTGTAAATTTATTCAGTTTCTCAATAAATGCATTACACAGGATGAAATAGATGATTACATCACAAAATAAATGTATAAACTACATATATAAACAAAATGATTTTAGAAGAAAAATCGACGACAGCTGCTTTCAACTGGATTGGATAATCGGGATTGTGCATATTATTTATTTTTCGTCTGTCCCAAAACTTTATGAACTCATGATGGATAGATTCGCCAGCCTGCTCAGACCACGAAACGAAACCTAGTTGTTCTTCGTTAAAAAATCCAAGCGATTCTTCAATATGACTTAATATAATATGATTTTTGATAGTCTCCGAAACATTAATAGTAAGGAGAGCTTTTTTTAGATCTTTAATATGCTGTTTTAAATTTGAGTGGACCCTCTTCACACCGAAACAAGAATGTACAATTTTGTACATGGCTTTGAAAGCTGCGACAAATGGTAAAAGCGGCAACAACCCGCCCATGTCCTGACCGTGATAATTTTTTGAAACAGGAGAGCTTTTTCTATGCCCAGAAACGCTTCTAGACAGAGAACAATCTCTCCTATGGCCTCAAAGTCCTAATTTGGTTTCCAAAAATTATCACGGTGACGCGTTTGAAGGAAACGCATTCAGTTTTCTATATGTAGTTTATACATTTATTTTGTAATGCAATCATCTATTTCATCATCTAAAATATATTTATTGAGAAACTGGATAAATTTACAGCAATTAAGCATTATTAACAGTAAATTTCACGGTAATTTCCATTCCCTACCTGCATCTCCCCGATTATTATAGTTTTTTTTATGTACCTTCTCTTCGTGTAATATTATATATAAAATATTAAAAATGCATGATTCGCCTTCACGTACTTACGTAACACAATATAGAAATATGAAAATTAAAAAATTTGCCGATTATAATTTGGTATTTTGGTAATTTTGGTAATTTGATAATAATTAACCGCTATAAATTGGGACCCAACATATTCGGCTTTTTGGATACATACTCCACCATTCTACTTTTGTAGTTTTCATCGGCATCGCATCTCAATTCCTTTTTACTTCCTGAAACCTGTGTAAAATTAGCTTTCAAGTAAAATTAGCTTTCAACCAAACTGTTACACTTTCAACAAAAAGGACGCAATTTCTACCCAAACAGTTGAACTTTCGAGCCAAAAAGACGAATAACCAAGAAGATTAATTTTCTACCAAAAAGATGAATTTTCATCCTAAATGTTTAAATTTCAAGCAAAAAGACCAATTTTCTACAAAATAGTTTAATTTTTAACCCAAAACTATAAATTTTCAACAGAAATTATTTGAATTACGAACAAAGTAATTGATTCTTCAACAAAAACAGATTAACTTTCAACCAAACAGTTGCATATTAAACCAATAAGGATGAAAATTTTACCCAAAAAGCTGAATTTTCACGCCAAAAATACGAATTTTCAACCAAATAGTTGAATTTTCAACTAAAAATATAATGGTTAAATTTTCAGTTACAAAAATTAATATTCAACAAAAGAACGAATTTCCAACAAAATACTTGAATTTTCAACCAATGAAAATGAAATCTGAACGGAAAATATAATAGTTGATACTTCAATCTAAAAACATTTTTATTTTAAATAAAAAACAATTGAAATTAAAGAAAAAAGACAAACTACCATCAAAATAAATGAATCGTCAAGCAAAGCAGATTAACTTTAAATCAAACAGTTGTATATATGCAACTAAGAAAGATTTTACAGTCAAAAAGGAAAGAAAAAATTAACTAAATTGTACAATTTTCAAGTCCAAAGGCGAACTTTCTACAAAACAATCGAATTTTCAACGCGAAAATATGAATTTTTATCAAAAAGTTTAATTTGAACAATACAGTTGAATTTTCAATCAAAGAGACGAATTTTCAACAAACGAACAAAATATGTTTACAAAGTAGTTCTACTTTCAGCCAAATAGTAGAATTTTTAACCAACAGAGATGAATTCTAAAACAAAAATATAATAGTAGACTTTTCAATTAAAAAGAATTACCTTTAAAACAAAAAAGATGAATTTTATATCAGAAGAGATGAATGTTCAACAAAACAATTTAATTTTCGACCAAAAAAAGATAACTTTTCAACAAAATACTTGAATCTTCAACAACTTAAATTATCAACCAAAAGAGATGAATTCTCAGCCAAAAAAGATGACTTTTCTACCAAAAGCTGAATTTTCTATCCAAAAATACGAATGTTAAAAAAACAGTTGAATTTTAGACTAAAAATTTCTATTTTTTACATAATAGTTCAATTTTCAACAAAATAATTAAATCTTCAACCAAATAATAGAATTATTAACCAAAAAGATGAATTCTGAACCGAAAATATAATATGTAGTAGATTTTTCAATTAAATATACTTAGCTTTTAACCAAAAATAGTTGAATTTTCTTATTGGGTTCCATTAATGAAATAACGAGATAAAGGAGAAAAAGGATAAGTTTCTTAAAAACACGGAAAAAAGAGGAATTCTTTTTTAAAAAACGGGAAGAGAGGGTAATATGGTAAAGAGTGTGAAATCTGTATATTTCTATCCTCACTTATTGCTTCTTTAGGACCTGCTAATCTATCTTCTTTCACAATCTTTTTTCTCTATTTACCTACTTGAATTACAATATATTATTTCAAGCGATATTATATCATCACGATCGATAATTCACCTTGTGACACCCGAGGTACAATATTCGACCTACCAATCATTTTCAGCAACAAATTGCGGAATTACCCACACCCACGCAACCGACCATTTTTGCTAGAAGCAGTGCTCTTAAAGTTTAAGATGATGCGATTTCTAATCAAGCAGTCAAGTTAAACAAATCGCTTATGTTATCGATAAGCATAGTAGAAAATCTGCAATCTAGATTGCAAGCTACGTCATTGCACAAATGTTCTTATGTAAATATGCGCTACAATAAGGCTTTATGTCGACGAGAAAAGCAAAAAAGGCCGTCAGATTTTTCGTGTAGGTGCAACAAATCTTGTTATCCAAGTTTCTAGTTATTATTCAGACGCACGAATCTGCAATCTGGAGACAATTACATAAGGATTAATTGTATGCCGCGTTCAACTTGAAATTATTCCTTCCTGTGAATGAAAACACCAACTCGAACCGGTGCTCAGTGGGGCAAAAAAGTTTCTTCAGACAAATCAATTTTCAACCTACACTATGCTACACTATGCATTCGCAACAAAGTAAAGATTTTTTTTTAACTTTTCAGAAGTACAATTTATTTTTTATTTATATATTTATCAAAAAAAGTTATTTTTCGGAATTAACAATGTTTAGCTCATTAAAATCAAGAGTTTTGGTATAAAATGCAAGAGAAATTAATGTTTAATGATGATTAATTGAAAATAGATGCTATTTATCAATAGATTAAACCATTTTTATGAACAAACTCATAGTGTGGATACTTTTCAAAAAATTGGCTTAATTTTTTTGCAAAATCAACTAAAAATATCTTTCCAGTGACTCTGCTATGATACTTGCAATTATTAACTATTTAAACAATTTCCATAAGCAAATGCAGAGTTTGGCTATTTATCAGAGAATGTGAGCTATACATTTTTGTTTACGAAATAGACTAGAAGCGTTTTTCCGATGATTCTTTGCTACCCTATTTTCTAAGTTGAGTAAATTAAACTTTCATTCGCAAAATCGACCAAGGATACTTTTCCGATGACTCTTTGCTATGATAATAATTTTTATTTGTCTATATTTCAAATTGAAGAGTTTTCAATTGTAACTCAAAATTGTAGAATTTTAAATCTTTATAATTGAATATTTTTTAATTTTGAAAATTTACAATTGAGAATTATTCAACTTTTGAATTTTACAATTGAAAACTCTGTAATTTTGATGATTACCATTCGAAATTTCTTCAATTTGGAACATTTCGAATAGAAAACTTGACTTCTGATCTTCTTCAATTTTAAATCTTCAGAATTGAAGTGTTTTTAGTTTTGGAAATTTACAATTAAAAATTATGTAAGTTTCAAGTTTTACAATTTAAAAGGCTGTGATCTTGTTGATGTACATTCCAAATTTCTTCAATTTGAATGATTTAGAATTGAACCTTTGATTGTAATTTGAATTGTAATTCTTCAAAATTGTAGAACATTAAATTGAAAATCATTAAAATTAAAGAGTTTTTAATTCTGACAATTTAATATTTAAAATTCTGTAATTTCGATGATTTCCATTCGAAATTTCTTCAATTTAGAAGATGAAAAAATTGAAAATTTGACTTCTGATTTTCAAAATAAGTGAAATTTAAGAATTTTTATTTATTAATCTTTAAAATTGAATATATTTCAATTGCGATTCTTCACAATTATTGAACTATTAAAAAAATTCACTATAAAAATTCAAAATTAAACAAGTTGGTGAATTTTAAATTGTAATGATTTGGAAAATGGATCAGTGCCGAAAATGAAAGACACCAGTAAGACTCAGAATTACAGAATGCCCTTTAAGACTACCTTATTACGATTTTTATTTTATTTGTTTATTTAGTTAACGCCAGCTTGCACGATACATATATAATACCTGATGCTAGCTGCTATATTTGTTTAGGTCAAAACACCTGCACAAAGGGGTTGAATTAAACGATAAGCTACTCTATTACACTATTAATACAATGTACACAATTTACACTACCGAGACATTATAAAAGCCCTAACTTTCAGTACACTGGACAAGTATTTAGCGAAACGCAATAATTTTGTTTTATCCGGGGAATTCAGGAGCGGAATCCAGAACGGACCAGAGGCTGTGAGACTAACCGCGGACTCGAAACAATCCTTTCTGACATCCCTATACATACGGCATTCTGCCAATAAATGCAACAGATTCTTTTCCACTCCCAGGTTGCAAATTGTGCAGTGTTGCCCCCTAGTGTACCCAAAAGAAAGATCCTCCAATGAGAATCTACCCCTCACGTCTCCCATAAGACGCACCTGGGCAAGAAGTCTAACCTATCTAAACGGTATTCCGCCATAAAGATACTGCTGTCCCATGAGAGCAATCCACAGGCGAGGCAACACCTGAAGAGAGGATGTCTGAATCAGCCCGTACAAATCCGCATCTCTAAGATAGGCCTCGAATTTCCCCGAGGATTAAATCCTTATTGTTCTGTAAACTTACCAAGTTCAAGCCGGGTCATAAGGCCTCCATTCCACACAATGTCATAAGATCTTTTAGCTGCAGGACCAAATTAAACTGGGAACTGCCCTACCTGAGTCTGCAAGGACCTGTAGACGTTTTAAACAAACTTTAGGAAGCCTCTCTTCACCCATGCCCAAAACCTTCTCTAGCCAATTTAAGGCCATCTTTAATATGTTGTATGCTAGTGGAACACGGCCTAGTTCCAGTCTCAACGCGTAACCTGGAGTGTGTAAAGGCAGGCCCAGAACTCTCTTGAAGAAAGTAGTGTGGATTACCTCTACCTCATCACAATACCTCAAACCCCAGATCCCTATGGCGTACAAAAGGACGCTTAAGATAAGGCTCTGAAATTAAATTAGTTTAGAGCGCCAAGATTCCGACTTGGAGGTTCGAAGGACTTGCAAAGATGAACCCACGGCTATCTTAGCGGCAGTAACCCTTTTGGTACACGCCAAAGAAAAGGTACTCGAGCTCTCAAAAAGCTTGCCCAGGTAGGAATATTCCCGGACTATCTCCAATTGAGTGCCCTCAAACGTAAAATTTGGTATCAACGGAGGTCTGTCCCTATGAAAAACCATGGTCTTGGTCTTGGATGTATTGACTTCCAGATAATTCAACCTACAATAATCAGAAATAGCATTAATTTTTCTCTGGAGATCAATCCTAATGTCAGCAAGTACAACTATATCATCAGCATATGCCAAAAGGATAACCTCCATCAGGTGGTCAATTGAAATTCCCCTAAGGCCACGACTCAGCAAACAAATTTTCAAATCCCCGATTGTTAAGATCAAGAAAATTGGGCTAAGAAGCTCACCCTGAAGGACTCCGCATTCCACATCAACTGGGGGCGTGGTGCCCTCTGGAGTGCGAATGGACATCCTAGCTGCATCATAGAGACTTTTCATTACCCTAATAAATTTTGTGCTGACACCTAGGCTCAATAATTTTCGTCAGAGCGGATCATGGTTGACTGAGGGGAAGGCTTTCTTGAAATCAATAAAACAGGCAAAAACCTTACGACCAGGAGTGGAAAGATGGATCTGTACGATGGAGCTCAAAACAAAGATATGGTCCATACAACCTCTGGCCGCCCTGAAACCTGCCTCAAATTCCGGCAAACACTGACACTGATTCATCCATGCCACCAAACTATCCAGGAGGATCCGCGTGAATATCTTAGCAATAAGGTTCACTAGCGCAATGTCTCTATAAGAGGCTGGATCCTTTTTGTCACCCTTTTTGAATAGCATGCACGTAAGAATATTTGCCCAATCTGAGGGGACCTCCTGATTCTGCCAGACCCTCCTGAACAAACATTCAAGGTAATCCACTCCTAAATCGGGAAGCGCTCTATGAAATTCCGCAGAAATGCCATCTTCACCTGGAGCTTTCTCTGGTTTACATTTGCGTATGGCATCAATTATTTCGTTTTTGGAAATCGACCCATCCAGGAGAGGATGTGTGCTTACGGACCAAGCAAGGTCAAGTCCAAGTTTAGGAGGGTACAACGAGTTCGCGAAGTCTTGCCACGTTTGCAGGCCGATACAATTTCCATACGCAGGCCTAATCTTTAAAAAGTTGACTGCTCTCCAGAATTCTGCAGAACCTCTCGCTGCTCAAGAGCGTTCTGGAAAGCCTTCTCGTAGTTTGTCTTCTTAGTGTTCATAAAAGACATGGACGCCTTTTTATCTGAATTATATTTAAGGATGTCCTCTTGCGCGAACCCAGACACTTTACAGATCCTTAGGCTTTTTTCTACCTTTTTTCTACTGTTAAGACAGGCCCAGTCATACCACGGTTTTTCCCCACAAAAGAGGTAGAAGCTAGCCTCTCCCCATATCAGTTTCGCACGTATACTCGTATTCCTCGCTTCAACAACCCCCTCCCTTCCACCCATTCGTACATGTGATACTTCTACGCAGATCGGAAGATGGTCGGAGCGAGTAGCAATAGGAACAACTTTAAAATCATTAATTACATTGATTGAAGTAAGAGGGCAAGCCGCGAGATCAATAGTACTCCCACTCTCGCAGGACAGGCGAGTGTAGCTTGCCGGCCAATCACCACCGAATCTGCCGTTGAGGAAAGCAAAGCCATGCACTTCCAAACATTCAACCAAAGCAAGACCCCTTCTACACACGTCACGATCCATCACGGATCTTTCCGCAAATGCATCTACCCCCTTCGGGAGGGCTTCATAAGGTACCTGGTTTAGATTACCAATACGCGCGTTAAAATCCCCACCCACAATTACGGGAATAGAAGGATATAATTCCTCTAGCCGCGTAAGTACTGAATCCAAACTTTCGCAAATTGACTCTCTGTCTAGTCCCGGCTTGAAATATAACAGCCCACTATAAATCGTCATAAAGAAAAGGCGCACTTTATGAAAATCCACTCCGGGGACATATCAAGGGCTTCGCAAGCATACCGTTTTCGGTTTACAAATATGACTAAGCCACCACTTGCTCTACCAAATCTACTTACTTTTGTTGCACTCGCCGAGAAGCATTCATGATGAGGAAGCCAGGAGGGGAGGGATACAGGAGCCGCCATGAGCCACGTTTCATAAACGCAAAGAATATCGCTGTCCAAGATAGCCGTTGAAATGTCTCCCAGGTTAGCAAACCCACGAGAGTTCCAGAAGACAATCCGAATGTCTTCCCCTGCCCCTACAATAGTGTCATTCGCTCTTCTTGTGCGAGTTTCTGGTATCTCTTCGGCGTGTCGATTTCTTGTCTTGAAGAGATGAGAGTGGGCCATCAGGATTCTGATTTCCGGAGAGAAAGTCTGTAATTGAGCCAGTCCTGGTCTGTTGGCTTTCCCCAGTTGAGGATGTTGAATCAGACCCAGACCCATCTCGTTTCGACGGTCTTCCTCTCTGTCTCCTGACGGCGTTCCTCGCGACGAGAAATGTCTCCGTCGAACTAGGAAGAGAGCCTGTGCCCATCGAGTGAATTTCGTCCTTGGATAGGGTTTTTCCATTGTAAATTACATCCTTCCCCCTGAATGAGACACCGTACCCTTGTCCCGACAGTTTCCTCTTCGTTTCCCATAGACGGTTTCTCAATTCTCTCTCCATCTTTTAACTGTCGCTTGTCACCGAAAGAACCATAATCGAAAAGTCTTTAGCCCTTTCAAAAACACGAGGCCAATGCGACGGCGAGCCTAGCTTGATGAGGACCGGTCTAGAGCCTGGATTTCTTCCTAAACGGGTGGCTGATTCCACCACAACCGACTCCACCATGGCCTTGAAAAATACCTCGCGAACGGACCGCATAAGGTCTTTGTTAATATGTTCAGTGTCCTTGAGCTAGTGTATTATTACATTTCTTAACCATGCATCTCTCCGGAGGTAAAGAACTTCCTCCGTAAGTAAAAATTAAAATTGTATGAAAATTGATGTAGCTACTTTAGTATTTATTTAGATTTATGATTTATAATTATACTTTATAGTACTTTAAATTTACGCGGATTTTTAACTGTTGATAATCGGGCAATCAAAATACACTCAACTTCCGATATAAAACCCCCCGGTTTACGATATTCATAGAACTAACGGCCTCCGCATTTTCGTGATGAGAGGACCCGCGGGGCGGAAAGAGAGGCGGTGCTCACAAGAGCGTGACAAACTACTCGAGGGCCACACTCTCAGCCCGTTAGTTGCATCAGGTTGCGCCATGCGTCCAAATCCAACAGAAATGATTCATGCGGCCCTGCCTGTTTACCTTTGGATTCCCCCGATTCAGGATCAAGGCCAATGCAGGCCACGCCCGAAACCGTTCTTATATCGGGAGTTGAGTGTAATAAACACGTAATAAAGGCAAATAGCACGCTATTTTAGCTAATGAAGAAATGTTAAAGCTACAGTTTTTCTCTTTGATTTTAAATTATAAACAAACTGAATTTTAATCCCTGGATTAAAATTTTGACTTTACTCCCCAAAGTCCATTAACCTAAGCAATTCTTAAATAAAATTCCGATTAAATGATATATGCTGACGCAACTGATCCAGAAAAGAGAGGTCGATCGAAATCTATCGAGTCACCACCTCCAATTAAAGGTAACGATGTCACAGCTGTTAAGGATTCTAATGAATGAAAATGACTACGAAATATTTTGAATTCCTGGACAGTTTGTTTCGCGTCAGAGATCGTTGAAGAGACATTAAACGTAATTTGCAGTTGAGATCGCGGCATTCATGTGTTTTATGGCAACTTGTATTGAGGCTGAAACAAAATTGCACTTGATTCATCTACACTTTAAAATACTGTTTCGAAAGTAGTTGATCAATTTTCATTTAAACTGTTTAACTACTTGAATACAGGGTTGCTACAATATCCTAATTTCGAAATTCCCTGAATTTTCCCTAACTTCCCCTGGCCGACTTTACATTTTTCCTGACCGTTCGAAATTATTCTTTCAGATAAAAAAACAATCTTATTACCTTACACCTAGGAGATGAATAATGTTGATGCAAACAAATGTTTGTTTCTAAATTTATCCTAAAGACTTTCAGTGACAACACGCATACAGATTGGACGATCTTACGTCAGAAAAATGTTTACTAAAAATAATAGTAAATCCACACATGTTACAACTTAGAGGCATTGCATTTTCAACGAAGTAGAAGATGATTTTTTAAACAAATAGTTGATTTTCCTACCGAAAAGATTAATTTTCGCCAAATAAAGTAAATTTTTAACCAAGAAGATTAATTTTCTACCAAATAAAATGAATTTTCAACCAAGGAGATTAAATTTCTGCCGAAAAAGACGAACTTGCAATTAAATAGTTTAATTATCAACTAAAGAAGATAAATTTTTAACTAATAATGAAACAGTTACATTTTAATTTAAAAAAATTAATTTCTAATTAAAAAACGAATTTTTAAGAAATTAGTTAAATTTTTCACCAAAGAAATGAATTTTTAACTGAAAAGATCAGTTTTTAACTCAAATTATGAATCTTCAACCAAACAAATTAATTTTAAGCAAATAGATGAATTTGCAATCAAAATGATAAATTTTCAATCAAGAGGATTAAACTTCTATACCAAAAAGACGAATTTTCAACAAAGTACATGAATTTTCAACTGAACAGTTAAAATTTCAACTAAGAAAGATAAATTTTCAACTTAGAATGCAACAGTTAAATTTTCAGTTTAAAAAAAAAATCAAACAAATAAACTGAATTTTCAACAAAATAGTTAAATGTTCAAACAAACAGATAAATTCTCAACAAAGAAGTTTAAAATTCTAAAAAAATACGAATTTACAACAAAATACATAAATTTTCAATCAACTAATTGAATTTTCAACTTAAAATGATCGATTTTCAACCATAAATGGACCACTTAAATTAACAGTTGAAAAATTAATTTTTAATTACAGTAAATAGTTGAATTTACAACCAAAAACATTAATTTTCAATAAACAAAAGAGTTTCCAGCTAGTTAAATTTTCAACCAAAGAAATGATTTTTAACGAAAAAGATCAATTTTTCCTCAAAAAGACGAATTTTCACTCAAGAAGCTTAATTTTCTATCGAAAAATAAGAATTTACAACTAAATAGATAAATTTACAACAAAAAGATCAATTTTGAACCTAAAATGGAATAACTATATGTTGCAGTTGAAGCAATAATTTTTAATCGAAAAAGAAAACGATTTTCAACAAAATAGTTAAATTTTCAACAGTTGAATCCTCAGCCAAAAGAGATTAATTTTCAACCAAATAGTTGCATTTTGAACCAAAAAACACAATATTTCTACGATTAGAGATTAATTTTAAACCAAAAAGACGAATTTTCAACAAAAGAGTTTCAAATAAAGAAAAAAATTTCGCCCAAAATGTTGAATTGTCATGCCAAAAAGACGAATTTTCTATAGAAAAGTTGAATTTTCAAACCAAAAATATGAATTTTCAACAAAATAATAAAATTCTCAACCAAATAATAAACTTTTTGACCACAAGATGAATTCTCAAAAAAAAAAAACAAAAAGAAAATTACACGTTAGTAAGAATTAATTGTTATTGACAAATTTCATTTTCTAAATCTAATTCCATTAGGGTTTCACGTTTATTCAATTGACAGAATTTACATAATATATCTTCGTTTCCTAAGTTTATAGAATCTCAGTAAAATTTTGTGGGGGGGGGGGGGGGGGGCCCAAATTTATTTTTAGGGTCCCTTAAAGGGGGCAGGGGGGGGGGGGGAAAATTTCATAAAAACTCCTTAACGCCATGTGATACATACGTTATACAATTTCTATCATACCGACGCTTTTTTCGTAACAAATTACGTTTACAATTACATGAATTGAGATATCGAGTTTCCCATTTGGGAAATTAAATAAAAAGCACAAGGAACGTTTGTATAAAAAAATGGTCGTAATTCTGACAATCTAAGAGTTAACAAATATTTTTTAGTGATTTTTATTCAATTTTCCAAATGGAGAACACGGTGAAAAAATGTCGGTATAGTAGGAATCGTATGACGTAAGTACGTATCACACGGCCTTAAGTAATTTTTGGATGACCCCTAAATTTCAGCATTAGTTTATCGACAATTCCCAGACTTTCGAGAAATCCCTGACTGGTAGCGACCCTGTAAAATACATTATAATTTTGAATACAGTCCTTCATTCAAATGAATTTCGAAAGAGTACTAAGAATTAGAATTTCAAATCTGATGGTTCATCATGTATGATTGTTGTAATTGATCTATGTAATGGTTGCCGGACGTTTCCGTCATTCAGAATATACACAAATGCCCCTGAAATGCAAATCCGGTGACGCTATTATTCATTGTAACACTATCCCGAGTAGTCATTCTGCCTTACATACAATATTCTTGTTTTACTTTGTAGAAACTTTTACTATTTTATGTATTATATCTGAAAAAACGGCTTGGTTTACAAAATAAAATATTAAAAATTCTCATATTTCGCAACAGTTTAAAACTTTAAATTGATTAAAACTAAGAACATAAAGCGTATAAAAAGATCGACAAAGAAATTAACCATTTTTATTGGTAGCTTCAATTAAAATTGCGTGAATTACTTGTCCGCTTTTTAAAAATTACATATATAATTCAGACATAGAATTCCGAGAGGTTTAGTCTTGTTAATTAATTACACCAATTGTATCAACTGTTTCAAATGAAGCACAATTTTCATAACTCAGGGATCACAGTGGTTCAGTAGTTTAATTTGAGATAAAAAAGGGTAATTTTTTCCGAAAAAGGGGACTATAGGCTGATTTCATTTTCTATTAAAAACTTTGCAGATCATATTAATTTCTCGTGAATATTGAACAAAAGTACACTCTAACAGTAGCGTCTTTTCTTAAGCAAGTTTTCTAATCATTTTTGTGTTTAAACTATTTTTATTAGCTAGTTTTAAAGAATCGATTGAACACTTCAGCACTTTCTACTGATAAAAACACAGCAGAAAAACATTCAAGAAGATCAAAGATTGAAAAATAGATGAACAATCGAATTGAAAAATACTCTTGTTTGAATCTTTAAAATTTTATTTTTATCTGTAGGTAGATTTGTATTCCTTATATTCATCATATTTTTCCCAGTATATTCTGTTCAGTACAAAACTCTGTGTTGGTCAAAGTATTTTTCTAAGTAAGCCAGAAAGAAATGATTTTAAAAAACAAAAACAAAAACGATATTTTTCATAAGCTTGACTAGTCATCTCGAATTTTCTAGACGACTAAGGTAAATGTCTCAGTAATCGTGACGTTGAGAGATTTCGTTGACTTAAAATGTTCAGAAAATTATGTTGGAAAGGGTAATTTGAAAAAGTGTTGGTACTAATTCAAACATGGAACTTCCTAGAATACTATAAAAATGTGGTTTGCAACATACGTAATGCCAGTCTTAATTTATAATGAATAAAAAGACATAATCCACAGATGGCCCAGTAATTGGAAGCAATTGGAAAGCAAAATAAGCGATTTCATTACAATTTAATTATCTTATTTTAGCGATTTTAGTGCATAATAAAATATTTGTTGTTTGCTAAATTTAAGTGAATTGGTACTTAAATCAATTACCTAGGTTAGATTTTATTTAAGATTATAAAATAATTGTTTGTTAAAAATTGCATGAAATAGTACAAATGTAAGGAGATAATAAAAATGTATTATGCTTTTATTTCACGAAATGTACTTAAAGCCATTAAGTATATTTAAATATATACAAGTAGGAACTTTGGAAGATATCACATTCGTCTTAAGTAGTACAATTAACGTATACAGACATAAATTGCAACAACATTATACTAAATTTAGATATACTTAATGGGAACAAACAACTATTGAAATAAAATTTTGAAAACTTTGACCCAGTTATTGTTATTTCTGGCACAAAAATATGCTAAATTAAAATTACACATGTTTTTATAAAACAGAAATTATTATTTTTTTTTTTTTTATTATTTACCAAACGCTAAAGCAAATAGCCATGTATCCTAACCTCAGCCTTCAGCGATTTTCCTCGTTTCTTGAATCATCGCAAGCGACTACAAAAACGATTTTTTTTTAAACCATTTGCACAGCCATTTGAGAAACATAATTTTTCTGTTTTTGTTACCTTAGACGTTTAAATTGGTTTCTAATCTGTTTTTATCATTTGAAAGCTCTCAAATGTTCAAAAGATTTTTTAATGTCAGCTAAAAAAGGATTATAGTGTAGATAATTTTTTTTTTAATTATTATTCGCGAAAATGACAAAATGATGAAGATAACAATTTTTTAAATACGCAATTTGCTAAGATGTAAAACCAAGCCGTATAGAAATCAACTTCAAATTAATTATACTTTATTAGAGGGTCCTCACATATGCTACTTTTTTGCATATTGTGTTTGGTTTCGAAAATTTTGTTTCTACAAGCACAACTAACCACCGCCGATTTCCGTATTTTATTACATATTTTGAAAGTATTAAAAATGAATCAAAATTCCTATTTATTATTCGCAAGCTTCACAGTCTTCCCCCTATTCCCCACTTGCCCTTTTCTCGTTTTTGCACTCAACTGCAAACTGAATTAATAAAAACCAATGAGAAAAATTAAACTATTTTTGGTTGAAAGTTTACCCTTCTCGGTATTCTGTTAAATATTCATATTTTGCGTTTGGAAATTCATCTCTTTTGGTAGAAATTTCATTTTCTTTTCTTAAAAATGCAACTGTTTGGTTGAAAATTAATCTGTTTTAGTTGAGGATTCAAGTATTGTTTTGAAAACTCGTTCTTATTGGTTAAATCTAACTGTTTTTCATTTGAAATAACAATATTTTTTGGTTCAAATATGAACTATTAGATTTTTCGTTGAGAATTAATCTTTTTTGGTTGACCATTCAACTACTTGGTAGAAAGTTCAACTCCCTGTTAAAAAATAATTTTTTTGCCTGCAGATTCATCATTTTAGTTGAAAATTTATATCTTTGGTTGACAATTTAACTATTTTGCTAAAAATTTCTTTTTTATGTTTAAAATTAATGTTTTTAACTGGAAATTTAACTATTCCATCTTTTGTTGAAAAATTATCTCTTTAGAGGAAACATCAATTTGGTTGAAAAATATAACTTTGTGGGCTGAAAATTCAATTGGTTGAGGATTAAACTATTTTATTGAAAATTCGACTTTTTTGGATAAATTAATAAAAACCATTTTTGGTTGAAATATCATCTATTTTATTGAACACTCGTATTTTTGGTAGAAATTTCATTTTTTATTTAAAAATTCAACTGTTTGGTTGAAAATTAATCGGCTTTGGTTGAGGATTGAACTTTTTTTTATTGAAAATTCGTCATTTTGTTCAAAATTGATTTGTTTTTTGGTTGAAGATTCATTATTTTTAGTTTAAAATTCATCTCTTTGATTGCAAATATACCTATTTTGTTGAAAATTCGTATTTTTGTGTAAAAAATTCAACTGTTTGGTAGACCATTGAATTTTTATTGACGAAAATTCACATTTTCGGGTTGAACATTCAACTATTTTGTTGAAAATTTATCTTATTCGCATGCAAATTCAACATTTTTACATTTCTTTCAATATCTTTACTCGTAATATTCTGTTTATTTCCTCTGTTTGAGAGAATTTTTGCCTGTGAAAATGTTTTTGATTTGCAACTACATTCGCGATTGAACTGTTAAAGATTTCTTCGCTGTCATGAATTTTTGTTTATGATTTTTTAAAAGTGGGAAATTGGGTCAAAATTCTCAATTTTAGATGTTTTCGGGTATTCTCCAAATTTAAGAGGAAAGAAGGAGATTAGGTAAAAAATGAACGGACTGTGATCGCTGCTAACTGAATCAAGCAAAAGAATGATATCGTTCGTAATTTAACAACAATTCAAACTTTAGAATATTTAGTCTGTTTATAAATCAAATAAAACAAATAAGCAAAAAAAAAGAATTAAGAACTTTGCTCGGAACTTTGTATTGATGTATAAAACTCAGTAAACAACAGAGGCATTATTAAACTAATTATAGATTCATTGTTCATACGCAGATGTTTTAAAAAGCCGACAATCATCTTAATTGTATTAATTGATATCCTCAAGGACAGGAAAACAGTCATTTAAAATTTGCACATCGACGTTTCGCTAATCGAACCTCCAATTATATGTCAACGATGATGAAATCATTGGAAAAATATTAGTGTTGGAAAAATCTCAAGAGGGCCTAAAAATTATGAAGTTTTTAAACCTTCTCATCAGGACTTTTCACTAAATAATTTCCTTTACTAACACGAAGCAGGCATGAAAAATTCATTAAAAAAATTGTTATAAGAAAAACTTGCATTAGTAGGAAATTGAGATCGCTCTCGATCCTTTTCCGAACAGAAGCCACTCTCTTTCCACGTCCTCGGGATTTTCTTCATATAGTAATTGCGCGTTAGCCCTTGGGACTTCTATGTCTCCTTGAATGAATTCTACAATTGTTTTCGACAAATTTTCTTTTAAAAAAAAGACAATATATAAAAATACTTCTTATCTTTGTAATGTTTCAAAAACTTTTTCCACTCATTTAATATATGTTAGTTTAATATTTTATGGATGAAGAAAGTCGCTTCTGGTTCCGTTCGAAAACTACGTCGCGCTTTTTTGAACATTTTTTCCACCCCTTCCCTTCCACGTCACAGATCATCACACTGTACAATAGGGCAATAATACGGGACTAAACTTTCAAGCAGGAGGGAGGAATTTTTTTTTAAATCGTTTAATTTTCAACCCACAAAGATGCATTTTGCACCAAATAGTCGAATTTTCAAACAGAAAAGAAAAAAGTTCAACAATAAACAGTTCAATTTTTTAAACAAATAGTTGAATGTTGAAGCCAAAAAGACAAATTTTGTAGAGGACAGGTAATTTTTAAACCACGAAAGAAACATTTTCAACCAAGATATTTTTTAACAAAAAAGATGAATTTTCAATTCAGAGGGACGAATCTTTAATCCAGAGCGACGAATGTTTTATCCAAAAAGACGAATTTTTAATAAAACAGTTGAAAAAAGTTGGAAAAACCATGAATATTTAACAAAATCGTTGAATTTTCAACCAAATAGTTGAATTTTCAAACAAAAAATGTATTGTCAACCAAATAGTTGCATTTACACCCAAATAGTTGAAGTTTCTAGCGAAAGGGACAAATTAAAAAAAAAATAGTGAAATTTTTAACCAAATAGTTGAATTTTCAACTTAGAAAAATGAATTTTCAACCAATTGGTCGTATTCACAAACCTTGAAAAGATTAATCTTAAACCTAAAGTTAGGCTTAAACCAAAAACAGTTGCATTTTTAACCAAATCGTTGAATTTTTAAGCCAAAATGACAAATTTTTTAGACTGAAATTGAATTTTCAATTCAAAAGGACAAATTTTCTATCTAAAATGACAAAAGTTGAACAAAACAGTTAAAACTTCGGCCAAAAAAGATGACTTTTTAACAAAATAGTTAAATTTTTCACAAAACAATTAAACTTTCAACAAAAATTCTGAATCTTGCAAAAAATGAATTTTCAACAAAGAAGTTCAATGTTCAATTAAATAAAAAAAACAGTAGAATTTAACCAAAAAAGGCTAATTCTCTGCAAAAAAGTTAAATCTTCTGCACGAAAATATGAATTTTCAACACAAAAGTTAATTTTCAACCAAATAGTTGAGTTTTCTACCAAAATAATAGAATTTTCAACCCAAAAAGAAGAATTTTAAACCCGAAAAATGGAGTTGTTTAACTTGCAGTCAAAAAATTGATTTTCAACAACAAAAACGAATTTTCAAAAAAAAAATTCCAAAGAAACAAATTTTTTTGTTTTTAGGAATTGCAATAGAAGCATTTTTTCGTGTTTGTCCAAATTCGATCGTTGGATTCTTGATTTATTTTCAGGAATTCTATACATTCAAAAAAAAAGTTAAATTTTCATCCAAAAAGATGGATCCTCAATTAATAATATTAATTCTGAACAAAGTAATTCAAATTTCAACCAAGTAATTGAATTATCAATCAAAAATATTATTTTTTTACCAAAAAAGACGAATTTACAACAAAATATACCAATTTTGAAGGAAAGGGTAGGAATTTCAACTAAAAACTATAAATTTTCAAACAAAAATTGAAATTGAAATTTTCAGTTAAAAGAACTGAATTTTCAAAAATAAATTCAACAAAATAGTTAAATCTTCAACCAATAAAACGAATGTTCAATAAAGTAGTTTGACTTTCAACCAACAATTTTAATCATCTACCAAAGAAAATTAATTCTCAATGAAAAATTTAATTGTTCAATTTTAAATTAAATACGTTTAATTTTCAAAAAAAAATTGAATACATAAGTTTTCAGTTAAAAAGGTTAATTTTCAACCAAACAAAAAAACGAACTTTTCACAAAATAGTTCAATTTTCAACTAAATAGTAGAATTTTTAACCAAAAGAGATGAATTCTGTACCAAAAATATAATAGTAGACTTTTCAATTAAAAAGAATTAAGTTTCAACACAAAAATTTTATTTTTTCAAACATTTCAAAAAACTGTTATTCACATTTATATTTTCCATGTCTGATGTCACATTCTGCGTTAACCCCTCCCTGTCCGACGTCACAAATCGTCACAAAATCTATTACCCCCACCCCTGGCAGTTTAACGTAGTTTTTAGGCCCCTCCAGCAAACTATAAATTATTATATAGAGCGGACTGTAGAATAATTGAATGAAGTGTTTTTTGCAAGTTGTGCAATCTTCGCGAGGTCTTAATTAATTCATGATAATGTAAACTAATTATTGTTCACCGCATCGATCTAATTACTTGCTGACGAGATTACAGTATTTGAGGTTCAAAGAAGAAGCAATAAGTGTTTATACTCAAATTGCGTTTCTTATGATCATTATGATCTTCTGGACCTTGAAAGTGGGTGCAGTGAGATAAAATAATGTTTCTTACCTTAAGCGGCTTGACGATGTCATAATGCCCTTCCGGAATCCTCGAGTCATAGATGTTTGATGGCGTGGAATTTTGCTTCCTAGAATAAAAAATAATTTTGGATATGTATATAAATTCTTAACTGAAAATTTAAAATAGAATATTATCTTTGAGATTTAAATGTCAATCCAATACGGAGAAAAATGGATGTTCACACTTAACCTTTAAGCAGTAAGGACATGATTTCATTTTTGCACTAACATGGACCTGAGGTCTCACAGATCGTTGTACATATTTATATTTAATTAAATGAGTAAAGAAGTTTTTTTTTATCTAACTTATACAAATATATGAAGGGATATTCGAATAAGTAAGAAATTAATCAATTTTATCAACTTTTATTATTAATAATCTTTTACGCCAGTGGGTGGAGCGACCTACATATCAGAAGCATGGTACGGTCTGGGAGACCGCACGTCCATATATACGTCCAAACTAATTTGCCACCTTTTTCTCAAATGAGGGGTACCCACATCAAGCTCAAGTTTGTTTGTATGTGATATCTTGCGTTTTAAACACCTTAAAACAAATTGAAACAGAAATATAAAATTGCGACGCAACCCTGGAGTGCGGTCTCACAGACCGCCTATGAGCTGTCAATTGATATTACTCATCAATTATACGCAGGACAACACGTTTTCCACCTACCTCGTCGAAAGCACAACTAAAACTAAAGCTACTAATAACAGCAGCCTCGAAGAAGGCCAGGGGGGAGGGATCCAAACATCGGAACCATGGTGCGGTCTGTGAGACCGCACGTCCATTCCTAAAGCTTAACATCTAGGTATTTAGAGTTAGCATATTTAATGTTTAACTATAGGACAGCCATCTAGATGTTAAAGGTTATTTTCTGTGGATATTAAAACATATATGCAAGTATGCAACGCAGAGCTTTCTTACTTCGAAGGTTTTTCTGTAGAGCAAACAGCACGTTTATCAGTTATTTCACTCTATCCAAACAATTTAAAGCATTATTATTACTATACTGTGGCAAAAATATTCATAATCATCATTTTTCAAAATTTTACATACGACATGAAACACTGACTTTAAGCTTCATTAAGTAAGCGACAGATGTCGACAGCTCCATTCACGGAATGGTCTATAAGCCGAGCTAAAAGCTTCATCAAGTGGCCGACAGAGGTATGGCGTTTTCCTGCACTCGGACAACGACCTTAACATCTCGGAAGTTTGAGTTTAACATACAAAATTAATATTAACGCAAAGGTTTCCTTTCAACTATTGTCAAATGTATCTAAATACATAACAAGCAAATATTAATTGAACAGTCTTATTATAAAGAATCAAGGATGATATTCTATTAAATGTTATAAAGTGGGCACTCAAATGCACAAAGAAAAATTATGGTGACATCTCCATTTTGTCTGATTTGAAACCATTTTTTTCCAATCATTAAAATTACAAATTCAAGCTTTTGAAGCTGAACAATTTTTTTCAAGTATTCAAAAATAAACTCTAATTTTAAGCTTAATCGTTTAATAATGTACAATTACAAATTGAAAGCTTTCTAAATTGAATACGTTCAATTCTTAAAGGATTTTAAAGTTAGGCACCTTTAAAAATAAAACATTGAAAATTACATAATTTTATTAGAGATCGAAACCCCAAAAAATAGAAAATCTCTAAATAAGAATCAATGTAAAAAGTGAGCCATTGCATTTTTTGTTATCCAAAAATTTCTGCACTGTTGCATTTTATTAAATACTTTGTAGTAATAGAAATTACTAACAAATTAATGACCTTTTAGAAATATTAAAAATGATACTTTAATGGGTATTTTAGAATTCGATAAAATTTTTCAAATGATCACTTAACCCCAACTGATGATGTCAAAATTCAAAATAAAATTTGCAAGTCACTAAAAAATTTCAGGAAAATAATTTTGCAATCTTTTAAAATCTTTGAAATCATTGTAAGATTTTTTGAAGTATTTGAAATCATTGCGATATCTTTCAAATCCTTGAAATCTTTTGAAACCTTTTGAAATATTTGTAATATTTGTGAAATCATTGAAACAGTTTAAAATCTTTGTGAAATTTTTTTAAATCGATTTAAATCTTTGAAATCTGATGTACACGCCTTTATGAAATATTTTGAACCTTTGTAAAATCTTTGAAACCGTTTCAAATCTTTGAAATATTTAAAAAATCTTTGAAATCTTTGTGAAAAACTTCTGAAATCGATTGAAATCTTTGAAATCTGATGTACACGCCTTTGTATAATCTTTGAAATCCTTTACATCATTTTTGAGATATTTGAGAAATCTTTGAAACCGTTTCAAATCTTTTAAATATTTTTAAATCTTCGAAATCTTTGTGATAAACTTTTTAAATCGATTGAAATCTTTAAAATCTGATGTACACGCATTTGTGAAATCTTTGAAGTCTTTTTTGAGATCTTTGAAATCTTTGAAACCGTTTCAAATCTTTGCAATATTTTTAAATCTTTGAAATCTTTGTGAAAACTTTTGAAATTGATTGAAATCTATTAAATTTTGACTTTAGATTCGAAATCAGCGACCCGAAAACCACCCCTAAAGTAATTTGCAGTCATATCGGCTCAGTGTTACAATTTTGGTCCGCCATATTGAATCAGCCATTTTAAATTTTGACATTTTGACTTTAGATTTGAAATCAGCGACCCGAAAATACCCCGTACAGTAATTTTCAGTTATATCAGCTCGGTCCTACAATTTTGGTCCACCATATTGGTTCCGCCATTTTGAATTTTGACATTTTTACTTTCTATTCCAATTCCACGACCCCAAAACCAGAAATCTTTGAAATCTTTTTTGAGATCTTTGAGAAATCTTTGAAACCGTTTCTAATCTTTGAAATATTTTTAAATCTTTGAAATCTTTGTGGAAAACTTTTTAAATCTATTGAAATTTTTGAAATCTGATGTACAGGCCTTTGTGAAATCTTTCAAATCCTTGAAATCTTTTTTGAGATCTTTAAAATCTTCGTAAAATCTTTGAAACCGTTTCAAATCTTTGAAATATATTTAAATCTTTAAAATCTTTGTGAAAAACTTTTTTAATGAATTGAAATCTTTGAAATCTGATGTAAACGACTTTTCGAAATCTTTGAAATCCTTGAAATCTTGTTTGAAATCTTTGAAATCTTCGTAAAATCATTGAAACCGTTTCAAATCTTTGAAATATTTTTGAATCCTTGAAATCCTTGTGAAAACTTTTTAAATCGATTGATATCTTTGAAATCTGATGTACACGCCTTTGTAAAATCTTTGAAATCTTTTTTGAGATCTTTGAAATCTTTGTGGAATCATTTTAAACCTTTTGAAATCTTTTTAACCTTTCTGAAATCTTTTGAGATATTTGAAACCTTCTGAAATTTTTGAAATCCTTGAAATATTGGTGAAATCTTCCAAACCTTTGTATAATCTTTTGAGGTCAATAGAAAACATTACAATATTTTGAAATCTAGAAATCTGGTGTACTCTCAAATATAGTTTCAACCTCTCGAAAATTTGAATCCTGAAACTGAATTAACATCGAAATTTTCAACTAATAAGTTTTAGAACTTATAAGTTGAATATCACAAGAAAATGCATACTTTAACATTTTTCACTACATTTTAAATATGAAAATACAAAAAAAAATATAAGAAATACTAAAAGACTAAAAGATTCAAATTACTCTTCGGATTTCAATAAAATAAATGTTTATAAGCAAAGAGTTTTAAAAAATCAAGCTTCTCATGAAAAATTCAAGGAGATTTTCACGTTTCAAGGTCGCTAGAGACCCTGCTTTTAAAATTACGTATGTATTTTTAAAGTCTTAAAAACCATTAGAAAATTTAAAGAATTTTCAATTTATCTCACTGAAAATTGCATTACCTTTTTGTGATGCCAACTGACATTCAAAGAGAAGATTGCTTTAATTTTGGACAACCACTTTTAAATTCGTAAATCTTTTGTTTCTTTTGATAATTAGTATGCCTTGAAATTTATATTTATCACAATTTCAATTGTTTTCAAACTAAGATTGTTATCCTGTATGAATGGATTATATTATAAAAAGAGTGCATTCAAACTTGAAGATATTTAAAAAAGAATCTAGACTCAAAACTGAATATGGAGGAAGTGGAAAAAGTTTTTGAAAATATAGGAAAAACAGGAAACAATATTTAAAAATAAGGTATACTGTGAGGTGAGAAAATATTTTATACGGGTAATAGGTTTTGAAGCCTGAAAAAACTTGGCGAATGAATGGAAGCATTAAAAAAAAGTTTAAAGTGCATCCTGAATCAAAACTGCAAAAAATGCAGGAACGTCATGTGTTGTATTATGCTTGTATTTTAAACTTACGTGACTGGGTCTGACCCATTGATGGTTGGTTTGGGTGACTGAATACCGGATCGAGCTGGCGTGCCGGTATGCACAGGTGATGGGCCTTTACTTCCCAAGGGTTGCTTTATCCTGCAACAAAACGAAAAAAATAATTCCAGGTTAAATATAAAAGGAAACGTCATCTGGCATTATACAATTGCGCTACAATCAACCCGTACTTTCATTTTAATTAGAAAATTTTATTTAAGACTTATGAGAAAAAAAATTAATTTCAAAAATAGCAATAACTAGTTGGAAAATCTTGACAAAATATGAATAAATACAAGATAATTAGTAATAAAAAATGAGAAATTAACAGGGCGGCCGCAAACCTTCATTTCCAAAATTCTCTAACTTTTCCCTGATGTCTTGCTGACCAATTTTTCATTTTCCCTGACCATAAATATCCAAAGACTAGGATTTTAATCTTGTAACATTTTTAAAATCAAATCTTTTATAAACGAAATAAAACAATTTCACATGAAAATTTATTTATTTCAACCAAAAAATATGGCTTTTCTACCATAAAAGATGAATTTTCAAACCAAAAAGATGAATTTCCAACAAAACAGTTGAATTTTCGACGAAAAAAAGACGACTTACACAAAATAGTTTAATTTTCAACAAAATAATTGAATTTTTATCCAAATTGATGAATTTTCCACCTACAAAGATAAACTTTCAACTAAATGGCCGAATTTTCAAACAAAAAAGATTAAACTTCAACCAAAAACAGTTGCATTTTCAACTAAACAATTGGAAACAGATGAATTTTCCATTTAAAAGGACGAATTTCAATAAACGAATGTTCAACAAAACAGCTGACTTTTCGAACAAAAATAATGACTTTTTAACAAAATACTTGAATTTTCAACAACAACAAAATTCACTTTTAACCCAACCGTTGCATTTACAAGCAAATAGTTGAACTTCGAAGAAAGAGGGACGAATTTTCAACGGAATAGTTACACTTTTAACCAAATAGTTGAATTCTCAAACTAAAATAATGAATTTTCAACCCAATGATCGAATTTTTAATAAAAAAGATAACATATCAACCAAAAATAGTTGCGTTTTTAAGCAAACAGTTTATTTTTTAAGCCAAAAGGACGACTTTTTTAGAAGAGAGTGTAATTTTTAACCCGAAAAGTAGAATTCTCAACAAAAAGATGAATTCTCAAGGAAAACATTTAATAGTTGATATTTAAAAAAAAACTAATTTTCAACAAAATAGTTACATTTTCAACCAAAGATTTGAATTTTTAATCCGAAAAGTAGAATTTTCAACGAAAAGATGAATTCTCAACCAAAAATGTATTAGTTGATATTACAACTAAAAAGACGAAATTTCTACCAATAAAGACGAATTTTAAAACCAAAGAGATGAATTTTCAGCCAAGAACAAAATACTAAATAATAATAAAATACTCAAAAATGCTAAAAAAAAAGAATTTTAAACGAAATACTCAAATTTTCCAACAAAGAGATGAATTTTCAACAAAGATGATTCATTTTCTAACCAAAGACGAATTTTCAAGAAACAAAGGTTTTTCAGGCAAGAAAAAAAAACAACTGGAATTATTAAAATGTCAGTTAAGAAAATTAAATTTGCACCCAAAAAAAAAAACGAATTTTCAGCAAAAAAACGGATTTTCAACCAAAGTGATGAATTTTCAACTAAAATGATAAATCTTCAACAAAAAACTGATTGCTTAACAAAGTGGTTCAACCTTTAACCAAGTAGTTCAATTTTCAATCGAAAAAGACAAATTTTCAACAAAATAATTGAATTCTCAATCAATAATGATTTCAGTTGACTTTTCAACGCCAAAATAGGATTTGCCAACAAAACAGATAAATTTTCAACCAAATAATAAAATTTTAACTAAAAATATAATCGTCAAGCAACTTCAAGAAAGTAAATAGAGATACAAGGCAAATAAATTAATAATAAGAATAATAATTTCGGGGTGGTCACAAAACTTAATTTTCAAAATTCTTTGATATTTGCTTGGACTAACGATTACAATTCAAGGACCAGAATCTTAATCTTGCAACATTTTTAACATAGAATCTTTTCGAAAAGGCATAAAGCAATTTGAACTTTTTTAATTTATTATCCTTAACAGTTTTTTAAAGTGACTCTTACAGAAATTCCCTGACTTTGCCTGACCACAAAATTTCCTGATATTTCTCTGATTTCCAGGTTTTCACTGACCCAGGGCCACCCTGAATTAAAGAGAAATGAAATAGTTGGTATACATTTTTTGTGTATTAAGCCTTATAATCTAGATGTTATATTTAGAATCCTGGATTATAAAACCTAAGATCTAGAGTTGACGGCCTAATATCTATAGATTGCTGTCCCGAATTCCAACATCTAAGTTCATAACCGGTATAGTCCATTTTTCACAGTGCAAATTGTTATTCCAAATATAAAAAAATCTGCCCGCTTTGCGGGCACATTCTCATCGCCCGCTTCGCGCGCGGCTCGCAAGTTTGAGCGCGCCTAGAGCGCGCAACTGTTGGATCTCACGCTTCGCGCTCGATTATGTATTCACCTCGCGCTACGCGCTCGGGCGTATCTACATCGCGCTTTACGCTCGGTTCCTCTAGATTTTTCAACTTCGTGTTCGACTTCGATGAAAAGAAAAAGTTTGTTTGAAAATATTATAAAATTATCAAAACCTCTACATATTAAGTGATTGTTAAATTTGTTTTTATTTTAGACTGAAAAGGAACTTTATTTACTCAAGGTTCTATCGACCTTAAGGAACACATTCTCATCCAGACACTCGCGCCTCGCGCTCGATATTTGATTTGAAAATCATTTGAACCTTGCGTTCCACGCTCGGTTCTGTGTACCGTATGATAGAAACAAAAAAGTTTGAACGCACTTACGGCGTGCGATTTGGTAAATACACTGAGCGCGCACTTTGCGCTTCGTGTTATGTGTTCTTCGTATACAAATTACTAAATTTGTATTTGATTTCAAATGAAAAATAATGGTATAATTTAGGCGACAAATTTTATTAGTTAAAATTTTATTTTAGCTTTTGCCGTTTTTCAAAAAAGTTAATTTTTTTATTTTGAATATATTCTTACAACAAAAATTGATTACAAGTTTGTAAATCTTTTTTGAATGCACAAGTTTTGTTAATTTATCTGTTTTCGTACCTTGCATTGTTTTTTAAAAAATTTGATTTTTTTTACTGTCAATGTTATTTTCACGAATAAAACAAAAACTACGCATCCTATCGAAACATGATTCACAACAAATTTGTACCTCTTCCTTGGATGAACAAATTTTGTTCCTGTCATTTTTTTCGTAGCTCGTGTTATTCGTCTAAAAATTTGATTTTTCTATTTTCAATGCTGTTTTTTACGAATAAAACAAAAACTACGCGTCATATCAAAAAGTGAATGATAAGAAATTTGTAGATCTTTTTCAGGTGCACAATTTTGGTAGAATGATCTCTTCTCGTATCTTGCATAGTTTCACAGCAAAATGGAATTGTTGATTTTTCATTATTTTTTTTGCGATCAAAATTTGAATTTTTTATTTTTCAAAAAATTCAAAAAGTTGTTATGAAAATATTATAGGGTGTTCAAGAAGCAACGTTTTTCTCCTCTTGACTTTTTTTGATATCGTGCGTTTTTCGGCTTAAACTGTTCATTTTCGTTTGTTTTTTGGAATTTTGAAAATGCTATAACTCCAGTAATTTTTTTTTTTATCACGAAAAGTCATTAGAATATTTTTTTCGTCATTTTGCGTACTACTAATAACCGTACATAGAATTTTCAAATCTTCAAAAAAAGTGGTCTCCAAAATTTTCAAAATGTGCTCACTTTTTGAATTTTCATCCAAAATAGCTGGTTAACGAACTCGTTCTTTCTTTTTAGGCCATAAAAAAGTGTGCCAAAGCTCCATCAAATCTGATCATATTTTCGAAAGTTATCGTGGCTACAGACAGACAGACAGACTGACAGACAGACAGACTACAGACAGACTACAGACAGGCACCTTGGTAAAAATCGTTTTTTCTAGCTCAGGGGGTCTCAAAACGTGGAGATTTGATGAAAACCGACTATGTCAAATTTTACATAAAACCAATACCTTCTCATTAGAATGAGAATGTAAAAATGAAAAAGTAATAATTTAATGTGTATGACATGAGTGCACTACAAAACCATATACTGTCACGACATAGATTGTATTCATATGCATGAAATCGAAGTCACGTTTGTCTTAACAAATAACCACCATCTTCAGTAATTGACGGTTCCTGCAAATTGTGAATTATGGACATTAGTGTTCACGCACGATGAAGCAGGTTAAGCATCCTTTTTCCGTTATGATCCTTATATAGCATACAAAATCATTCAGCAAATAGTCGCATAGTCTTTACGTTTTAAATAAAAATAACCACCTGTTCTTTAAATGGTTCTTGGAAATTGTACTACGTTGAAATTTTGATACCGTTCCATCCCCATGCATTCCAATTATTCAAAAACTAGTGGAGAGGAACTTCAAAAGGATAACATTTTTATTGAACTCAGAATAATAGGAGAATAAATTATTTTAAATAAAATTCATGTATAGGTACCATATTGAATACAATATAAAATGCTTAATATTTAAAAAGTCGAAATATATTGCATTTTTGAAAATAGTGGCATTTTCAACCAAAAAAGATCAATTTTCCACCAAAGTAGTTGAATTTTCAACCATATAGTTGAATTTTCAAGCCAAAAAGACTAATAGTTTAAAAAACAGTTTAATTCTGAATGCAAAACAACTGATTTTATATATATATAAAAAAGAATTTTAAACAAAACAGTTAAATTTTCGACGAAAAAAAGATGATTTCTTGACAAAATAGTTGATATTTCAACGAGACGTGAGTTTTCAAGCTAACAATTAGAATTTTTTAAGAAAATAGTTGACTTTTAAGCCCGAAACAATTCATTTTCAACCTAAAAAGATGATTTTTCAACCGAATAGTTGAATTTGTAAAAAAAAACAATTATTTTTTAATCAAACAGTTGCATTTATAATCAAATAGTAGAATAGTAGAAAAATCAAAATAGACGAATTTTCAACAAAATACTTGAATCTTCAAGCAAGGGGACAAATTTTTTAAAAGACAGTTGAATTTTCAACAAAGAAGTTTTCTACATAAAAAGATAAATTTCTAGTCCAAAAAGATGAATTTTCAACACAACTTTTTTTTAACAAAATAGTCGAATTTCAACCATATATAGTTATATTATAGTTAGAATAGTTCAATTTTAAGTTAGACAAATTAATTTAAAAAAAACGACTTTTAAACAAAGTAGTTCAATTTTCAATAAAAACCAAATAATTCTTAACGAAAAATGTAAGAGTTGATAATTCAACCAAAAAAGATGAATTTTCGAAAAATTAGTTCAATCCTAAGCCAAAACAGGTTAATTTTTAACCAAAAAGTGGTACTTTTTAACCTTACAAGATACAATTTCAATTAAACTGTTGATTTTTCAACCCAAAAAGGCGAATTCTTTACTAAGCAGTGGAATTTTCAACCCGAAAATATGGATTTTCATCCAAAAAGTTCATTTTCGACCAAATAGTTGAATTTTATAGCAAAATAATAGAATTTCTAACCCAAAAAGACAAATTTTCAACAAAAAAGTTGAATTTTCAAGCCTAGAAAACGAATTTTCTACCGAACAGATGAATTTTGAACAAAAAAGTTATATTTAAACGAAATAGTTAAATTTCTAACAAAATCGATGAATTTTCCTCAAACATATAAAAAAAATGAATTTTCAAGAAAAAAGTAAAATTTTTAACAAAAAAGATATATTTGAACTAATAAAAGGAATGTTTAACCAAATAGTTCAAATTTCAACAAAGTGGTTTAGTTTTCAACCATAAGAAGATTAATTTTCTACCACAAGAAAGGCATTTTCAACAAAATACATGCATTTTTAAACAAAAATGGACTAGTTAAATTTTCAGTTGAAAAACTTCTATTTTTAACAAACAAAAGCGAATTTTGCTTAAATCTTTACCCATGAAATTAAATTTTAACAAAGTAGTTCAACTTTCAACCAAGTAGTTGAATTTTCGACCAAAAATATCACTTTTCAACAAAATAGTTGAATTTTTAACAAAATAACTAAGTTTTTAAGCACATAGTATAATTTTTAACCAAAAAAGTTCAATTTTGAATGAAATATATAATATAGTAGAAAAATTTCTTTAAAACTGTGGGAAAAGGGAAATTCTTCAAATAAGTATAAAAGAGGAGAATGGCTATAGGAAGTCTATGAACTCTAAAGGATTTTTCATGAACACATTATTTTCTGTTTGGAGTTTGTCAATTTGTCAATGAATTGTCAATGATTCCTATCCCATAATATTCAGTTTTCTCTGTCTATATCTGTGTAATTTTTTTTTTAATAGTTTGCAAATATATAAACAATTTTAATTTGTTCAAACGACTGGTTTCTCCTGTGATTCTTAAAAAGTTACTATTTTTGGAATTAAGTACACAGTTAATGAATGTTAAGAGTTATATTTTTTGTGGAAGACAATTTGTAATTAGTTAAACAATTGGCCGTCGCTACGCGCATCGAAATTTCTGTACAAATACCTGAATTTTTTGGGTACGAAACGGGGAACCTGGAAAAGGAACTATTTTTACCGAAATTTCGGTACGAATAGCCGGATTTTTTCGGTACGTGTAGAGTTGTAGACACTCCCTAAACAATTAATAATCATTCAGTTACGCCTCACGTTATGGATAGCTTTTTCCAGATCGATTTTGTTCAGGCAACAAAATACTGTTTTATAAGCAACATAATGTAAGAGATTCGAAAAAACTAGAATTTTCTCCATCATTCATTAACTGCGTGATTAATTCCAGAAAATAATAACTTTTTACGATTTACAGTAAAAAAAATGGTTTAAACAAATGAAAATTAATTAAATAATTGCCAAATATCCTAAACAGTAAAATATTACTCTTAACATTCGTTAATTATGTCATTACTTTCAGAAAATACAAACTTTTCACGATTTGGTGGGAAAAAGAATTATACAAATAAAAACGATTGCAAAATATAGGTATGTTTAACAAAAAATATTATTATTGAAAGCCATCAATACCACATCATTTATCCCGAATAATAGAACCTTTTCATAATTTACTGGAAAAAAAATTTTGTATAAACAAGTAATAATTGTTCAAAGAATATAAGGGGGTAGGGTGGGGCGCAATAAAAATGTTTTCAATGGAAATTATTCCTTAAACATTCCTTAAGAAGTAACTAAGCTTTAGTTAACAAAAAGTTAACAGCAAGTACTTCTTTTTTCCATTTTTTCGTAATCCGAGCTTTTCTTATTTATAACCCCACGTTAATTTTAAAAGCCCGGGGGGACGGGGTTGATCACCAAAAATTGAGTCAAATTTTTGGACCACCCTATAGACAATTCTCTGTAACCTTTAGATTTTATATTCTACTTATTTATCTATGTTTGATGACCAAAAAATTCCGTGTGCTTTAATATTTATATCAATTTAAACAAAAATTCGCTGGTGTAACGAAGGCAGAAATGTAAATGTGTATTGTGTAAAGTTTGCTGTTTGTTGGAAATTTATAACCTGTCATTCTGTCATTCATTTGAAACATTCGAAAGATGATATACAAAACATGAAGAAATAATTCTTCAGAAGAGTTAAAAAGGAGAAAGGTAAGGCGAAGATGTTTTATTTGAAAATTGTGTATTATGAGCTGTCTGAAAGATAAAAATAAAATACTAGCTTCACTTGTGTACTTATTTTGAAAATACACGAATAACCTCAGATTTACACATTTTTAAAATCACATTAATACCCCGTAAACGATTGTACACGAGTAGAAACATAATTTTGGTCATGCAAAGAAGCAATATATAAGAGGTCATATGCGCCGCTATTTTTTTTTTTTTTTTGTCAAAATCTCTTTTACGAAAATCTTAAAAGTCTTGGAGAATTGCCCATGTACGATACGTGAATCAATAAGATTTTCCTCTCTCTAATACTCGACTTGACAATAAAAAGAAGATAAAATAGATAAAAGAAGATTTTGCGATTCACTAGACACCCTGAACATGGTCTTATCTCACCAATCTTCACTTGTAAGAGTACAATCGCCTACAAAATTTCAAATGGCAAAATGGTAAATCTGCAATTGAAGTTGTAGAAAATATTATCAATTTCACGGCTAATATCGACGTGTCCAAATGAAAAGGTTCAATCTCGGAGAAACCAAATGAAAAGGTGCTAACTCGCGTGGCAAACTATCGAAACTTCAAAATCCCATATAAATTGTATTGGGTAAATCAGCGACCTCAACTCTGTAGTACCTTTTCATTTGTTCTCCACGAGTTAGCACCTTTTCATTTGATTTCTCCGAGATAGAACCATTTCATTTGGGCATGTCGATATGAGTTCTGTGAAGATTTACCGGTTTACGCACGGCGGCGTGCTTCCAGAACTCCTTAGACTGCATGTGCCACTATGACTGTTCTGTTTCATGTAAACCGGTCGATTGTTGACCGACACACTGACTCTCTCCGCGATACGAAATCGCGGAGTCGTGGGTTTGTGATAAAGCATTGTGTCCGATAAGCACACCCTTGACACTCAAAACAAAACTTCAACAACAAACATCCTCACTCCAGGAGTCACTGACACATTTTTACTTCGGCTCCAGCATCAAAAGTATCACTTGTAGGAACTTGTCACTTAACACAATGATTTTAAAAATTCAAAAATTTACAAAGTTCTTTTTAATTTTTGAATCCAAGAAGATGGTTTAGGGAATTTTATGGTCACGCTCGGGAGGTTATCACAACTTATCTTCTTTTGTTTGGATCTATGAAACGCTACCGGCTACCGGTTGGAAGAAGACTTAGATGCAACTGCAATTGGACGACACTACCGTTCTGGAGGGCCGCTGTTGAGTATCTGGAGAGCTCAGCGGCCCTCGCTTGTTTCGCGGCATGCGTTGTGTCCAGTACGAGTGTGTATGTATGTGCACTCGAGCATGATGATTGCGAGCGTGTGTAAACCATAAACATACGTGTTCACATGCATTACACATAGAGTACCTAATACGTAGCACACTGATGTGACTGACTTCACCCTGTAATGCCAGGACTTTATCGCGCCTCAGTCAGCTCAGAACCTGCTTTGATTTTCGCTTCAAGAAACTCGCGTGCCAGAAAGATCATAAGCCCATAGCGTTTGTGCATACGAGCGATAAGCTGACAATAATGCAGTGAAAATTGACCTTGATGTTAGAAACATGTTTCTGGGACCACAGTGGTTCAGCTGTTCAATTGTAGGAAAAATAGGGATTTTTTTTAATTTGCCCGCTATGCGGTCACAATCTCATCGCACACTGCGCGCGCGGCTCGAAAGTTTGAGCGCGCCTAGGACACGCGTCTGTCTAATCTCGGGCTTCACGCTCGGATATTTATTCTTTGCACTCGGAATGCTTGAATGAGCATTTAACAAAAACATCTCTTTTAAGTCCCAGTTTTTCTATGTATCTTCATATTCTGAATTTTCTACGTAATTAAGTATAGTTCAAGATTAAATTTCTCAACGCTCTGTAGGCTTTGAGGCACACATCCGCATGATGACATTCGCGCTTCGCGCTCGATTTTCAGGGATCACAGCAAAAGAGGAGGTCAAAAAAGGGAAAATAGGGAAATTTTTTGATAAAAAAAGGGAGGGAAATAGGGAAATAATATTTAATTTTAAATTTAGATAAGAAAAAACAATTTGCTATTAAAGAATTTATTTTTTCAAATTATATGTACTTAAGTCGTTGAAAATCCATTGAAGACAATATAGAAAGCCCGAGAAAACATCAAAATTGTTGAATAAACAATTTTTATATGTTTTAAATCGTACTCATAACCAAGAATATTTCCTCTTCTAAAAATTCTTTCAATGATAATTAAAAATTAAATCGTGACACTTATAAGTATAATTAAATATTTCTGTCAAAGATTTATTTCATCCTTATGCACGCGCGCAAACCGCGTAAAATATTGAAAAATACATAATGACACATTTTTAAATATTAAGAGTTCTACAACTGTCCGAAACAAAAGCTGTTGAAATTTTTTGGAATCTTTTTAAATAATATAAAAACTTTTGAAATCCTTTGAAATTTGAAAAATTCCTTCAAATCCCTTGAAACTGTTGAAATCTGTAGAAATCCCTTGTAAAATAAAATATTCCCTAAAGTTCTTTAGAAATTCCTTATTCTTGAAATCGTAAAAATCTATTAAAATAAGTAGAAGCCATTTGAAATTCTTTTGATATAAAATAAATTAAAATTATTCATCCAATTTATTTATTTTTAAGCCCATTCAAATAAAATGCAGTCCCGCGAAGAACGCGTTCACGTCCTGGATTTTTATTCTCTAATATTGAAAATATAAAGTATTTAAAAATCCATAACAACAAATTTTTATCAACGAAATCTCTCGAAATTCTTTGTAATCTTTTAAAATAACTTAAAATATTTGAAATTTGAAATTTTTGTATGTCCTTGATAACCCTTAAAATTTTGGAAATCTGTAGAAATTCCTTGAAATAAAACTAATGTTATTCCCTAAACTTCCCTAGAAATTAGATAAAAGCCCTTAAAATACCTCCAAATACATTTTTTAAGATGCACTTAGTTTTTATTTTTATTTCTTTTGAGTTTCATGGATGATATTACTTCATTTTCAATGGACAAGCAAGTAATAATTTTCTTAGATCTCGAAAAAAATGTTCTTTCTTATAAATATGTGATTGTAGTGTTTTATGTCTTTTTTAATGGCTGTAAAGTCCAAAAAGAATTTCTTTTTAGACCTGAGGAAATTATAGACTGATTGCCCAGAGCGGGTTAAAGACATGCCATAATACTAAAAGATTTATTCAAATTTCAATAAAAATTAACTGAATCTTCAAAAATATCATTTTTTCTTATTTTCAAAAAATTCTAACTTAAATATTATATGCGATAATCTCGATATTTTATGGGCTTTAGAGTGAGTACAAGAAGTAAAAATAAACATTTTCTAACTTGTTAATTAAAGAGCATGCCAGAAAATAATTGTCATCTTTAACAATTATTTCGACAGTTATTTTTATTTCAGAAAGTTATATATAAATTGAACTTAAAATAAATCAGAAAAAAAAATTTCAAGACCTAAATACAAAATCTTCCTTTGGATGTTCACAAACATCACCGAAATGTGGAAAGCCCGTCCTTGAGCCACGAATAAGTGTACGTTAATGTATATGAATAAACATTACAATAAGTGGCTTGCAAAAGAATTAAAACTTAAAGTAAAAGTGGAAATACGTACAATTCTACCATGTACATGTTAAAATCTCTTTAAGACTGCAGGTTTACCATTAATTCTGATATTCACTTTCGAAGCTATAAGTTTCGAAAGTCTGAAAATACTAAACTAACTTTTTAAGAAAGGTGCAACTAACAATTTTTGTAATAAACTATGTGTTGCCATATCCTTGTTCAATGCAAGAATTTTCTTCCCATATGGGTAATTCTCTACAGACAGAGCACTTTCGTGTCCAAGAGATGAATTGCCAAAACTATTTGTATCCATACTTGATTTTATTATTGCAAATCACAATAAAAATAACATTAAGTGCCCCAAAAATGCGGTAACCTGCTGTGCTCAGGCGTTTTTAAGTTTCGGCCGTTTTCCTGTAATAATTTAAAAATATTTTGACTTAATTTTAAAATATATGCATAATGGCCTTCAAACTTATCTCAAAAGGTACAATTACCATCACTAATATTTTAATTTGTAATACAGAAAACAATATTTACTGAAATATGAGTGCCCATACGAAAATTATTTTGTAGTTACGTCAATACATAAACAGCTATTATTTGACTACTAGGAATAACTTTTTGGGTACGATATTGGTTTCAAATTGAAGAAAAAAAATCTTTTGGCTTTTCCTCAGGAAAAACAGATAATGAAAGATTATACTCTCCCGAAAAATGTTTGCAGAAATGGTAATGAAAATTAAGGTTTTTAGGTAAATAATTTTAGTCTACATACGGATCAGCAAATATAATATTTTAATGTTTTGATACTAAAGTTAATAAAGGATTTTGTTTATTTGGAAAACAAATTGTCTGTTTTTATTTTTGTATTAGATAATTATTGTGTGCATAACAATTTTCTACTTTTATTTTTGTATTGGATAATCATTTTGTACATAAAAATGTTCTGTTTTTATTTTTGTATTAGACAATTATTGTGTGCATACAAATTTTGTGTAAAAATTTTTGTTTAGATAATTATTATTGTGCAAATAAGTTTGTAGCGTGAATACTTTTGCAAGCTCTTTTTTAGTGCTATTAGATCTAACTTGAATTACAAAATTGAATCTTTTTTAAAAATTTGGGAAAAATGTTCTTATTTCAAAAGTACCCTGTATGGGGAGAATTACCCATATGTATACGAACACATAACCGTCTAGCAGATGGCGTAAAGTAATATAGCATATAGCTAGACGACCGTACAGCACCGCCGTTACTTCTTATGTTAAAAGATATACAATATCCATACTATTCTCTACAATCCACGTGCCTTTTGTCTTGTTAATTCAATAAGGAGATAACATTATCGTCAGTTTTTAAGTACTTTAACTTAGGTAATCACTTTTTCTTCATTTTTCTCCGGGATCTTATGAATATGTCGTACAAAAAGTAGCTGAGAAATTAGCGTATGGAATCTTAAAAAAGTAAAATTAATTTGGGATCAATAAATATGCTGCTTGGTTATTACCCGCACTCGAAAATTTTTTGAAAAATTACATGTTTGCAGAGTTTGTACATTTTATTGACTTTAAATTTTTCTTTGGTTATTCAAAAATCATTTTTGGTCGAAAATTCGACTATTTTTATGAAAAATCGGTCTGTTTGGTTTGAAAATTGATCTCTTTTGGTAAAAATATCATCATTTTGGTTAAAAAAGCAAATTTTTGGTGGAAAATTAGTTAGTCTTGTTTCAGGATTCAACTATTTTATTTCGAAATTCGTATTTTTTGGATGAATTCAACTGTTTTTAATTTAAAATAAACATTTTTATAATCGAAATATTAATTATTGTTGAGAATTCATCCTTTTTGTAGAAAATTAAACTATTTGGTTGAAGATTCGTCATATTAGTTGAAAATTCATCTCTTTGGTAGAAAATGTATGTCTTTCGATGAAAATTTGTCTTTTTGGGTTGAAAATTCAACTATTCTGGTATAACATTTAAATATTTGTCTGAAAAATTAACGTTTTTGTTGGAAATTCATAATTTCGAGATGAAAATTGAACTGTTTTGTACAAATTTAATCTTTTTGGCTTGAAAATTCAACAATTTGGTTAAATTTTTTTTCTTTCTTGAGTGAAAATTTTTGTTTGATTTGCAAATTCACCTATTTTGGTAGAAATTTCATACTTTTTTGTTAAAAATTTTATTGCTTGTTTAAAAATTTCATGATTTTGTTAAAAATTCCAAAATTTTGTAAAAAGTCATCCTGTTTGGTTGAAAATTCATATTTTTGGATTGAAAATTCAACTGTCTTGTAGAAAATTCGTCTTTTTGGCTTAAAAATTCAATAGTTTGGTTAAAAAAAAATCTATTTTGTTAAACTGTCGTCTTTTATGAATGCATTACACTATTTTTAATTTAAAATAAAAATATGTTGTGTGACACGAGTATGTTTTCCTCGCTTTCTGAGCGTGGTTTAGAACAGCAAAGTTGTTCATTGCTCGTGGTGAGAAACTTTACCGTCCTAGGATAATAAAGTGCACTTTATGGTCCGCGGAAAATGCGCGCGCATGCGCGTTCGTTACTTCTACCCACGCGCACTGTTCTGCGCGGTACTTGTACGTTTAAAATAACCTCAAACCTGAAACGTAATTTCATCAGAAAGCTCGAAATATGGAAAATATCGAAGTATGGAAACCATACCCTTATTATATAAAATATCATGTGTACCGAGAGAATGAAGTTTTTTTTACAATTTCGTTCAGCCGTAAAAAGACTACCTCGCTGCCTTGGTGCACAATATACTATTTTGATTTAAATATCAACTATTACATTTTTCGTTGAGAATTCATCTATCATGCATAAAAAAAATTAACTACTTTTTTAAAAATGAAGTTTTTTGGTTGGAGATTCATCATCATGTTGGAAATTGAACCATTTGGTTGAAATTGAATATATTTTGATAAAAATGCAATATTTGTACTTGAAATATTAGGAATTTGAAGCGTTTCAATTTGAGTTTAATATTGCCACCCACATTAATTGATCTTACAATAATTTATTCCCATATTTTCGTGAAAAATCTTATTTAAAAGCGCCTTGTTTTCTAACGTCTTGAATTTATGTTTATCATTCTAAAAAAAATAAATCGAAATTTTTTTTAAGGGGAAGGCCGAAATCCTCGACTTTAGATGTTTTAAGGGATTTTTCAAATTTATGGGGAAAAACGGGAAAAGAGGTTAAGGTTAAAAAGGGGAACGTACTGGGATCCCTGTAATTAATTCCGTGCAAAGAAAAGTGATCAGTTTTTCAAATCAATCTTTCACAAAACTACCCGTGTAGAAAATTATCGGGGAACTATTCGGGGCCAGGATAGACCGTCCTGACCGCTAATTGAGGCGCTGTCAAGGCGGTCTATTATGTTGCTGAGTAGAAGTTAAATGTTTATGTACGGTCAAACGCTAGTCAGCTTGTCTTGTGAAAATCTATTTTAGACGGTTGACGTTAAGAATTATTTCAAAGACTGTCTAGATCATGAAAACAAAAATTCCTTGTCTTTAGTGTACATTTTCTATTTTTGATTCTTTTAAACACCCTGACTCTTTTTGGAAATGTACAACACACTTTTTGAATAAGACACTTAGAAAATGTTTTGGTACTGACTAGCTAGCCAGCACCCAATAACTAGATGATGAGAAGAAAAAAAAAATTTTTGTGGAAAATGTAGAAAAAGACATTTGGGTTCGATACTTAAAAACTTTATTGGTCATGACGGGCTAGCCAGCACCCGATTAGGACCTGAAAAGACCGTCTCGATTAGGCGGTCTTGACTATTTCTTTCTGAAACGAAAATGAAGTCTTATTTTTAAAACAAGATCCACGCGTTAAAGGGATTACTCACTTTTTTCTCTGACTTTTGTTTTTGATCTGTCTGTTTTATTTTCTCTAGACTCGAGGGCGCAAGAAATTTGTGTTATTAAAATAGCAGCTAAGTCAAGTCTGCACCCTTTACTCGAATGCTTAAGTTCTTGTCCTTACTATTCGACAGAGTCGTTCATTCATGGGAATCGAGATCGACCGATTTCATTCAAGGCAGACATTGACCTCGATTCGCTATTATGACTTGCATTAGCTCACGTTATATTTATTGAGTATATGATTATTTCATAGGTAAAAACCCTTGAAAATATGAGAAAAAAGATCGAAAAAAACAAATAAATATCGTGATCTCAGAACGTAATGTATTTGACTTTTTGAAATCATTTATTTTTTCATTAAAATAATAGCAAAGAAGGGACTTTAAATAGAACCCAGGATATTTCAAGGTTCACAGCGGTTCAGTTGTTCAATTTTAGGTAAGAAAGGCGATTTTTTCGAAAAAGGGGATCGTAAGGGGATTTTATTCATTATTAAAAACGTTTTATATCATATGGATATCACGTGAATATTAAAAGAGAATCGCCTTTTCTTTAGCAAGCTTTCTAGTCATTTTTGTATTCAAAAGTATTTTCAGCTAGCTTTAAAAAATCTGTTGCAAACTTCAGAACTTCAAAAAATTCGTCTTTTCAGCTTAAAATCTCAAAAATATAGTTGAAATTTGTCTTCATTCTTGGCTGAGAAATCTCTTTTGATTGAAAATTTAAGTATTTAGATAAAAATTCGTCTTTGGTTTGAAAAATCATCTCTTTTGGTATAAATTTAATCTCTTTTGGTTAAAAATGTAACTGTTTGGTTGAAAATTAATCTGTTTTTGTTGAGGGTTCAACTATTTTGTTGAAAATTCGTATTTTTTGCATGAATTCAATTCTTTTTATTTTGAAATTTAAATCCATTTTGTTAAAATATCAACTATTACGTTTGTTGTTAAGAATTAATCTTTTTTGGTTGAAAATTAAACTGTTTTGTGGCAAAATTTTCTTTATGGCTTGAACATCCAATAATTTTTGTTATTTTTTTTTATTTCTTCACTGAAAAATATTTTATGGTTAAAAAATCAAATATTTGGTTTAAAATTCGTCTTTTTGGATGTACTAAACTGTTTTTAATTTAAAATTAAAATCTTTTTTGGTTGAAAATTAAAATAATTGTTTGAAACTTCAACTACTCTGTTGAAAATTCATGTATTTTGTTGGAAACTCGTCTTTATATGTTGAATTAAACTATATTTGAGCTAAAATTACAATCTTTTTTGGTTGATATATCACCTAATATTTTTCATTGAGAATTGATATTTTTTTGTACAAAAGTAATTTTACTTCATTGAAAATAAACTTTTTTGTTGAAACTGCAACTTTTCTAATTGAAAACTCTACTGTCTTCTAAAAACTCTGTGATCATGTCTTGAACATTCAACTAGTTCCTTTCTGATAGAAGTTTAATCTTTTTCGTTTGAAAAATCGACCATTTGGTTGAATATTCAACTGTATTTAGATGAAAATTCAACTATTATGTTGAAAGTGAAAATTAACTTCTTTGTTGAAAATTCATCTTTTCGGGTTTCAAATTCAAGCGGGTTTTTAATTCGACTTTTTAGATTGCAAAATCAACTCTATTGAAAATTGATCTCTTTTGGTAGAAAATCTTTTTTGGTTATAAATCTGACCTCGCTTGGAATAATTATTACATTTTTCGTTAAGACTTCATCTTTTTTGGTTAAAAATTTTATTATTTGGTTGAAAAGTTCATTATTTTGTTGAAAATTTAACAATTGTGCTAAAAAGTCATCTTTTTTTGGTTAAAAATTAACTTTTTTGTGAAAAATTCATCATTTCGGGTTGAAGATTCAACTGTTTTGTAGAAAATTGCTCTTTTTGTTCGAAAATTCCACAAATTGGAAGAAAATTCAACTATTTTGTTGAAAATTATTTTTGTGTTTTTAAATTTTTTTTAAATTTTGTCGAAAATTCGCATTTTTGGCTTAAAAATATAACAACTTGGAAGAAAATTCAACTATTTGGTCAAAAATTAACTTTTTTGTTGAAAATTCCTAATTTCGAGTTAAAACTTCAACTTTTTTCTACAAAATTCGTTTTTTTTTTTTTAAATTCAACCATTTGGATAAAAACTAAACTATTTGGTTAAAAATCTTTTTTGGTTTAAATGTCAACATTAAATTTCTTTGTTTAAAAATCACATTTTTTGGTTGAAAATTCAACTTCTTGGTTAAAAGTTAAACTACTTTATTAAAACTTCATTTTTTTGGTCGAAGATCACTCATTTTAGTTGAAAATTCACCTCTTTTGTTGAAAGTTCGTCTTTTTGGTTAAAAATTAATCATGGTTGAATTTTTTGTTTTAATTAACTATTTGGTTAAAAATTCATCTATTTTGTTGATAATGCAATATTTGTACCCTATTTTCGTAAAAAATCTGCTTTTTTCTCCTGTTTTTAGAGCATTTTGTCTTGCAAATTTGATTTGCAAGTACAGAATTGATTTATCATTCGGGTGTAGTTTCTCGATTAAATCGATAGCGATTTTTTTGCTTTCGGCGATGTCCTTTAAATCTAAAAAATTAGCAAACAAAAAAGTATATAAAATATTTGAAATTGTTATGATAAAAAAGAATCTCTTGTTTTCTAAAAGCGTCTTGTTTTCTAGTATCTTTAATTTCTGTTTATAATTCTTAAAAAATGAATTTATTTTTTATAGACCAATCAACTAATGACACTTTGCATGCTCTGCATCTTGACTGCAAGCTCTGATAAACGCATGTATTTCCGAAGAGTTCAAGGCACGAATAAATACACAGTGCAGAGAGAAAAGTAAAGAACTTCGCTCTTATTCCAAGCATAAAGACGGACGTTATTAACAAGCAGCAAAATTCTCAGAAAAGATTTATAATCCAATATAAAGAGTTCTTCAAATTGAGCACAGTGCATAATAGAATTAATAGAAGAAAAAAATCAAAATTCAAAATTCAAGGCTTTTGTTCAAAAATGTTTTTTTGTTTTGTTTGAAAATTCATCTCATTTGGTAGCAAATTCTTCTTTTTTCTTTAAAATGCAACTGTCTGGTTGTAAATTAATCTGTTTTGCATTCAAATATTTTATTGCAAATTGCTATTTTTCCGATGAATTCAACTGTTTATAATAAAAAATTAAAATCGTTTTTGTTCGAGATATCAACAATATATTACAGTTTTCCTCGTGAATTCATATTTTTTTGTTTAAAATTAAACTTGTACTATGTTCAAAATTAATTTGGTTGTTGTTGATAATTTACCGTATTAGTTGAAAATTCAACTCTTCGGTTGGAAATGTACCTCTTTTTTTGAAAATTCGTCTTTTTGGGTTGAAAATTCAACTACTTTCGTAGTACATTAAACTATTTTTTTGACTGAAAAATCTTTTTTTTTTGCAAATCCATCTCTTTTGATGCAAATTTTATCTTTTTTACTTACAAATTGTATTACTTAGTCAAAAATTAAATTATATTATTGAAAATTCAATAATTTTATTTCAAAGTCATCCTTTTTGGTAGAAAATTCATATTTTCGGGTTGAATTTAAACTGTTTCGTAGAAAATTCGTCTTTTTGGTTGAAAATGCAAGCACTTGGATAAAATTTGAACTACTTTGTTACAAATTTTTTTTTTTTTGGTTGAAGATTCATCATTATAGTTGAAAATTCATTTATTTAGTTGAAACTTTAGCTATTGTGTTGAAATTTTTTTTTAAATTCATCTATTTAGTCAAAATTCAAATTTATTCTTAAAACTGCAATATTTTTACTTGAAATATTAGAAATTTGAAGCGTTTTAATCTGAATGGGGTTATTGCATAATTTCAAATATATTTTTTTCCTGGTGAAATCAAAAGAGCACTAAAAATTGAATATAATTACGCGAGGAAATTAAACGTATTTAAGTTTGATTTTTCTTTTAATGATTAAAAAGGTGCACTTTTGAAATATTTGGCGGAAAGTTGAGGAATTCTGATTGGACCCGCGTCGGAAGTGAACATCAGTCTGATTAGCGCAGTTGATGGGGGAATTAATAGGGCCGCTAGTGATTGGAGTAAATATAACCTATTTTCACGTTTATTATTTAAAACGTGTTTAAAAAGTATGAACAAGGTTCCAAAAAGGTGTTCAAAATGCCAGCTATCAGCTGTAACTTCATTAGTCAATGGAGCCACTGCATACCATTATTATGATTGGTTCACCGTTTTGCAGGATGTGATGTTTCAAGGTTTTGAATAGAGTTTTCGACACTTTTTTTTAATGTACTACAATTTTTAGAATATTATGTAGCATTTAAAATATATATTATCTGAAATGCATGCAACAACCCTATTTGATACCTACAATCATTTTATTTAAAAGAAGTTATTCCCCTGTTTTTGTGAAAAATGTCCTTTAAAAGCGTTTTGTTCTCCAATGTCTTGATTTTTTGTTTATAATACTTTAGAATGAATCGAAACCTGTTAAAAAAGGGGAAAATGTAAAAATTCTCGATTTTAAGTCTTTTAGGGGATTTTTCAAATTTAAGGTGGTACAAAGGGGAAAGAAGACGGACTGTGATCCCTGAATTTGAAAAAGCTATTCTCAGGATATAAAGATGATTATAAATAAATTGAGAATAGAAACAAGGATATGATTTATTGCAGGTTACAAAATAATGTCTTGGACCTTCACACGTGCATAAGCACAACTTATGCATGCTTAAGCACTCAGTTTCCATTATAGCTTACACTATACAGCACGTTATTCTTGGTGTCAGTAACCGCCAATCTCTCTAATGACAATGACTGAGCTTGTTCACTCCTTGCCACACAGAAACAAAGAGCAAAAACCTAAGAACAGTTCTGCCAATACAAAAAATAGTAAATATCCACGTGAAACTATGGCACGAAGGAACGATGTTTTTACGCGATTAAAATAACTCTTTCCAAATAAATTAACATTACGATTTATTAATAAGTGGTATAGATACTGCGGGAGAAAATATGAGAAAGTGATTGTAATTACTGACTTATTCACTTTCGAATCCATTTTATTTCAAGAACTACTTTGGAAATATAAATTCTATTACACGCGAGAATATGAAACTCAAAGAAGCGTGCGTAGTTGAGGGACTCCTGACATATGTACTGACAGATTTGTTAGAACACTACATACTACGGTTCTCCAAAAAAAGGCATTTCTTGAAAAGTAAAAACGATTTTCTATTTTTTCAAAATATCGGATTATTGAAAAGTGCACGGCACCACTTTCGATTAAAATATCGAAACTATCTCGAAACTACTGTTGTCGGGAAACCCGCGTTCATGGTTGAATGAAGCTGTCGTTCCTTTTTGCCGTTTGAAACTAAAATTCTGCAAACTTCAGGTTTATGAGAAATGTAAGGTTATCTAAATAATATATTCTATAATAATACATTAATAATACATTGTACAAAAGGCACACGAAAAAAAAAGTCTTGTCCACCAGACGAGACTAACATTTATATACGTTTTTTTGGTCACTAAATCCGAATCCGGGGTTGGTTTGACTCGGTCAGATCGCATTTCGTTCCTAAACTCAAGAAAATGATCAGAGTTTAAACTTTTTTTTCACTTTTTTGACGTTAGGAACAAAACGCGATCTGACCGAGTCAAACCAACCCCGGATTTGGATTCAACGACCCCAAAAACGTATATAAATGTTAGTCTCATCTGGTGGACAAGACTTTTTTTTCGTGTGCCTTTGTACAATGTATAGGCACACGAAAAAACACGGAAAAAAGTCTTGAAAATTGCTCATTTATCGGATAAAAATATTAAATGTTGAAAAAAATACCGTCTTTAGGACGAATTTCACATAACACTGCAAATTTGCATTTTTTATGGTACTTTCACGTTACAATACAAAAGGGTTCGGGGGCTCAAAATTAATAGGTATTGAGTGGAAATTATGCCTTGAACATTCCCTAGGAAGTGACTAAACTTGTTTGATGTAAAAAGCTCGGGGGCATGAGTTAATGTTGACCGATTTTTAAAATAATTTGGAATTTCTTTTTCCAGAATATGAACAAATTAGGGGGGATTAATCACCAAAATTCGAAAGTCGAATTTTTGGACCACGCTACTACTATACACATGCAATATTTTCTTCTCTCTGCTCTAGAAAAGTTCTGTTTTAATTTGATGAAATATTTATATCTCATTGGAGAAGTTAATATTTTATACTAGTAATAGCTAATATTGAATAAAGAAATATTGAAGAGATGAATGATTGATTGTAATCGAACTTATCTCGAACGGCTTCCACGAAACGGAAACAATGACATCAGTCATGATCAGAATAAATTCACGTGCGAACAATCGAATTTTATCGACCACAAGCCTTGGGACACGGTCTCGCCGTGACTGTGGTCCGTGCATCCGGCTTCCGGTCATGATCTCGGAAACAATGTCGTGAATGAATGTCAACGAACTACAACTAAATTCCACTTTCGATTCTACAGAAACCGAATATATATTTTTTTGCCAAGGTTTTGTAACACGTGACGCTTATCTGTTTAAAAACATGTATCCGTGTTGATGCATTGAAGACCAATATTATTGATTAAAAAAAAAATTCTATATAATTTAATTATATAAAAGTATTCTTGTACGCCTGTTGGATAGCTAAGACAGTGCCACCAATTTGGAACTACACTGGATATCCCATTTAAGTGCGGTTTCGGGCACGGTCCTAAATGGCCTTCACTTAAATCGAACATAACATTCGCTCGCTCCGAACGTAAACAGGCAGGGTCGATGAATCATTTCTGTTTGATTTGAATGCATGACGCAACCTGTTACAACTAAAGCGCCGAGTGCAGCCCTCTTGCTGTTTGTCACGCTTGACTGAGCGCCTCCCGCGCTCTCCACATCAACAAATTCCGAGGCCGTCATTTATAGGAACGACGTAAATGGGAGATACTTAAATAGGATTCCCAGTGTATTGGAGAAAATTTTGAATTTCAATTCAACATTAACAAGAAATCTTATTGTATCGTTTTAACTCATTATTCATTTTTCGGTTGAAGATTATATAAAATTACATTTGTATTTCGTATTTCAAGATAGAAGGGGGGTAAGCTTCAGTGCCACATGACATTTTGAGGTTAGGTGGGGGGGGGGGGGTCACAGAAATGTTACAAATTGTCACTAGAGAGAAGACTGAGTCAAAAATCACTAAAAACAACATCACGTAATAAGTGGACGCTCCCTTTGAGGTAAAAATAATTTTTAATACAAAATAAAAATTTCGAATAACTACTTAATGTTTAACTTTATTTGTTTCTAAGGTTGTATAAATATAATTTTCTTCAGACTTTTGAGAAAAAACTTTTAATCAAAAAAGTTGTATTTATCCTAAAGAGACTTTCAAGAAAATAGTTGAATATAATAGTGGAGTTTAATTTTCAACCAAACAGAAGAATTTTCTACCAAAAAAAATACGAATTTTCAACAAAACTGTTACATTTTTAACGAAAGAGATCAATTTTCAACTGAAAAGATGAATCTTGAACCGAAAAAAATAAATTTTTAACAAACGTATTCAACGTATAACCAATTAATTGAATTTTCAACCATAAAGATGAATTCTCAACGAAAAATGTAATTTTTGATATTTCTGTCGAAAAAATATTTTAATTTCAAATAAAAAACAGTTGAATTCAAACCAAAAAGACGAATTTTCAACAAAATAGTTGAATCCTCAACCAAAATAAACAACTTTTCTATAAAAGATGTATTTTCAACAAAATAGTTACATTTTCAACCAAAGAGATGAATTTTCAACCGAGAAGAAATCATTTTTAACCAATTAGTTTAATTTTCAACCAAAAAAGATGAGCTCCCAACAAAAAATGTAATACATAGTTGATGGGACAAAAAATATATATTTTAAATTGAAAACTTTTTTAACCAAAAAATATGAAATTTCTACCAAAACAGATGAATTTTCAAACAAAAAAGGTTTTAGTCAAAAGCGTTGAATTTTCAACCAAGAAAGATTTTTCAGTCAAGAAAGAAAAATAATTTCAACCAAACTATAATTTGAGAGAAAAATCATTTTTAATACAAAGTACAAATTACGAATAACTATTTTTTAAGTTTATTTATTTCTAAGGTTATATAAACATAATGCTCCTAGATTTCTTGAGAAAATTCAAAAATAATTTTGAAGAATTCAGATGTCGGAAAAGTATCTAGAAAAATTGTAAGAAGATTTTTCTATTCTACATGATTTTAAAAAATTTTAAGAAAAATTTGAGTCAGCTTGAAAGTTATTTAGGACTTGTAGAAGTTTGGAAGAAATTAAAAAATATTGTATGCATTTTCGGAAACCTTTCAAAGTTTTAAAATATTTATAATCTCTTCAAAACTTCTAAAATTGCTAAATATTTTCTAAACTGATTCAAATTATTCCTAAAATTTGGAAAAATTTTCAAAACTAAAACAATTGCCTTTTTGAAATGTTTTTAAATCTCTTTAAATATTCTCGTAAAATTAATTTTTCTAAATAAAAAATCACTTTAAATTTTCCCAAGAATCTTCTAAAAACTCTTACTGTCTTAAAAACTTTCAAAATCCTTAAAAAGCATCAAAATTTGATTTTGAAATCTTCAATAATCTATATTTTGTTATCAGTTTGTTGAAATCTTTTCAAATTTTTATTATATATTGTAATTTTTTCTAAATTTCTAAATATCTGTTAAGATGATTCGAATTTTTGCGAAAAATTTTGTTAAAATCTTTTATATTAAAAAAATGCTTTAATTAAATTTTTTTTTAAATCTTCTCAAGGTTTAAATTATTTTCGAATCCTTTCAAAACTTCTAAAACTTCAAAATGTCTTTTGAAATGATACAATTTTTCTTTGAAATAATGTAATCCTGCAAAAATAAAAAAAATTATCCTAAAATCTTCCAGATTATTTTTTGAAATATTTTCAAATCTTCAAAACTTATAATTAATCTTTGAAAATAAAATCTAAAACGTTAAAAAAATTTCCAGAAATCTTATTGTTGGTACTAGTAGTTTTTTTGTTACTGGTACATTTAAAATTATCTTTTTTATCAATAATGTTTAGAAACATTCAGAAATAAATTTTTTCATGAAATGAAATTACATATTTGGAAATTTTTATTTACTGTATTGATGGTGCAGAAAATTCGTAATCTTTATTAACAGATAGATTTTTTAAGAAACATTTAATATGGTTAAGAAAATATGAATAGAATCCACTTGTCATTTTTAAAACATGCATTCAAAAAGTTAAGAAAATAATTCTTTCTTTTATTATTGAAAAATCATTTACAATTTAAATTTTCTCATATAGGAATAAATTTTCAGAATTAAAATTTCTAATTTGGAAATTGTGATTTACAAAATTTCAGAAAAGTCAAAAGAAAAAACTGAAAACAGCCATTAAAAATCACATTCACTCAGTATGTAACCAATCAGGTTTCCCATGATAATGTATGCGAAATCTCGCGAACACTATTTTTTTAAGAAAGGATAGGCAAAACGTACAATTTTGTACAAATTAATGCGCTTTTGAAATTAATTTTCTCTTGGAAATACCAATCAAAAAACATACTTTAAACAGAAATAATGAATTATAGCTCGTAAACTTTGCATTCCAGAAAATTATTTACGAAGAGGACTTTTTTATTATTATTTTTACAAGAAATCCATAATTAAATGTTGTCTAAGAGTTCTAAAGAAAAAAGGACAGTATACAATTTTAAAAATTGAAAAAAGGACGGTCTCTGCAGATACAATTCTTTTATTTTTTATCTTGTGACATTTTAAAAATTTTTTTAAAGTAAAACAATGGACGAAAATTGACTGATAATCTACAGTTTATATTAAGAAAAAAATTTTAGTTCGGTGATAATGTGAAAAATATATTTATATTCCACGTGATTTCTACGGTTTTTGTATTTAAAAGCGGAGAAAAATTTATTTATACCTTAAATTGAAAATATTAAATTTTTGTCTAACGATGCCAGGTCCGACAAGGATTGAAAAATTTGTTTCTATACTTATTTTTTTCAGCTGAGATGCCTCACTGTTCAAAATCGATGAAAAAAAAAAAATTTTCAAGTTCTAATCCTTCTGTATATGTATTTTTAATATCGTGAACTTCTATTTTACGCATCGAACTGTCATAGCCGATTAAATTTTTTTTGTTTATTTTTTGTTTATTTTTTGTTTATTTAATAACAAAAATGAAAAAAAATTTTACTTTTGAAGTATACCGGTTTTAAAAAAATGCTTTGATTCAATCAAAAATACCTAGAAACTGAAAGCAACTATCCAAAAAAGATGTCCAATAGCAATGCAAATGTTAAAAAATTTATTGAATTTGTTATAAACAAATAAGTGAATGAAAATGGTTTCGTGGGAATTGGCGGTGATTCGTCAGTTGATTCGCAATAAATTTGAACAATTTATGGATAAAAAGAGTTAGTTGCATTAATAAAAGTTAATAAATAATTTGTTATTTTAAAAGCAATTTTTATAAACAAATATCCATATAAGGTATTTTTGATGGAATAAATAAAGTTTTTTCTATGGAATCGATCATATATTACTTGGAAATAAAACCTAAGTATAATATTTGGTCACCAAATAAAATTTAACAATTGTTTAAGCTACCTTAATTAACAAACGCACTATTTGGCTATTTTCGGAGATACAAACTTGATTTTTTCGATGCAATTAACTGTAAATAACTAACTTCTAAATTTTTAAGAATATTTTGATGATAGTAAACAATTTATTATTGTAAAAACAATTGTTTGAACAAATTTTTATCATTTTATGTATTTATAAATAAAATACCGCTTTTTTCACGGAATTAACAGCCTGTCATTTAGCAATGATTTTTTGCTATGAATCGATAACATTTGATAATTGTTTAAACAAACTCAATTAACAAATGCATTAGTTGTCTATTTTTCAGCATTTAAACTTGTTTATTTTGTGTAATCAACTGTTAATACCACATTTTTGAACTTTTTTTTATAGTTCGATAACGATCAACACAAAAAAAACAAGTTTAAATACTGAAAAATAGCCAAATAATGCGTTTGTTAATTAATTTTGGTTGAACAATTATTAAATGTTAAGGGAAATGGCTTAATGGTATAATCGATTCATAGCACAAAATCATTGCTAAATAAGCGGTATACTTCAAAAGTAAAAAAAAATTTTTTCATTTTTGTTATTAAATATATTAAAAAAATTAACAAAAATTAAAAAATCGACCATGACAGTTCGATGCGAAATTTTATTAGCTTTCATTTAAAAAAAGTTAAAATCGGATAATAATTGTCTTCTGAAAATCAATTTGTCCACGGACGTTTTTTTTGTCCCACTGTGTGACTTCCTGATTTATTAGGACATGTCCTAGTTTTTTATCGCAGTTCTGATTTTCTGATTTTTTGTGCTATATTCTGATTTTTCATGTCTGAAAACGAAAATTCGCGTTTTTTATTGCGCGGACCTAAATTTTGTTCCCAGTTTCTGAGGGCGCAGTCTAATTGTGAATGTTCAATTCAATTTCAAAAAACTTGGCAGGTGTGGAATTTTAATATTCTTTAAAAATAAAGGAAAACATCGTATTGCCTAAAAAAATTGCAAAATCCAAAAATTATTTAAAATAATTAACTTAGGAAATAAACATACAATTTTATTATTTCGTTCAAAATTCAATAATTTACAAAAAAAATAAGAATGTCAATCTTTTTGGTTGAAAATTCAATTTTTTTGTTAAAAATTCGTCTTTTTGGGTTGCAAATTCAACAAATTGGTCAAATAATAACTTTTTGTTGAAAATTAAAATTTAGATTTGCAAATTGAACTGTTTTGTTGAAAATTCGTCTTTTTGGTATGAAAATTCAAAATTTTTGATGACATTTTGTTTTCTTTATTGACTGAAAAATCTCTCTTGGTTGAAAATCCGTCTTTTAGGTTTAAAAATTCCTCTGTTTTCGCCGAAATTTCATCATTTTTAATTACAAATGCAAAGCTTGGTTGAAAACTATATATTTTTTTACCAAGGATTTTCAATTCATTTGTTAAAAATTCGTCTTCTTTGGTTAAATTCAACTATTTTTGGTATCGAATTAAAATCTTTTTTTTATTGAAATATCAACTACTGTATGATTGGTTGAAAATTCGACTACTTAGTTGAAAGTGGAACTACTTTGCTAAAAATTCATTCTTTTTTGTTGAAGATTCATTATTTTAATTCAAAAACATTTTCTTTTTGTTAAAAATTTAATTATTTTGTTGAAAAATCGTTTTTTTTTTGTTCAAAATTAATTTTTTAACTGAAAATATAACTACTCTATTTTTGGTTAAAAATTTATCTTTTTTAGTTGAAAATTCATGTATTTTCTTTAAAATTCATCGTTTTTGGTATCCAATTAATCTTTATGGTTGAAAATGGATCTTTTTGGTCGAAAATTCAACTATTTGTTTCAAAATTCATTTTTTAAATGAAATATTCATCATTATAGTTAAAAATCCAAATCTTGGGTTAAAAATTCAACTATTCTGTTGAAAATTATTCTTTTTTAATTAATTGTTTTAACTGAAAATTTAACTACTCCGTGTTTGGTTAATTATATAATTATATCTTCATATTAATCTTCTTGGTGAAAAAATCATCTTTTTGGATGACAATTCGTTTCTTTGGTGGAAAATTTAACTATTTTGTTGAAAATTCGTTTTTTATGATCGAAAATTAATTTTTTAACTGTAAATATAACTACTCCATTTTTAGTTGAAAATTAATCTTTTTTAGTTGAGAATTCATGCATTTTCTTGAATATTCGTCTTTCTGGTAGAAAATTAATCTTCTTGGTTAAACATTCATTTCTTTTGTTAAAAATTTAACTATTTTGTAGAAAATGCATGTACTTTGTTAAAAATTCATCTTTTTTTATAGAAAAGCAATCTTATTGGTTGACATTCTAGATTCACAGTAGTAAATATAAGATTTTATCATATTGATATAATAATGCTTACATAAAAAATAAATTACCTTATAATCAACGCACCCGCGTCAGTATAAAAAGTTATAAACATAAGGTCTATGCAATGAAATTAATTAGAATTTACAAAAGAAATAGTATTCTATTTCATATCAATGTGCAGTTGCAAAATAAACCAGACACTGCACTTGATATTTCGCGGCGCGATAATTTTAGCTTGTTTAACGCGACATTTGAGAATGCTTACGATCGTGCCATTTTATTTCATTATACCAAATAGTCTCAAAAGGCATTCTAAGAAACATTAACGACAGTAAAAAGAATAAAATTCCAGTTCTGAATATTAATCTGTTACCAGTTGTGAGAAGTTAGTTAAAATCTTAGTGTTTAAAAAAGAAACACAGACTTCACAGCCCAAAATGCTATCAAAATAGAATGATTTTTCACGAAAATAGCATGATAATTTTTTGTAAATAAAATTAATGTAGCTAACATATTAAATTCAGTTTGAATCGCTTTAAATTCGTAAGATATCAAGTCGATATGTATTGCGTTTTCAGTAAATGGATGCATTTTTAACCAAGCAGTTAAATCTTCAACCAAAAAGATGAATTTTTAAATAAGAAGATTAATTTTCAACCAAAAAAGACGAATTTTAAACAAATTACATGAATTTTCAAGCGAATAGTTGAATTTTTAACTAAAAAAGATCAATATAAAACAAAAAATGGAATAGTTAAATTTTCATTAAAAAAAAATAAAATTTCAACAACAAAAAACCTAATTTTCACTAAAATAGTTAAATTTTCAATCAGAGATGAACTTTCAACTAAAATATTGAATCTTCAACCAAAAAATTGAATTTTTAACAAAGTAATTCAACTCTCAACCAAGTAGCTGAGTTCTCAACAAAATAGTTCAATGGTCAATACAAAGAGATGAATTAAAGAAAAAATAAATTTTCAACCTGAAAATATGAATTTTCAACAAAAAGTTCATTTTTAAACAAATAGTTGAACTTTCTACAAAATTGTTTAATTTCCCAAGCACAAAAATACGATTTTTCTACAAAACAGTAGAATTTTCTAACCAAAATATGAATTTTCAACTGAAAAATATCAATTATCGGCAATAAAGTTAAATTTTGAGCAAATAGTTGAATTTGACAAAAAATTGTTCATTTTCAACAAAAAAGTTAATTTTATACCAAAATAATTCAATTCTCAACTCTAAAAACAAATTCTCTACGAATCAATTAAATTTTAAACATAAAAATTAATTTCCAATCAAATAGTTGAACTTACTGCCAAATTTTGCAATTATTATCCAAGCCCAAAAAGATGAATCTTCTACCAAAACAGTTTCATTTACAACATAAAAAAAATATTAATTTTCAACAAGAGTGGAATTTTCAACCAAACAGGATGACCTTTTAAACAAAAAAGAATAAACTTCAACTAAAAGCATTTGAATTTTTAACCAACGAAAAAGAATGTTGAACCAAAAAGATGACATTTCTACAAAAAGGTTGAATTTTCACTAAAAAAGACGACTTTTCTATCCAAAGAATGAATATTTAACAAAACAGTTGTATTTTCGACCAAAAAAGATTAATTTTTAACAAAATAGTTGATTTTTCAACCAAATACTTAAATGTCCAACCAACTAGTAGAATTTTTAACCAAAGAAGATAAATTCTGTACCAAAAATATAATAGTAGACTTTTTAACCGAAAATAATTAACTTCTATCCAAAAATAGTTTAATTTTCTTATCGGGTTCTATCCAATCACTTCACATTTGAACGTAAACCGAGAAAAAGGGAAATTTTCTTGAAGAAATGGGAAAAAACAGGATTTTTTTCAAAAAGTGTAAAAAAGGAGAATCGGGGTAAGAGTATGAAGTCTGCAAACATTTTATAGTTTTGAAAATTCAGTAAGATTAAAAATAAAATCGGTTCAAAAAATTTCCCCATTTCAGGCTATTGGAGAAACCGAACATAGAAATCGGTTTATTTCAAAACAAAAATAACCTGCAAGGGTGTTGGCGTTTCATTCAAGAGAAAAGCTCACAATTGATCTCAGAACGAGACTCAACGCTGCAAGGTTAACGCCAGGGGTTAAAATAATTTCTCATTTCTTTCACTGGTCCCCTCCGTAAAGGCTATTTTTATCGGTGCCGTAAGTTGATGTCTAGACTAAGTGAACTATTTTTACTGCATTTTTCAACTAATAATAATTGCGATTTTTTTATTCACTTACTTAAAAAAAGCAAATTATCAGACCAACGTTTATCATTAAAGTTACCATTCCTTTAGAGTAGAATTTACAAAAAAATTAAGAAAGTAAATATCCAGTAAAGCTCAAAATTTCATTTCCAAAAGGAACCGTTCAACCTATTCGGGGAAGAGAATTCGTGTGTTCTGAACTTCATAAAAGCTATAATATATTACTCATGTCATGTCCCGCTCGTGATGATGGCTATAAATTAAGCAGAAGTTAGTTTATAGCGCAGGCGAATTTAAAAAGCTAGATGGACGCGAAATTAAGACTGAAAACTTAAAATCAGGATTAAGAAGCTAAAATTTAAGAAATTAATTTCACAATAACTCAAAAATGAAGTTACTCTTTAAAGTCCCACATTAAAATTTAACTATGCAATTTTTGGAAATAAAAAAAATAATCTAAAGACCAAAAGGACAACACGCTCTTAAAATAATGTCTCCATTCAAATATAAAAAGAAAGAAATCAAATAATAAAAAAGAAAATAAAGAGGGAAGGAAAATAAGGTAGCCTCCAAATCCGGTTTCTTCTTTTTTTTCTCGCGTATTTTTTTTCAAATCACAATAAAAAAAAATTACCAGTGTATCGGTGTTTATTGAGCACCCTTTTCAAGACATCAAAAACCAATTTTTCCATGAGGAAACCAGGATTTAAAAAAAAATGAAAGGAAATATTTAAGAGCGTGTTATCCAATTTGATCGTTAGATTCTTGTTTTTTTTATTTTTTTATTTCAAAGAATTTCATAGATTAAGAAGATGATTTACAAAAATTTCCCGGTGGCCACATTTATAGCCGAATTTTCAAGCAAAAGAAAAAAGTTTTTAACAAAATAATTTAATTTTTAACCAAATAGTTGAATTTTCAACCTACGAAGGCGAATTTTCATCCAATTGGTCGAATTTTTAATAAAAAAATAATACAATTCAACTACAAAGTCACGAATAATTACATTTTTAATGAAAACGTTAATTTTTAACCAATAAAGATGGATTTTCAACCCAAAAGGACGAACTTTCTATCCCAAAAGACGAATTTTTAACAAAACAGTTGAATTTTCGACGAAAAAAGATGACTTTTTAACAAAATAATTTAAGTTTTTACCAACTAGTTGAATTTTCAACCTGTAAAGACAAATTTTCAACCTGCAAAAACGAATTTTTAACGAAATGGTTGAATTTTCAAAAAAAAAAATAATAAAATCAAATCATAAAGTCACAGAAAGTTGCATTTTCAAACCAAATCGTTGAATTTTCCAACCAAAATGACGATTTTTTTAGAATAAAGTTGAATTATCAACCTGAAAAGTTGAATTTTTAGCAAATAATATAACTTTCCACCATGAAAGATGGATTTTCAATCAAAAAGGATGAATCTTCTACCATAAAAGTTGAATTTTCAATCGAAAAGAAACAATTTTCTATCCAAAAAGACGAATGTTCAACAAAACGGTTAAATTTTTGACAAAAAAAGTCTTTCTTACAATATAATTGAATTTTTAACAAACTAGTTGAATTTCCAACCTACAACGACGAGTTTTTAACCAAATGACCTCATTTTCAAACAAAAAATATTAAAATTCAACCACAAATTCATAAATGGTTGCTTTTCAACCAAACTGTTGAATTTTCGAGCCAAAAAGATGAAGTTATTAAAGGATAGTTAAATTTTAATAAAAAAGTTAATTTTCAATCAAGAAACATATGGATTTTCAATCAAAAAGGATGACTTTTCCACCACAAAAGATCAATTTTCAATCCAAAAGGACGAATTTTCTATCCAAAAAGACGAACTTTTAACCAAATTATCGAATTTCTATAGAACAAAAATTAAAGACAAAGTAACAAACAGTTGCATTTTCAACGAAAAAGTTAATTTTCAAGCAAGAAAGATGGGGTTTCAAACAAAAGAGATGATTTTTCTACAATAAAAGATGAATTTTCAATCAAGACGGGCCAATTTTCTATCCAAAAGTTGAATTTTTAGCCTACAAAGACGAATTTTCAAAAAAATTATCGAATTTTCAAAAAAATAAAAATAAAATTCAAAGAAATAACATTTCAACGAATTTGTTAAAAGACAGTTGAATTATCCAGTGAAGGTGAATTTACAACAAAAAATATTTTTTGAATTTGATTTTAATCTAATTTAAAATTCTTAAATTTCAAAAAATATAATTTTATTTTCAACCAAGAAAGATGAATTTTCATCCAAATACTTGAATTTTCAACAACAACAAATAATTTTCAACCAAATAGTTGCATTTACAACTTGTTAAACTTTTAATGAAAAGAGACGAATTTTTAAGAAGGTAGTTACGTTTTTAACTAAATAGTTAAATTTTCAAGGCAAACGGAGGGACTTTCTACCAAAATAGTTTAACTTTCAACCAAAAAAATGTTTAACAAAAAAGTTGAATTCTTAGAAAAATAATTGAATTCTAAACAAAATAGTTGATTTCTTAGACAAGAAGAATTAGCCTTCAACAAAAAATAGTTGGCTTTCCTTATTGGGTTCTACTAATTCAGTTATCATTTAAGCGTAAAAACGGGAAAAGGGTAAAGTTTCTTGTAAAATCTGGGAAATAGGGGCATAGGCAGGCCTCGGACTCACTTAAGATATCAAAAATAGTGGAAATAGTGTCACAAATTTGAAAAAATAGGGTAAAAATAGTGTAATAAAATTTTTCACGTATTAAATAATTAAAATAAATAAAAAACACGAGAATTCTAAATAAATCTAAAAATTTTCAATTATTATTATAACGACATATTTATTATTTTAATGAAATAAGCTAATATTTGACATTCGGCAAAAATAACTTTCCACTAAACGCTCGGTTCACGGATTTTCTTTCATTAATTACTTTTATTTTATGTCAGGCTACACCAAAGAAAAAAAGATTCAACCCTACCTATATCGTTATCGAAAGACTGCGCTTTATCCACTAACCTACTGTGAAATGTACACGAAAATACGGGAAAAATTCTAACTTTCCTCAAAACATTCGATTCACGAATTTTATTTGGTTAATTACTTGTACTGGATCTCGGACAATACCAGAAAAAGTTCCCTCCCAATATCCGTAACGGAAGACTGCGTTTTGTCCAACCCACGTACCCTAAAATGTATACGGAAAAAGATCGAAAAAATTATAACTTTCTTCTAAACGCAGGCCTCACAGACCGGTCCCTATATCCCCTATTGTACCCTATATTTAGGTGAAGTCCCTAAAGTAACCTATTTTCAAGATTTGTTCCCTATGGTACACTACGTGCAGCCCATAATGTAACTTTTAATAATGTCAAGAATTTTTAATATTTTAGGGTATTTTTAAAACTTCTAAGGCATTTTCAGGAGATTTTAATTTGAAATATTTTGAGAATTTTAAAATATTCTAAGTAAGTTTTGATTAATTTCATTAATTTGAAGGGATTGCAATATTTTAGGATAAACACTTTTTTTGAATTTCAGGAAATATCGCCAGATTTCATAGAATTTCACGGGATTTAATATAATATTTAGTGGATTTTAAATAATTTATTCAAGAGAAGTGAGGTATTTCATAGGGCTTCTAAGATTCAAAGAGATTTGAAATTATTTTTGGGAATTCACCCCGAATTCTTATTAATTTATCCTGAATTTTTTTAATTTACTTGAATTCTTCTAAATTTACTTCATTTTACCTAATTCAATGGATTTTTAAAAAAAATTTTAAAGTTTTTGTTTAATTTATCCTGAGGATTAATTGATCAAAGGATTTGAAATATTTTAAAATATTTGTTAAATTCCTTGTCACTTTCAAGATCTGTAAAAAATTTCAAAAAATTGTAAGGGGTTTTAAATATTTTAGGTTATTTAAAAAGATTACAAAGAAATTTTTAATGAATGTCAGTAATTTAATGGGATTTCAAAGGATTTGAAATATTTGAGGATATTGTAAAGGTTCCCAGGCATTTTCAATCCCCTTAAAAAGTTTCAAGAGATTTCAAAAGATATCAAAGGATATGAAATATTTTAGGAAATTTAAAAAGATTCCCAGAACTTTTTTTATTTATTTCAATAGCTTGAAGGGCTTTCAAAGATTTAAAAATATTTTAGAGTATTTAAAAAAATTTTAAGGCATTTTCGAGAGATTAAACAATTTCAAGGGATTTCCAAGGGTTTTAATAATTTTAAGGGATTTAAAAAAAATTGCATGCGGTTTTAAAGAATTTCCTAGAATTTCGGGTGATAAGGAAGCAATTTACCGGACCTGTAAGGATATTTTGAAAGGTTCCAAAGGGATTCTATAAGATTTCCGAGGATTTCAATGATTTCAAGAGATTTTCAAATGTTTTTTGCAATCCATTTGGATTTCGCCCTGATTTCTTTTTAATTTATCCTTAATTCTTTGAAATCATTTTGAATCCTTCTAAATTCACACAATTTTACTCAATATAGTGGATTTAAAAAAAGATTTTGTTCAATTCCTCTTAAAGTCTTCTAAACTCACCTTAAATTCTTAAGCATTTCATCAAATTCTCTTTAATTTTTCTAAATTCATTTCAAGCTTACTCAATTCAATTAATTTTTTCGTATTTTTGAATTGTTTTGAACTCACTTGATTGTTTTTTAACTTCAGTTTGATTTTTTATGAATTTCATCGAATTCTTCTAGTTTCCCTCAAATTCCTCTAAATTAACTCAAATTTTATTGAAATCAATGGAATTTTTTCGATTAAAATTTTTTTTTCAATTTATTTGAATTCTTTTGAATTCAACTTGAATTGTTTTGTAGTCACGAGTCACTTCCTTGGTTAGAAGTTAGTAGAGTTTCAAAGATTTAAAGAGATTTCTAATTCATTTTTGGAATTCACCCTGAATTCTTATTAATTTATCCTGTATTCTTTTAAATTCTTTGGAATTCTCTTGGATTTTTTCAATTCACTTGAGTTCTTCCAAATCTACGCAGTTCTACTTAATTCAGTGGACTTTTTTGAATTTTTAAAAGTTTTTATTTAATTAATCCTGAAGCCTTTTAACCTCACCTTAAATTCTTAGGCATTTCATCAAATTCTTTTGAATTCGCTGGAATTTTTCTGAGCTCATTTCAAAGTTACTGAATTCAAGGAAGATTTTTCATATTTTTAAATTGTTTCCTATTCATTTGATTTTTTTTTAAATTCTCCTTGAGTTTTTATGAATTTCATCGAATTCTTCTCGTCTACCTTAAAGTCCTCTTAATTCATTCCAATTTTACGGAAATCAATAGAATTTTTTCGATTTAAAAAGTTTCTCCATTACATTTGAATTCTTTTGAATTTAACTTGAATTTTTTAAAAGTCTTATGAATTTATTCGGAATTTGTTACCCTTTGAGCGCAAAAAAGTACCCTATCAGCGTGACAAAAAGTACCCTTTGATCCCTATATTTTATTTCATAGGGACTGTGAAGCCTGTAAACGTCCGTTTCTCAAATTTTCTTTCACTTATCACTTGTATTTGATGTCAAGCAACACAAGAAAAAGAGTCATCACAATATTCTTCTCGGAAGACTGCGATTTACCCACCCACGCACTTTTTCGTACATTTCAGAGAGCGTATCTGGATAAAACGCAGTCTTCCGATAAGGTTATTGGGATGGATCTCATTTTGGTGTTATCTGATATTAACTAAAAGTAACTAATGAACGGAAATTCGAGATCCGAGTGTTTAGTGGAAAGTCAGAATGTTTTCCGAATATCAAATATAGACTATTTCATTAAAATAATAAATAAGGCATTATAATGAGTTATTACCATCAATAAAAATTCCACTCTTGAAATTTATATTCTGCATACTAAAGTAATTTAAATTAAAAACTCACCCATCATTCTGCAACCTGTTGTCAATGAGTTGTGGGGTAACAGGTGCCGAAAGTTGTCTAACGAGCTCATCCCTTTCCCTTTCTTTCTGCTGTATTGTTTCCTGAAGCCTCTGCTTTTGTTTTTGGTACTCTTTAAAAAGATCGCCGTTGTAACTATGATCCAAGTTGTCTCCAGTAATAATCGGCTGAGTAAGAGGATCTGCGATTTTAGCCACAACACCTGTCGGCTTATCAGCTAATGAATCCCTCCTGGAACTCCTGGCTGTTGATAATGCAGGAGATTCTCGACCTGGCAATCTTCGTTCAGGCGTAGACGCCGCAGAAGGGTTTGCTTTGCCTCCTGAAAAGTCAATAAGAAACATTACATTTTCAGGGTTTCTGTTGAAATTTCGTTTTAAAATTCCCGACAAATTCCGGGATTGCTCGGATCGAAATTAATTAATTACGTTAAAAAAGTAGTAAAAGATACTACAAAAGTTTACAAAATTAATATTCTTTTATCATGATCTGTATGATTTCATGTGTATAAGAAAATAAGACACGTATTACTTCTAAACGAAAATTTAAAACAAGACAGGACGAACGTTCGAGGGCATGGAAGATATAAAAATTGAGCTCATTTTGCCTTCAATTCTGCCAAAGGTCTGAACTTAGAAGAAATAAGTTTCAAACATAAAAAAAATTCTTATACTTGAAAAATTAGGGTGACAGATCTCGTGATTTATCAGGACATGTAATGATTTTTTATCGCTGTCCTAATTTTATGATTTTTCGTACTATGTCAGGATTTTTCATACCTGAAAACGAAAATTCGCGTTTTTTTTTTGCGTGAAACTAAATTTTGTTCACAATTTCTGAAGGTGCAGTCTCATTGTGACTATTCAATTCAATTTTAAAAAACTGGACATGTGTGGAATATTACTAATATCTAAAAAGGAAGCAAGACATCAAATTGCCTAAAAAAATTGGAAGTTCTGAAAAGGTATTTAAAATAAATTAACATATTGTACAGATTATACTCAATTATTTAAATAAAAATGTTGACATAGTAAAAGTTATTTGTATAATTTATACGGTTAGGGAATTAATATACAATTTTATTATTTTGTTCAAAATTCAACAATTTTGTTAAAAACAAAAGTCAATTTTTTGGTTGGAAATTCAACAGTTTTGTTGAAAATTCGTCTTTTTCGATCGAAAATTCAACCATTTGGCCGAATATTAACTTCGACATGCGATTCTGAACAAATAAACATTACACAGCATAAACATCCCTTATGGAAAAGAAGTATTGGTAAGTATAGGATCCAGTACTTTTGCGCGATAAAGTATTGGATTTCCAATATTTATTGGCGAAAAAAGTATTAGATCCAATACTTACCAATACTTATTTGTTATAAGGGATGTAAATTACCTTGATATCTTTAAAATCGTTTGAAATTTCACTGAAATCCCTCGAATACCTTTAAAAATATTTTTAAATCCATACAATTTTTTGAAATCTTTGAAACCCTTTGGAATTCCTTTGAAACATTTGAAATAGTTGGACATCTGTAGAAATTATTTTAAATTCTTCGAAAATAAAATAAATTTATTTCCTTAAGCTTTCCGTAAATCCATTGAACTTGGGTAAAATCCCCTAAAATCTTTGCAATACTTGAGATCCTATTGAAATTGGTTCAAATCCCTTAAAATCCATTGAAATCTTTGGAAATCGTAAAAAGCCATTTAAAAAAGTAGAAATCATTTGAAACCCCTTTAATATGAATTAAATTAATCTTACTCAATAAAGGTTTCTGAAAAATCGTTTAAATCCCTAGAAATCTTTGAAATCTTTTGAAAGTTTTTAAATCGTTGGAGAGTGGAGATTCAATAATTTTATTTCATTTATCTTCCAAAGTTGTATAGAAATCCTTTAAAATCTTTGAAAATCCTACAAAACTCTTTGCAATTCCTTGAAGTTTTAGAAATCTCATGAAATTCTTTGGAATATGTTAAAATAGTTTACAATAATTCAAATCTTTAAAGATCCTGTAAATCGTTTCGAAATAAGTGAAGGTGCTATAACATCTCTCAAATATTCTGCCATTTTTTAAATCCCTTGAAATCTTGGGAAATTCTACAAAATTCTCTGACATTCCATGAAATTTTTTTAATCTCTTGAAATTCTTTGGAATTTTTTGAAGTTTATAAATATACTATCGTATAAATCCATTTGAAAAAGTAGAAATCATTTCAAATCCCTTCAATATAAATTAAATTAATCTTATTCATTAAAGTTTTCTAACAAAAATTCGTTTAAATCCCTAGAAATCTTTGAAATCTTATAACATTTTTAAAATATTTGGAGAGTTTGGAGATTCAATAAAATTCATTAAATCTTGTGAAATTCCTTGAAATATCCTAAAATCCCTTGAAATTTAATTTTATTTCATTTATTTTCCAAAGTTATCTAGAAATCCTTTAAAATCTTTGAAAATCCTACAAAATTCTTTGCAATCCCTTGAAGTTTTGGAAATCTCATGAAATTCTTTGGAATATGTTAAAATAGCTTAAAATCTGTAAAATATTTCAAAATCCCGTGATTCCTTTGAAATAATTGAAGGTCTTATAATATTCCTTAAATCTTCTGAAATTTTCCAAATACCTTGAAATCTTTGGAATCACTAGGAATCTCTGGAAATTTACTTTAATTTCATTATTTTTTGCAAAGTTCTTGGAAATCCGTTAAAATCGAACTTAAAATCCTTGGAAAACCTACAAAATTCTTTGAAATTTTCGTAACCTCCTAAAATTCTTTTGAATCTGTTAAAATAGCTTAAAATCATTACAATCTTTTAATATCCCCTAAATCGTTTCAAATAATCGGAGGTCCAATAAAATCTCTTTAATCCAGTGAAATTCTTTGGTATCCCTTGTAATTTTTGGAAATGCTACAAAATTCATTGACATTCCTTGATATTTTTGAAATCGCTTGAAATTCTTTAGAATATTTTCAAATAAATGTATTATGGTAAAAATGCACTAAAGTGAGTAAAAATAATTTGAAATCCCTTAAATATAAATTAAATTAATCCAGTTTTGAATCTTTGGAAAAGCTTACAAAATTCTTTGAAATTCCTTGAAATTGTTTAAACCTCTTGAAATTCTTGGGAATCTGTTAAAATAGCTTAAAATCTTTGAAAATGCAGCAATTTTTGGAAATCCTACAATACTCTATGGCATTTCTTGACAGTTTTTAATTCCCTTCAAATTTTTTAAAAATATTTTAAAATAACTTAAAATCTTTAAAATCCTTCGAAATTTTGTAAGTTCCTTCATATCCCTTGAAATTGTTGAAATCCGTAGCTAAACCTTCAAATAATTCTGGAAAAACGGTTAAACTAAAAAAATTGACAAAAAAAATGTAATGTGTTCTACTTCCAGGAATCACAGCGCAAAAGACGCTCAAAAAGGGGGCGATAGGATAATTTTTGATAAAAAAAATGGAAAAATGGGGAAAAGATTAAATATTTATTTTTATATGTCGGAAATAAGAAAAAATCTTTTTATAAGAAATGTTATAGTTTTTAACTAATGTGTTTTAATGATTTCTGCTATTAAAGACTTTTTTAAATTGGATATATTTCAAGATTAAGCACCTAAAATATTTTACATTCCAATAATCAGAGTGGCTGTTTCAATAAAGGAAAAAAAATCACGGTCATTTCCCGGTTTGCAAAAATTTCTCACGGTCATTGAAATTATAAAATTCGAACTTCTACAGCTGAAAATTTTTTCATCTGAAATAATCAAAATTGAACTGCAAATTCAAGCATTTTAATTGGACCTCTTTTGAATTGTAAACGATTGAAATAGAAGGTTAAAATTTATTTAATTTAAGCGCTTAATTATTTATACATACATATAAAACGCTTCATAATTTATATATAAAGTGACAGTTTTCAACACTTTTCAATTGAACACGTTTAAATTAAATGCCGTTGAACTGCAAAATTTAAAATTTTATAAATTGAACAGTTTAAAGCCTTTTGGTTTGAATATACAAATCCTTGCTATCATTTTCAGTGCTCTAAATTAAAGAATGAATCAATAAATTTTTTTAATGTTCAAAATTATACCATTTTAAGCAGTTTTAAGTTAGAAACATTAAAAATTGAACGAATCATTTTTTTCAACAGTACACTTTTTCAAATTAGAAGTTAAAGTATTTTAATTTAAAGTCGTTTCAAATTAATAATTCTTTACTTATTCGAAATTTAATATTTTCACCTAAAAATTTTCAAAATTGTAAAACAGAATAATTAAAAGTGTAACGTTTGAAGTTTAAATTTAGCACTCGGAAATTTTAGCAATTCAAGGCTTTCTATTTCAGACAATTAAATTTCAGACTGTTTATTTTTGAATACTTGATTTATAATCTATATTCTACATTCTATAATTTACCAAAAAATTTAAATTTCAAACCCTTTTAATTGTTTAAGTTTCAAAAATGCATTTTAAAATTCTTTAAATTGAAAATATACGCTTAAAAATGAAAATCGAAAATTTTTTTAATATAAAATTTTATAATTACGCACTGTACAATTGCATTACGCAATGCCATATGAAATTTGTGATTCTTTAAGTGATATAGATTAGTGATAGTGCATAGATTCAGCGAAAAAATATTTTGGTCTTAAAATTTGAGGCTGCTCAACAGTACTATAGAAATTTAAAATTCAAGTGGCTCAATTTTCATCGTATCACTTTAAATTGTTCAAGTTAAAAATTTCTAATACTTCTTTTTTCAAATTAATATATATATATTTTTCACCTGTTCCAATTTTATATTTGATAACGACTTCTGTCTCCGGTTTTCACATTTTCAAACTTTTTTAAAAATATTTCAGCTTCAATTTATTTTTTAAGCGCGTTTATTTTTAAATGAACTAGTTTTCAGCACTTTAAACTTGTTGCACTTGTTATATGATATACTGTTTTTACTTTGTACTTTATTAATTTATAGATAATTTATTTAAGTACTTCAATATAACACAGATGCATTTTATTACTTCCATAGATGAACCAAAAATGTAATTTTAATTATAAAAATTAATTAATAAAAAAATGATTAAAAGTCACATTAATTATAACAAATGAATTCTGTAAGTTAACAAAAAAATAAGCTTTCGATACTCGCGGTAGCATACTCTAGTTAAGAATAGAATAATTTTTTATCCATAAAGCAAACAGTGGTTTTTATAGTTCTTACGTACATAAATTAATTTCAGAGAATTTCCCGGATAATTTAGATATTGTATTTTCAAATATCATATATTTAAAAAGAAAAGAGGAAAGGGGGGGAATTAAAAAAAGGGGGAAACGCTGGGAAATAGGGGAAAGACTGTGATCCCTGTACTTCTGAAAAAAAAGTTGGGAGGCCCGGCCTACCCTGAAATGTAAGTGGGGAGGCCAGGTCTCCATGGCTTCCACGCAATCTCAGGCCGAGTAAAACGTTGAAGCAACTTCCGATTCTTACTAACCATCCGGACTTTTTGACTGTCCTCTCGTTCTAGGTGGAATCTTAGGTTGCGCTGCATTAATAGCCTCTTGAATGGAAGGAAGTTGTTGAAACTCAGCATAACTAGAGCTGAGGAAGACATCACCTTCGTTCTCAAATAATCTATCGACGCTGGTGTTCATTAGTTTGTTATTCTTGAACCCAGTGAGATGGAAGCTCGCGAAAGAGGACCTAGACATCGGATTGATGTCGCCAGTGGAAAGCGCCATCAACGCCGCCGAAGGAATCATCGTGTTCTTCGGACCCGGACTCCTCGGACCCAGACCCGCTTCCAAAGCTGGAACTAAACTTCTAGACATCATGTCTGCTGCAGATCTGGGTCTAGTAAAGGGCATTGCACTATGGGGGAAGGTTTTTGGCTTAATAGGCGTGATCAACATGTGCTCAGTCCACGAAGTCTCTAACGAAGGTCTCTCGAGTCGCTCCACATCAACGTTCAAAGTTCTTTGAGCAAAAGGAACTGCGAAGGTCTCGGGTGGAATACTCTGCAGCCAAGATAGCAAACTCAGATCCGAGTCACTGAAGCCGACGGAGCCATCGAGCAGTCTGGAGAAACTCATCTCAACCTGTTGAAGAAATAGTTTTATTAAAAACATAGATTTCTTAGAACTTAAAATAATGACAGGCCTCGGAATCATTTTTAAACTTTAGTATGAGATTACCAATCAGTTTGCAACACGGGAATTCTAGATTGACCTAGAATTTATCCCTTCTCCTACATATTCCTTACTTACTTTTACCATAGGAATTCTTTGATAATAAAGAAATAAATAATGTCAATAGTGAGGCCCTATAAAATTTCTGACAAGTAATTGTAGCGACACGATGGAGTTAACAAAAATGAAAAATTCCTACAGAAAATACTTCCGAATGTACAATTTTCCGAAATTAGAATTGACGAAATAAAAAATTTCTGAATGCAAAATTGAAATTTCAAATAAAAAACTTTTTTTCATGCAAAAAATTAAAAACATACAAAAAAATGTATTTTAACAATGTTACTTGCAATTGAGTTTTTTCTTACTATTAATTCTTACCAATTTTGAAAAATGGGTTAATTTAAAAAAATAGTGATTTATTTTTTCAAAGAAAACATTCTTTAAAACTCTTGTTTTTTAAATCAAATAACTGTATTGGGAGATTATTCGCTTATTTTCTAAATTGGAAACAGTAGAGTTGTAGGATATGTTTTGCCCGGAAAAGGGCCATGATTTAATAAAATCCAACCATTTTTAAGAAATTTGTAGGAAGCAACAGTACAAAAAATTCCATTACAAAATGTATGGTTAAAATAATTATTTTTCGTAAGTTTTAAACTTTTTTCGTAAAACATAATGTTGAAAATTGCCGACAACAAAAAATTTCGAATTATAAATTCATTCTTTTTATCTTATCTTTTTATCACAGCACGTTTTTAAGAAAATTAAACAAACAACTTGAGCAGTAACATGTTTTCGCTTTTTCTGACTTTTGGTGCCTGTACAATTAATTTTGTGTGTGGTCCCATGTAGTTACAGAAAAAACCAAACATTTAATTTGGCAATTTAGTAATTTAAAAAGTTTTTTTGATGGAGATTTTTAAATTGTGCATTTTCTAATTCGAAAATTTAAAATGTCTTCGGTAATTTGCAATTTCGGCAATATTATTTTTACTTTCCAAATTTTCTGTTGTCAGCAGTTCAGCAGTTTTATAATTCGGCATTTGTATCCAGTCGGGAATTTTGTTATTCCGGTATTCTAAAAAAGTGATAATTTCATGATTCGGAAATTTAAAATATTTTCGTGTATTTTGCCATCAGACATTTTCTTCGTGCATCAATTCTAAGTGTCCGAAAATGTTACATTAGGAAACATTTTCTGTCGAAATTTTTTATTTTCGGTAACTTTTAAATCCGTTGAAATCCTTTTAAAACCCCTGAAATCTATTGAAATCTTCTAAAAATTCCTGGAAAATTCTTCTATCTTTTTAAATCCCTTGTAATTTGCTCATTTCTTTTGAAATCCTACGAATCCTTTAAACATCATGATATCCCTAATCTCTCAAATGCATGAAATCCGTAGAAAACCCTCGAAAACCCTTGAGATTTGATTTCATTTAAAATGGCAGAATGCCCAGAGGTAGACCGCCGAAAGAATGGTTAGAATCTGTGAATGAGACACTAATCCGAAGAGACACAAGAAGCCATAGAAACACGAGAGCTTGCATGAAAAAATGCATGGACGTGAAGGAAGCTAGAGAAATATGCCAGGACAGAAAAGTGTGGCGACAAATAGTTTATAAACAGAGTGACAATAGAGTGAATGACGCCTGAAACAAAGACCGTAAATACTGATGGGCCCAAGTGGGGAACATCACATAACAATTTTGTGAGGCTCTTCACTTGGGGTGATCGCTAGAGAGATTGATCAGCAACCTGGGTCGGAGCAGTGTTAGGGAACGAGCGTGTCATTTAAATAAATAACACGAGAATTCTAGATCAATCTAAAAAATCTATACCCCCTACCTCACATTACTCCTTTCGTCGCCGAGCAAGTCACGCCTACCCCGCAAGAGAAATGGCTTAATGGTATAATAATAATAATAATCAATATTCACTGAAATTCTCTCAAAATCCATTAAAATCCCTTGAACTTAGATAATCGTCGGTATCGTGAATAACTTTTTTAAACCATTTAAAATCCTTTGAATTCTGTTAAAATCTTATGAAATCCAAGGAAAACTCTAATCTTTCTAAATCCCTTGAAATCAATACAAAATTACATATAATTTTTATGAGATATTTTAATTTCTTTTCAAATCATATGAATCCCTCAAATATGATAAAATCCGTGAAATTACTTGAAATTTTTGAAACCCATTAAAATTATGAAATCCCTAGAAATCTTTTTAAATCACATGCAACATTTAAAAATCTTTAATATCTTTTAAAATTCCTTTAAAAATTTTTAAATCTTTGAAAACCTGTGATACCCCACAAAATCTCATGAAATCCGTAGAAACTCCTAGCAGTCCCCTGAGATTTGATTTTATTTAATTTATTTCCTCGAGTTCTCTAAAAACACCAAATCTCGAGGACGGCTAAACTGATTATGATTAAAAAAAATATATGGGATGTGCTTGAGGCGCTATCACCATTCTCTCCTTAAAAAAATCTTGAACTACTCTAGAATAACATGTTCGAGTTTTAAAACGATCGAAGGGGTAATACATAGTTTAAAAAATAAAAAGCTTGAGCGTGTCACACGGATTTGCAAGAAAAACTATATTTCTCTACCTTATTTCAGTCAAAAGCTGCATTTTAATAATAGACAATTGTTTAAATAATTCACAGCACATTGAATCGACTATAACGATTTTTTATATTGCCTGATCAGTTCATGTCACTAACAGAATACCCATAATTTGCAATAAAATATCAAATAAAAATGGTTTAAACAATTAATAATTGATAAACACATATGAAATAAACACATATTTGACCATTAAAGATGAAATGTAAAAAAAAACTACAAAAAAGTAATAATTACGACCAATATACCGTAAAATATTTTATCCATTTTTAGAGGGTGGTTTTAGGGAGCATGTTTCAAGGTAATGAGGAGATCAAAATAAAAAATCAATGCATACGTAGGTTAAGGTAGGCGGGTGGGGAGGGGGAAGTAGGGAAAGTGAGAGTGATTGAGTAGGGGTAGTAGGGGAGTGTGAGTGAGTAAGGGAGGTAAGTGAGGTGTGGGGAAGTAGGAAAGTGAGGAAATGAGTAATAGACGAGAGAGACGTAGAGATAATGCAGGGGCAATTACGGGCAGGAATAGTAGGGTAAGTGCGAGGAGGGAAATCAGGGGGAGGAAAATTAATCAAGTGAGGGGATAGGAAGTAGAGAAAGTAATGGAGGAGGGTGGCTGAGTAAGGGATGGTAAGTCACAAGTGGGTACGCAGAGAAGGGAGGGAAATAATGGGAGCGATACTAGGGGTAGTGAAAATAGGGAAAGCGTGAGGAGGGGTAGTAGAGGAGGCAGACATAGGGGAAGGAAGGAGGAGTGAATGGGAAGTACGGAGAGTGAGAAGAGGGAAAGTGAGGGGAGGGGCAGTAGAGGAGGGATACGTATGGGAAAGGAGGGAGAGTGAACGGTAAGTACGTGGTGAGATAGTAGGGGAAGTGAGAGGAGGGAAAATAGGAAGAGTGAGGGGGAGGAAAAGTATGAAGTGAGATGGGAAGTAGGGTAAATGAGGGGGCGTGGGGGAGGGGGGTAGTAGGGGAGTGAGAATGAGTAGAGAAGATATGTGACGGATGGGTAAGTAGGGAAGCGAGGGGAAGTAATGGAAGGGGTATTAGAGGAGGGAGACGTAGGAGAAGGGAGGAGTGAAGGGGGAAGCATGGGGAAGGGAAGTAGGCGAAACGAGGGGAAGTAGGAGATGGAAAGTATGGGAGGGGGAGATTTGAACAACTTAATTAACGTCTTATTAGGCTGCGAAACCCTTTTTTGTAGGCGCGCGGTGCCTTCTTTAACTAATTTTTTTTAAATAGTAGCAAGATTGTTGCATCGCTAAAAAAAAGTGTCAATAGTAGCGTGATGTGAGTCCGAGGCCTGTAATGATTATGGAACTGACCTGCTCACTCTCCTTAGAACCAGTAGCTTTCGCCTGACAGTAGTTGACGCACGATTCATAAAGAATGCCCTTAATAATCAACTGAATTAGCCTATCGTTTTTTGCTGAAGTAACAGGATGAGATGGATCCGAGCTTTTCCTATCACCAGGTAGAAATTTCTCCACCAGTGGATGTACCTCCCGGAAGCACTGTACTCTAGCATTACTAGGATTCCAGTCTTTATACTGAAGGTGATCAGTGAGTCGAGGCAGAGTCAAGAGCAGGCAAAGACTGCTGTACTCGTCTTTTGAAGGTGCAACTTTTTCAATGTCATTGAGAACCTTGACAACTTCTTCCACGGCATTATCCACGCTACCATTCGTCCCGGTACCAATCACGTTGGCTTCAGATTTAATGCAGAGTAGTTCGACATATTTGTGTCTCATTATCGAGTAGGTAAACTTGCGCATATCGAAATCCGGCAGGGCTTCCAGTGGTTGAATAAACTCCAGGACATCATCCCACTGACCATCCAGGATAAGCTGACGGAGGAAGAGGACATCATCGCTGAACTGGCCATTTATCACGCCGGTCTCACGTTCTAAGGATAATTGGGATATATGAAGATCACGGCTGTGCAAAAACTCCAAGGTAAGTCGCACCACGTCCTCCTCGCGCAGCGTTAGGTGCGCTGCCGGCATCACGTACCGTATACGCAACCTGGAACAAATTAAATTTCATGAGTAGTTGCTTTTTTAAACATAAAAAGATTTCTGTTTTTATGGTTTTATGTTCTTAATGTCTTGGAAATTTTCTCTTGAAGAAAAGCCTTAGAGGCTATTCAAAAACTGCGTCACGATATATTCAACACTTTTTCCACCACGCCCCTTCTTGGCAACAGATCATTACACAATGCTTGACGACAGAAACACAAACAGCCTATTCCCTTGAAGACAACATTTTTTCTTCGGTTTAATTAGACAAATATCTGAAATAAAGCGCCAAACATACAAACATGATATTTTAAACGTAGTGTGTACAGATACGGCATTTTTTTGCCTATTTTAATTTTGTAGTACGGCATTTTAGTAACTGGTCACAGAAGAGTGATCTGTCACATCTCGAACCCCTTTTCCAAGTCTCCCTTTAAAAAATACGAGTGTTGCTGACTGGTCACAGAAGAGTCATCTGTCACATCTCGAACCCCTTTGCCAAGTCTCCCTTTGAAAAATACTAATGTTAGTGACTGGTCACAGAAGAGTGATCTGTCACATCTCGAACCACTTTTCCAGGCCTTTCTTTAAAAAAAATACGAGTGTCAGTGACTGCTCACCGAAGAGTGATCTGTCACATCTCGAACCCCTTTTCCAAGTCTCCCTTTAAAAAGTACGAGCGTTAGTGAGTGTTCACAGAAGAGTGATCTGTCACATCTCGAACCCCTTTTCCAAGTCTCCCTTTAAAAAGTACGAGCGTTAGTGACTGGTCACAGAAGTGTCATCTGTCACATCTCGAACCCCTTTTTCAAGTCTCCCTTTAAAAAATACTAATGTTAGTGACTGGTCACAGAAGAGTGATCTGTCACATCTCGAACCCCTTTTCCAAGACTCCCTTTAAAAAATACTAATGTTAGTGACTGGTCACAGAAGAGTGATCTGTCACATCTCGAACCCCTTTTCCAAGTCTCCCTTTAAGAAGTACGAGCGTTAGTGACTGGTCACAGAAGAGTCATCTGTCACATCTCGAACCCCTTTTCCAAGTCTCCCTTTAAAAAATACTAATGTCAGTGACTGGTCACAAAAGAGTGATCTGTCACATCTCGAACCCCTTTTCCAAGACTCCCTTTAAAAAATACTAATGTTAGTGACTGGTCACAGAAGAGTGATCTGTCACATCTCGAACCCCTTTTTCAAGTCTCCCTTTAAAAAATAAGAGTCTTACTGACTGGTCACAGAAGAGTGATGTGTCACATCTCGAACCACTTTTCCAGGTCTCCCTTTAAGGGATAACCTAACATTCTTTATTTTATGATGAAATAGTAAAATATTGTACTATTTTTCTAAAGTAGCAAAAAATATTATCGGAACAGAATGTTCCTTATTGACACAAGCCGAACTAGAAACTTCAAATACAAAACGCTAAAGATTTTAAGTCGAAATATATTGCATTTGTCAACAAATTAGTTGAATTTTCAACGAAAATGGATTAATTTTCTACCAAAAGAGACACATTTTTAACGAAAGAGTTGAGCTTTCAAGCTAAAAGTCGAATTGTTTAGAAAACAGTAGACTTTTAGGCCTGAAAAGATGAATTTTCAACCATGAAAGATGATTTTTCCGCCAATTAGTTGAATTTTCAACGAACAAAACCTTAATTTTAGACTAAACAGTTTCATTCAAAACCAAATAGTTGAATTTTCAAGCAAAATAGACGAGTTTACAACAAAATGGTCAAATTCTCAAACAAAAAAGATTAAACTTCAACCACGAACAGTTGCATTTTTAATCAAATAGTGGAATCTTCAAGCCAAAAAGACGAATTTTTTGGAAGACAGCTAAATTTTTAACCAAGATAGATGAATTTTCGATCAATTTTTATACCAAAAAAGCTGAATTTTCAATAAAAAAATGACGAATTTTCAACAAAGAAGTTGAATTTTCGACCACATAGTTGAAGTTTTGAACTACAAAGATGAATTTTCAACCAAATAGAACAATTTTCAACAATGAAAAAATTAATTATCAACCAAACAGTTGAATTTACAACCAAATAGTTTAACTTTCAAGAAAAAGGGAGGAATTTTCAATAAAAAAGATTGAACGTAACCAAAAATTGTCAACCAAATAGTTGAATTTTGATGCTAAAAAGTCGATTTTTTTAGTAGACAGTTGAATTTCCAATCCATAGGATGAATATTCTATCCAAAAAGACGAATGATCAATAAAACAGTTAATTTTTCGACCATAAAAGATTTCTGTTTAACAAAATAGTTAAATTTTTGAGGTAATAATTAAGTTTTCAACAAAGTAGTTAATTTTTTAAGGTGAAAATTAAATTTTCAACTAAAATTACGAAAAATATAATAGCTGATATTTCAACCAAAAAATTTTTTAATTTTAAATAAAAAACAATTCAATTTAACCAAGATAGATTAATTCTCATCAAAAAATGTAATGGTTGATATTTCAACCAAAAAAAGATTTTAATTTTAAATGAAAACCAGTCGTGTTCCAGAAAAATTACGTATTTTTAACAAAATAGTTGAATCTTAAAACAAAACAGGTGACTTTTTATTAAAATAGCTAAATTTTTCAGACATTAATTAAATTGTCATCAAAAAGGTTGAATTTTCAACCAAAATAGTTAAATTTTCTACCAAAATAATAGAATTTTTAATCCAAAAAGTAAATTTGTTAATAAAACTGTTGAATTTTTAAGCTGAAAGGACGAATTTTCTAATAATGAATTTTCAACCCGAAAATATGAATTTTCAACTAAAAACTACCAATTTTCAACTAATAATGGAATATTTCCATTTTTCCAGGTCTGGTCATTCTATAATAGAAAGAATAGCTATAAACTGCGTCAAATTTAAAAAAATTAAATTTGTAATCTATTTTGAATTTTAAAACTTTTTGCAGCAATAAACTCTCAGAGCTATATAACTATTTACTATTGAAATTTAAAAGCAATCAATTTGTAAAATATATACAAGTAATTTTTTACCAATATCAGGAAAATTAATCTCAGGTTTGTCTCATCGACAAATGGCTAAAATACGAGGCACTTTGAGCTTGATCAAACGATTCCACGTGCTCAATTGACCTAAACGAAATTTATTGAGAGTTGAACGGAATACAAACTATTAGATTTACATATCCATTGAATTTCACAATACTTACTATTCTACGGTTGAATAAACAAATTACAATTTAATAAAATTATATTTCCAATCACAATGATTTTCGTACTATACATAAAGTCAATCTTTTTCCGTATCATAAACCAACATAATCAAATGATATATTTTTTGTAAAACAATATACTAAACTGAAGTTTTATCAATTATCTTAATCATATGTAAAACAAAAGTGGTATTTTGTAATACTTTTTAAAACATTCTTAAAACTTGTTACGCCTGATGAATTATATAAATCTTAAGCTTCATTCACTCATTAACAAATATGTGGACTTGACATTGCAAAACGTCAACTGAGAGGTATGCAATTACGCATCTGAAGAATGTATAAAATCCTTTTGAAAGTTCATTGCACCTGAAGCTCATCGCGAGTGCCGACGTGTCCTGATCCTGATTATTATGTAAAAAAAGTAGGTCCATAAAGTTTATTGAAGTAAATTAAACAAAAATAGAAAAGTCAGTACAACATAGTATCAATTCCTATTTGTCATACTTGAAATAGTTATGCAACAAGGTACAAAATCCATACAAATTAGGAAGTGTCTACGTGTACCGAGATTTCGGTACAAATATGGGTGTGTCTACACAAAATCCGGCTATTCGTACCGAAATTTCAGTACATATAGCCCCTTTTCCAGCTTCCCCTATTCCTACCGAAAAACATCTGGCTATCTGTACCGAAATTTTGGTTCACGTAGCCACGGTCTAAAATTAATTAGAAGTCATTAGTCTAAAAACAATTTGCCTATCCTTTCTGAAATTCCCCATGGAGATAAAAACAATGAAAATTATTATATTTATCAAAAATTAATTTATAAACATGTTTTATTCTACATTATTATTTATTACAAATATTCAGTTTTCTCAGATAAAATCTGCTGTTATATTTCAATTTTCTCTTGTATTTTGTAAATCCCATTCCGGATTTTGCCAATTCAATATTTACTTTAAACGAAACCCTCAAACAGATTGAATTTTAGTTACCACAGAAAGCAATCTCCAGTCAGTATCTGAAAAACGTCAAAAAATAAGATGATTCTTGAATTTTTATTATAGATTCGAATTTGTATTCAACAATGGAGAAATTTCTAGGATTTTTTTATCCAAAACTCACTGTTTAATTCATTTTCAAGTGAGTCCTTTATTTTATAATATTTTAAAAACGACAAAATTTAATAATGGGAAGATTCTTTGGTTCTCGCTGGAAGTCATATTTTTGGTACAAAGGTGGTTATTTCATATTAATGAGCTATTTAATTTAAGAACAGTTCTACTAATATAAATTCGCAAAAAAATACTACACCAAGAATTTATGCTTCCGCCGGTTTCGCTTCTCTTCATAGAATCGAGTGAAAACTATTCGCTAAATGTCTAATATGTCATAAAGGCTCTGGCATATACCTATTAGTCAGCATTTTTAATTTATCCGAGATAACTTTTATCAAATAATTCATTTTCAATTAACTCTTCCAATATTGTTTGAAGTCACAATATTTAATTGGGACGGCTGAAAAATACCGAAAAATAAAATTCCCGAAACAGTAAAATTCCCGAATTGGAGAATTCTCGAATAATAAAATTTCCGACAGTTTATAATATTACCGAATTTCAAAATTCCCAAATAATAACATTCCCGACATAAAATGAGACGACTGAAAATCCCGAAAAATAAAATTCCTGACACTGTAAAACTCCCGTATTGGAAAACTATTCCCAAATAATAAAATTTCCGAATAAAAAAATTTGCGACAGTTTATAATATTAACGAATTTCGAAATTTCGAAATAATAAATTTACCGACAGAAAATTGCCAAATTATAAAATATCCGAACTAGAAAATTCCCGAATTAAAACAATTAACATTTTGTTATAAATATTATTTGTTTATTAAAAATACAATAATAATATATTTGTATTAAAAAAAATTTTAATGGTTAAAGTTCCTAAAATTATTGTTTGAATTTACAATAAGATTTTAAATTTGAACAATAATTTTAGAAACCTTCAACATTAAAAATAATTTTCTTTTGATAAAAATATTGATTGATATTGATATTGATTGATGTCTGTTTTTCGGGACGACTAATCACAGCCTTTTAGTAAATAAATAATATTTTCGAAGAAAATTTTATTGTTTGAATTCGAGAATTTTCTAATTCGGGAATTTTCTAATTCTAATATTTTATAATCCGACTAGGAAATTTCCGTATTAAAACAATTAAAGATTGGGTTTTCAATAAATATTATTTATTTATTAAAAATAAAATAATCAAATATTTTTGACAAAGAAAAAAATTGCAATGTTTGAAGTTTTTTAAACTATTGTTTGAATTTAAAATACTAATAATTGAAAAAAATGTATTTCTGAATGAAAAGTTTTTATTGAAAATGGGCATATAATTTTTCAAAATTACAAAAAACGTTCTAAAAAATGGAATAGTTAAAAAAAAATTTGTTTCTTGTGAGGCGCACGTGTTTTTACATTTATTTTTTAATACAATTTTCATAGAATTATTGTTATTTTAAATTCAAACAATAATTTTTGAAAACTTTAAACATTAAAAACAATTTCTTTGATGAAAATATTTTATTATTGTATTTTAATAAATAAATAATATTTATTAAGAAACAGTTTTTTTAATTATTTAAATTCGGGAATTTTCTATTTCGGATATTTTATAATTCAGCAGTTTTAGGTCGGGAATTTTCAAATTCGGTAATATTATAAACTGTTAGGGCATTTTATTAATCGGGAATTTTATTATTTGGGAATGTTATTTTATTATTATTTTCTAAAATTATTGTTTGAATTTGAAATAACAATAATTGTATAGAAATTGTATCAAAAATAAACTTAAAATCACGTGAGCCTCAAACGAAAAAAGAATTTTTTCCTTTAACTCTCGCCAAATCTGATAAAATTTTGCAAGCAAACTTCGCAGGATTCAATTCAGCACTGATTTATCTCGAAGTTCCTTTTTAATTTTTTTTTTAAATTAACACTTCAATTTTTGAGAGTATTTTTTGTAATTTTTTAAAAATACTAAGCACATTTTCAAAACAAATTTTTCATTCAGAAGTATACTTTTTTGAACTATTGTTATTTTAAATTCAAACAATAATTTTTAAAAACTTTAAACATTAAAAAAAATTTGTTGATAAAAATATTTCATAATTTTATTTTTAATAATTCATTAATAATATTTAACAAAACGCTATTTTTTTAATTGTTTAAATTCGGAAATTTTATAATTGGGGAATTTTCTAGTTCGGACAAACAATCTTAGAAGATTTCGGAGTTAAGACGGATATTTTTAAATTGAAATCACTTCAACATGGAAGCGCACAAATTAAAAAAAAATAAAGCTGAAAATCTAACAAAATTTTCAGCTTCAGATTAAAGATACAATGCCGGCGCATATTTTCGGTATGCTAACTTTTTCAGAGTAGGTGAATAAGTTTCAATTAATTGTTGTAATAGGATATTAAAAAGTCTTGAAAATTCAAAAAAGCGTGTACTCCAAACATATATATTTTTTAATTAATGGATGAATATTCTTCTTGTAGATTTAAGTAAATCTTATTGATACATAATATATACTGTTTTTGAACATTTTTGATAAATAACTGAATTCTTTTTTGTTCCAAGTTAAGCCTCTCACGGAATTTAGGCAAACAATTCAGTGGCAGGTTGAAATTAGAACAAAAAATAAAATATGCAGTTATTTATCAAAAAATTTCAAGATCAGTATATCTTATGGATTTTTATTTCATTTTTTTATATTATGTATTTTAATTAAATCTGAACGAAAAATTTGTATCTGTTAATATACAAAAAAATTATGCACTGAAAGAGTTAGCGTACCGAAAATTTGCGCCGGCAGTGTATCTTTAATTTAAAACTGAAAATTTATATAATTTTCAGCATGAGATTTGTTTAATTTGTACGCTTCCAAATTAAAGTTATTTCTATTTTAAAATATCCTTGAATGTATACAAATTTGAAAAATGCGTGAAAGTAATTTTTTACGATTTAAAAAAGATACAAGGCGCTTTATATGATTGCATGACCAAAATTGCGTACTCGACAAAAATAAATTTGTTGAAATTCGATCAGAATAACAAACTAATACATATTGCCATATCAATTAATGTATTTCAAAATATACTTCTTCATACATAAAACCAAATACATTAATTAAATATAATTATGATCTTTTTGTGATAATTCTCTGATACTATTTAATAGTGTTATTGTACTCTTTTACCTGAAATATTTTTGAAATAATGAAAAAAATAGAAAATATTCAAAAATACTGCTGATAGTTATTACTACTTAGTTTTAAGCTTCGGTTATTAATTTCTATTCCAGAACTAATTTTTTATATCTCAAGTTATAATTACTAAAAAAATTACATAAAAATGAATGACCTAGTTAGTTTCAGAAGAGTTACACAAATTATTTGCGTAAGAAATAAGGTTTCACCACTCGTTATTTTATCGAGTGAAAAAAATTTGCTAAATGGATAAAATTTCAGGATGTCTGAAACATCGTCAGCATTTTCAGCTCACCTGTAGTCGTGCATTCATATTCGAATCAGTCTTAGGCACTCCCTTGACTGATTAACAATAACCATGGAGTTCAAGTTGCATTTACTGGTAATATTTCTCATTCATGGAGACGATCATTTACTAAGCATTACTAATCTCAAATCTACGCTACACTTCAAATACAACTCATCGATTTTAAACCACTAAAAACATTTTTATCCAGGAGTCAGGAATAAATTTAGAGACAAATAAAATAGCATTATACATATAATTTAAATAATTAAACCGAATTACTTGCAGCTTTTTGGGGCAACGATTTTGTGGTTGAGCAGTGTGAATGGACAAATTGTACAACCCAGTTACACTTACGATGAGCAACCTCAAGCTGATCAATCCTATTCCTACAATCCGAATGCAAGGCAAACTGTCAAGATAATCACGTCCGATCCGAATTTACTGCAAATTCTTAGAGGAATGGATCCGCAAAAATTACAAGATCTAGTGAATAGACAAATATTTCCATACTTGGATGATTACAACATCCCAGCTGACACCGTATTCAATGTCCAAGTTGGAGAAGCTCGAACTAGAGATAGTTTTTACCCTAGACCGCTTATTAGACCTCCTGCCATAAGTAACATCAGACCTTCAACTTTTATACGCCCTGGACCTTTTGGACCAAATGTAGTAAGAATTGGAGGAATGGGGACATTGGGACCATCTCTATTGGGACGAGATGCTGAAAATTACGAGGTAAGCAGAAAATGCTGATTTTACTCATTAAAAGTCTTTTTAAATTCATACAAATTAAAAGTTCCCATTTCACCGAAAACATTTTTGTATTTTCAAAGTTTCACTGAAACATAATCACCAAATTCGGTCGAAAGAAGAAATGATATATGATGCCTGATTCAGTGGCGGACTAAGGGGGCGGAGGAGGCGATCCGCACCGGGCCCCCATTTGTAACTTTTACTTTAACAAAAAAGCGTCAAATAAATTTCAAAATTATGCTATGGGGAATTACGGGCCCAGTAATTATCTGTGCATTTTATCCACCAATACCTCCGGAAAGCATTCTTTTTCAGTATTAAAGCGAGTAAAGAATTACTTGAGAAATTCATTGAGTGACGAACACCTATCCGCATTAGCTTTCTTCGCAACGAACGCAGACCTTGTAAATTCGATTGATTCCGACGTAATTATAAAAATATATTTCCACAAATCAAGGCTTAGAAAATGCATTTAAAATAAGATATTGATTGTAAATACTGTAAATTAAAATGTATAATAAAGACATATATTGTAAGCTATAGTCCTTTGTTTTACTTTGTTTTTTTTTCTTAAAGATTTCTTAAAATTTAAACAAAAATTTTTTTTGAGAATAGTGGGGGGAGGCGGCTTTAAGCGAATACGGCCTCGGGCCATGACAGCTCTTAGTCCGCCACTGACCCGATTTTTGAATATTTCTATCTAAAAAATTGATGTTACCAAATATCTTGAAAATATATTAGAAGCATATTTCCATCTATGGTAGAATAAGGAAACAAGTAATAACTCGGAAGAATTTAAATTAGTTTTGTAACGCAATTTTCATTCGCTAGAAAAATTGTCCTATCTAAAAAAAAGGTGGAGTAACGATATACTATCAATTTTGTAAATAAAATTTTCCAAATAATAATTTTATTTCACGATGAAATTTATTTATAAATTTTACTAAAAATTATCGATAAAAAAGAACGTTTTCATTGTAAATGATTTTTTAATATTTGAAAAAAATCTGTTCTGAACATTTTGCTACCACACTAAACCAGTACCGGTACAAAAAATGTTCAGTACCGGTAACAAAAAAATTACCGTTACGGACCATAAGACTTTTGGGAAAATTGAAAAAGATTTAGGTTTAGTTTATTAAAAGATTAATGTTAAGTTTTGAAGATTTCGAAATAGGTCAAAGAAGAATCTGGAAGATATGAAGACAATTTTTCTGATGTTCTAGAGTTTTTTTTAATTTTAGGAAAACTTGATTGTTTTTAAGAGATATGTAGCAGTTTTGAACAGATTCGAAAATAATTGAATCTTGAGAAGATTAAAATGTTTTTAACAAAATATAGATTTTGGAAGATTTCGAAAAAAATGCAGAAGCTTTTTAAGAATTTTGGAAGGTTTCAAGAGAGTTTAATTAAGTTTAAGAGAATATTTAAGAAGACTTAAACAAAGTTTTAAATTGAAAGATTTCCAAAAATTTCGAAAAATGTAGATTTTTGAAGACTGAAAAAATGAAGATTTTTGAAGATCTAAAAAAATGTAGATTTCTGAAGATTTCGAAAAATGCAGATTTTTTAACATTTCGAAAAATTTAGATTTTTGAAGATTTAAAAACACAAGCTTTTTAAGAATTTTGAAAGGTTTCAATAGAATAAAAAAAATCTGAAGATTCCTAGGAAGGTTTAAAACCATTTTCATTATAAAAAAATAATCTTAAAAGAATGTTTAAAAAGATTTTAAAACATATCAAAAATTTTTTAAAAAGAACCTAGAAAATTTTAAGGCCATTTTTTAATTTTTCAGAAATTAAAAAAAAAATGAGAAAAAATACGAGCCAATTCAAAAGATATTTAGGAACTTTAGAAGTTTTAAAGAGATTAAAAATATTTGAATAATTAAAAAGATTTGCGACAATTTATAAAATATTTTTAAATTTCTTCCAAACTTCTAAAATAAATTTTAGTAATAATAATAATGATATACAATAATTAAATATGATCATTTTTATCTGAAAATATTTTGTAAAATCCTGTAAAATGAAAAACTTTTATTGAAAGTTTTCTAGATTATTTTCCATACATCTTAAATCTCAAAAAATCTTTTCTAATTTTCTCAAGAATGTTAGGAAAATTACATTTATACAACTTTAAAAACAAACTAATAATACTTATTTTGTTGTTGTTGAAAACCGGATTGGCATTTATATTACTTAAAATTGCTTCATTTATTACATTTGAAATTTAAAAATGAAATCTGCTGCCAACTTTCAATTTGTTTACAACTGTTAATTTAATTTGTGATCGTTATGGTGACGAAATATTTAATTGTTCTCGCCAATACAGATATTAAATTATCTAATTTATTAAGAGAATAAAACCTATTTTCATTAAATTGTGAAAAAACTATTTATTGCCATTAATTGTATAATGCGGAGGAATTGATCATTCAAATTTTAAGTTTACAATAGATATTAAGATTTATAAATATTTCACAAAATTTTAAAAGATTTTAGAAGCCGTTCAAAATAATTTAAGGGATTTCACAAGATTTCGAGTTATTTCTAAAGATTTCGAGGGGTTTCACAGGATTTCACGCGATTTCTAAACATTTTAGGAACTTTAGAGGATTTCTATGGACTGAAAAATACTTTAGAAGATTTCATTGGGACTTTAAGGGTTTCAAGGGATTTCAACAAAATATATAACTTGTAGTTATTTACTACAAGAAACTAACCTAGAAACACTACTCGAATCGGGTAGTGTCACGCCTACCCTGAAAGGGAAATGGCTTAATGGTATATGTATATGGGATTTCACCAGCTTCAAAACTTTTCAATTGATTATGACGGATTAAAATTCTTTTTGAAGTTTCCTAAAATATTTACAATTATTCTAAGGGATTTTGTGGGGCTCCAGAGTGAAGATTTCAAGGCATTTTAAGAAATTTTGAAAGGTTTAAAAGGTTTCAAAAAATTCAGTTTAATACTGAGGCATCTGTTTTTTAAGAGAAACAAATATTTATTTGAATTGTTTTTATAGACTTTTTGGCTGACCAGTGAACCGTTAACAGACATTTTCTGATATATTTCCATATTTTAAGTATTATAACTTAGAAATAAAATACTTAATTAATTAAAAACACGTATTTTTGGCTAATTTATTAAACGGCCATACCACGCTGAAAAAGCCAGTTCTCGTCCGATCACTGAAGTTAAGCAGCGTTGGGCGCGGTTAGTACTTGGATGGGTGACAAATCGAGAATACTGCTTGCTGTTGGCCCGTCGTGGGTGCGGTGAGCCCACACTTGTAGTTATTTAATACAAGAAACTATCCACCTAGAAACACTACCCGAATCGGGTAGTGTCACGCCTACCCTGAAAGGGAAATGACTTAATGGTATACTTACATACTTACTTACTATTCCTTTTTAGTGCAATGCAGCTTAGTACTTAAAATATGGAAATATTTAAAAATCGCAGGCATAGCGCCCGTATTTTTTGGTAAGTTCACATAAAAAAAGTATTGAAATACATTACTGAAATACATTTTAAGCAGTAAAATAAAGTAATAAATTATAACTCTAATTTTCCTCTCAACGCTCGGTTCTCGGATTTTATTTCACAAATTACTTTTACTTGATGTCGCGATCCGCAAAAAAGGTTTCATCTCAATTTCCCTATCGGAAGACTTCGTTTTATCTGGGTGGATCAATTGCAGTCTTCCGATAGTGATACGGGGATGACACTTTTTTGGTGTTCCCAGACATAAAATACATGTAATTACTGAAATAAAATACGAAGTCTCGGTGTATAGAAAAAAGTTGGAATTTTCTTTTAATTCATTGAAAAAAAATTTCTTTTTTTAAACAAATTTGTCTAGATAGAAGTCTTCTCATAGGGATATTGAGATGAATTTTGTTGTTGTTGTTCGACATCCAATACAAGTAATTTGTCAAATAAAATCCGAGACCTGAACGTTTAGAAGAGAATCAGAGTTTTTTCAATGTTAATTTTTTTTCATTTAATACATTTTGTTAAATATCAGTCTTCCGGTAGGGATATTAGGAAGAAACTTTGGTGTTTCTCGGCATCCGTTACATGTCATATTATCTGCTTTCCTGTGACATCGCAGTATTATCTAAGTGAAGAAAGTGTCACGTGAATTGCAATTTTTTGTTATCCACGTGAAAGTTTTTAACTTTTTGCAAATTCGACACGCAGAATTCAAATTGATCCTAAAAATATTGTAAGACAAGTCAAAATAGGAGACTTTCGAGGAAAGTCAAAAATATTTTAAATAACAAGAAATTACATAATTTATTACAAGAAACTATTATTAGAAATGTTAAGTAAAGAAAACTTGAAATTGTATTTTGCGAGTATTTTCTAAATGTTTTATAACATTAAGCAAAATAAGAAAGATATCCCAATTCCCTATTGGATTTTCTGCAATATCTTTAGTTTTCTTAGCATATCGTTTAATACTTCATTAATTCTTCGTTACATCGATTCACAAGTTTAACAATTTTTTCTATGAATGCCTATTCAACTACACAAAACATGTATACTATTTTTTGAAAAAGTGAAAATAAATAAAAATATTCGTAAAATTTTGTCGGATTAAACAAAAATTATTTAAGTTGTGGTCCTAGGTCTTTAAACCATGCTACACAGTATAACGATCCTAATTATTGTTATTTAGTGTAAAAATAATACAATTCTAAAAGAAATGTAGTTTAAAAATATGTATTGAAAATCTATCTTAAAATTTTTATAAACACCCCTTAGGATATTTAAGTATGATGTTTTGCTTCTTTTACAGTCTTTCACGAAAATTCTCAAAACTAAAAGCTTCACATAAATTTCGTGAAAATTAGCGGAATTTTAGGAAGATAGTAGATAATTTGTGAACCATGAAAAATATCTAACTTTACTACAATTAAATCGATTATCGATCTTATTAAAATAAAATTAAAAATTGGAGGCCAAAATTAGATTCCAAACATCTGTATTTTGGAAACATATTTTTCCCTATTGTTAAATGACTATAGTATTTATTTCTGATTGTGACTCCATTCATCTGATAAAAATAATGTATAAAAAGATCATCTGTAAACTATTCCTTTATACTAATCTTTTTCAATTGAGCAGTAACTTATAAAATGGTCGACATATACTACCAGTGCTAATTATCTACACGCCCATTTTTTCAGCTGTTGCTAAAGTACATTAATTTTTATAATATTAATATTAATTTTTTCTCTCTCATAATATCACAAAAGATAATACAATGCTGCGTCTAATTATTTCAAACTGAACTCAAAATGTCAATTTAATAAAAATATATTGCAAAAAACACCGAAGTTTTATGTTTTGGAAAAATGGGAATAACTCTGAAAATAATCAACACTTTTTAAAGTTCTTGTGCACATGATTTTCAAAATTCAAATTAATGATAAATAATGATTTTAAAAAAAAGTTTCTAAGTATTTATACAGGGCACATTAGCAACAGCTAAACAACAGGCACGTAGATCACTTCCGCCGTTAGTGTATAAGGACCAAAATATCGAATTTTATCATAAATGAGCCCTCTCTTTTTATCTAATTCGATTTTTGTTCAGGTAGGACGCCCACAGACAAGATCCGTGGACAATCTGTGCATCAGCGATTTCACCTATTGTGGGGACGATGTTTCCTCGAGGTCTTCCCTAGGAAGTTCTGCCGAAGTCGTCGATTTACATCAAATTAATGTTCGTGACAATGGAAATAATCAAGGTAAAAAGATGCCACATGAGATTCATTTAACATTTTTTTAAATTTTCAATTGATTTATAAATGGGAATCAAAAATATTTTTTACTAGGATGGGGGAACGAAGGTAATTTCCAAAACACAAATGGTCCGAACGGAAAGGAATTTACGAACCAAGTTGTGAATGCCGTTCAAAGCGAACTTCTTCACTTACTGCGTAATATGAATAAGGATGGTTCATATCCACAAAACTCTAATTTTTCAATAGACACTGGTGAAATAAGAAATATTTTACAAAAATATACCCCGGCTAATGAATATTTTTCTCAAATGGAAGATTCATACAGAAATCAGAATTTCAATCCATCGGGTCCGGTAAGAACTACATTTAATATCCATTTAACAAGTAGATGGGATCTTCACAGTAGTATTTATAGAATAAAATCTTAACCTTCAAAGATCTTTCCTTATTACAAAGAAGGCACTACTTGTTCATAAAAGTGTTTAAAAATCTAATCATTCAAAAAGAAATTTACAAGTGTATACAGATGTGTGTCTACATTTCTGTGCCCATTTTCAACCATTCCCAAGTATTAATAAAATTTAAATTTTTAATAAATTATTAAATTTATTTCAGTATAATCCACTTGTCGATAATTATGACAACAATGGATGGAATTCAATGAATGGTAATCTCAATTCTGACACCTACCCGAATGACAATGGAAAAAACACTGACTTCAATTATTCACCAATGAACAACGGACAATTCGGAAATCCTAACAACAATTATCAACCTATCAACAGCGGACAACTCGGAAATCCTAACTATAATTCTCAACCTATGAACAACGGACAATTCAGAAATACTAACTACAATTCTCAACCTATGAACAACGGACAACTCGGAAATCCTAACAACAATTATCAACCTATGAACACGGGACAAATGGCAAATTCTAACTACAATTCTCAACCTATGAACAACGGACAAATCGGAAATCCTAACTACAATTCTCAACCTATGAACAACAAACAATCAGGAAATCCTAACTACAATAATCAACCTATGAACAACAAACAATCTGGAACTCCTAACTTCAATAATCAACCTATGAACAACAATGGACAACTTTCAAATCCTAACAATAATTATCAACCCATGAACAACAATGGACAATTTTCAAATCCCAACAACAATTACCCAGCTCAGAATATCAATGGTCCTGGAAATTTTAACAATTTTCCACCTATGAACAACACTGGAAGGCCTGAAAATGGTAACGACAGTATTTCAAATATAAGCAACAACCGAAACCCTGAGAATTTAACCAACAATTTTCGTCCCACGAACAACAATGGACTACCTGTAAATTCCAACTACAATGCTTCACCTGTGAACTCACAAAGACCTGGATATTTGAACCCCAATCCTCAGCCGTCTATGTATTATGGAAGACCAGATTCCACTAATTTAAATACATTACCTCAGACACAAAATCTTCAAGTTCCATTGCCTTATAGTGGATATGCCAATCCAGTTTATCAATATCAAACGCCTATGGTAGGTTACGTCCAAAGCAATCCACAAATCTATAATCCATATGACACGTTGTATGCACCATACACTAGAGCGACATTCACGTAATCCTTGTGAAATGTTTTATATGTAAATCGACGATTTTAGTTTATAATTGTTATTCTATGTACTTATATTATTTTTCTTTAGATATCTGTATTCATACTTATTTATTAAGAAAGATTTTTATTGTAATGTTTAGAGATACTGACTTTTCTTAATTTAGTATAAATACTTATCGGATTCCGTCCATTCCGTTATCTATTGCACATTGACTTGGCTAAATATTAACAGATTCGTTACGAAATTAGGAGAGATTTTATAGAATGTAAACCTATATTTTTATTAACTTTAATTAACTTGGCTAAAAAAGATTTTCAGATAGAACAAGTCAAAATTGTATTAAAAATAGCAACGCTACTCAAAAAAATATCTTTTTAATTTCATGAACGATTTTTGTTGACAAGTTGATGAATGCAAAATATGAAATTATAATTTTCATTTCATTCCATTTAATTAGTATTAGGTTTTAAAACATATTTCATAATATTATCCTTATTTATATCTCATGTGAAACTGTATGAATGTAAAAGTTTAGTGTAGAGTGATTCAAAATAAAGTTAATGTAATTATAAGGCAGATATTCTGCACGGTCATTAAAATAAAAAAATTCAAACTTTTAAAACGGTACATTTTTTCACTTAAAGTAATCAAAACTTAACTTTAAATTAAATCACTTATAGTGGAACTCATTAGAATTTTAAACTTTAAAAATTGAAGTTTAACAAATTCTTAATTCACAAATTTTCTATTCAAACGGTCAATAATTTACCCCTTTCATCTGAATTTTAAAAATAACACATCCCCCCCCCCTGGCCACTCAATAAAAATGTTGAAAAGAACAAAAATGGCCTCTTCCAATTCAGAAGAACAATTATTAACCACAATTTTCTCCCTTCTAACTCAATGAAAATGTCCAAAACAAAAGAAGTGCCTCTTTCACTTTAGAAAAAATTAAAACGAAAACTTGCTTCCTTCCAACTTGATCAAAATCTTTTTTTTTTTAATGTCCATCTTACAATTTAAAAAAAATTAAAAACCGTAATTCCTTCCCGTCCAGCTCAATAAAAAACATTGAAAAATTCCCTGTTCCAACTCAGAAAAAAATGAAAAGCTAAATTTCCTACCTTTCCAGCTGAATAAAAAATGTTAAAAATACAAAAATTTTCTCTTCTAATTCAGAAAAAAAATTCTTCCCTTAAATCCAATAAAAATGTATAAAAAAAAATGGTATCCTCTAATTCAGAAAAGAATAACAAAAATGTCATCCCTTCTACCTCAACAAAAATGGTAAAAATGAAGGAGGGCCTCTTCCAATTCAGAAAAAAAAGTTGAAAACCAAAATTTCGTTCTTTCCAACTCGATAAAAAAATAAAATTGCCCTCTGTCAATTCAGAAAAAAATTTAAAATTCTTTCCTTAAACTCAATAAAAACGTTAAAAAGAAAAGTGGCCCACCTTTCGCTAATCAAAGTGAAATTTCACAAGTGATTAGTTAAGTTTTAAGACTTTTGATTCAGAGAGGCAATAAATTATCTTTTGCGTGAGAAACAAACTATTATAAAATAAGTATAAACTTCTTTAGATGCTCAAGTTCATCCTTATTCAAGGCAAATCAAAAATCGAAAACAGAATTCTGTTGAAAAGTAGCGAATGAGGATCCTAACTATGCAAAATTAATTTATAGCCCAATGACCCATTATAATTTTTAGATGGTAAAAAATTCTTATTTTTCTTAACTTTGCTCAAACAATTAGAAGACAATACATATTTTTAAAATGGAAACAGACTGGGTCACGATGAAAATTGTTCAATATGGCCTTCTTATTGTTTTAATATAGTTAAAAATGTTACACCATCGCCTCGTTTTATTAAACTTTTCTATTTTTCGTGTTTTCTATGTTTATATTATTATTATTAT
>CAKNYM010052808.1:471-129892 GCA_932195095.1 Andricus curvator
TTTTTTGGCTACGCCATTGATGCAGTAGTTAGTTTGAGGCTATCTCGACTAGATTCGGCTTTTGTTTTAATGGGTTAATAAAGTTTTTATGAACATATATTGTTAATTCGTTCGAAATAAAATGTTTAGTATGCTTCCTGATGATAGATTTCAACAAAGTTTGAGAATTTTGCAAGAGATGGCCCTGCAAAGAAACAGGTCAAGAATAACACAATAAGTATAATAATTTGTTTTATATTTCGAACTTCACACTCTTTCCGCTGTTCCCCTCTATACCCCATTTTTGAAGAATTCTTTTTTCTTGCCTGTTTTTTTAAAAACTACCCTTTTTTCTCGTTTTCTGCTTAAATGCAAACTGGATTAATAGAACCCTATAAGGAAAAAATATCTTTTTTCATTTAGAAGTTAACTTTTTTCGTTGAAAATTCATTCATATTTTTGGTTAGTTGAAATTCGAACTACTTTGTTAAAAATTAGTTTTTTTTATTGTTAAGGATTTATCTCTGTTTTGAAAATTAAACTATTTCGTTAGAAATTTTTCTCATTTTTGGTTGAAAGTTAATGTTTGTAACTGAAAAATGTACCATTCAATTTTACGAAGGTAAGGTCTGTCTGTAGGAACGATATTTTTCGAAAGACTGATCAGATTGTATTGAGCTTTCACACGTTTTTAGGACATAAAAAGAAAGAACAAGTTCGCTAACCAGCTATTTTTGACCAGTGGTTTTGATTTTATCCATCGAATATGTTTTCAAACAAATGAAAAATTCAATTTTCCAACCAAACTATGCGAGCTATGGAAAAATGTTGAGAAGCAAAATTGTAAATCTCAAAAAGGTGAACAAATTTTGTGGAAAACATTTTTTGATAAGTCACATATTTTTCGTTTCAATAGGGAAAAATTGTAATAAAAAAAATTGTTCATCCAAAAAAGATCTAAAAATTTGTTGTTAATTATTCTTTTATGAAACGTGTAGTTTTTGCGTTAATCGTAAAACATGAGATTGCAAATAAAGAAATTAAATTTTTGAAAAAAAGACACAAGGTACAATAATATCTTGAATAACAAAATTGTTTTGGAATTAGATCTGAAAATTTTCTTTTAACGTATTTTTCTTACGAGACGCATGATAAGAATTTGTTCGATGAAGCCGAAGAAGCTTTAACAAAAGAGAATTCACATATTATATATTTTTGCGATGACGGTTGCGTTGTGAAATAAAATGCTGTGCTCAGCTAGTGCTAATTGTGTGAAATGTTTTAGTCTGACTTTACTCTCATGTTCCTTTAAACGTTGGCTCACCGCTCTCGCGTTTTTTTCCAATATAGACTTTGCCACGAGAACAAGGGATTTTATATACTCCCAGATCACTGAGAGGTGCCTTTTTATCTTCAGGGTTGTTTAGAAGTTGTCCTATTTGCGCAGGTGGTTTGAATATAGTTTGGATGTTGTGTTTGTTGAGAATTCTTTCTATTTGTTCTGTGATACCTTGGATGAAGGGTAGGATGGTGGTCGTTGTTCTTTCCCTTTTTTAGTAGGTTGTGTAGACTTGTTTTTTTCATGTATTTTCTTATTGCTTTATCAATTTGCTGGTTTGTGTAATCGTTCTGTATTAGGATTTATTCAACGTTTTGTAATTCCTTTTGTAAGTTATCTTTATCTGTTATGGAGACAGCTCTGCATACGAGGGACTTGATGATTGATTGCTTTCAAAATAGGTGGTGGTGGAAGAAGGCATGTAGGTATCTGTATGGGAGGATTTTCTGTAAACTTCATGCCCTAATGTGTTATCAGATCTTCTGTAAACTAGTAAGTACAAGAAACGCAATTCTCCGTTTTGTTAAATTTCCATGGTGAACTGGATATTAGGGTGTAATCCATTGATGAAACCGAAAAAGTTCTGTAGTTCGTCTAGTCCATGTCTCCGGATGAGAAAAGTTTCGTCAACGTAACGGCACCAAAATCCCGGTTTGATCTTGAATTGGTTGAAGATTTTAGTTTCTAGATGTTCCATAAAGATGTTGGCTATTACAGGTGAGATTGGAGATCCCATTGTTTCTCCTGAGCTTTGTTCGTAGAATTGGTTATTGGAAGAGAAGTAAGTGTTATTGAGACAGTGTTTTATCAAAGGTATGAGATCTGAGGGGAAGTTTTCATAGGATTCAATAATATCGATTGTTCTTCCGTGAGAAAGAGTGCTACGTTTTAAGTTGGAGAGTTTATTGCGCTGACATTCGATCTAAGGGGTATGTTGTTTTGTGAATATTTGGGAGTCCATTAAGTTTTGGAGGGATGGGATCAGTAGGTATTAATTTAGCTATTGTTTTGCTGTCACGTTTATAGTCTTTAAGAAGCGTTTTTGTTTTGCTGACTATTTTTATGTGGGGTCTTTTCCATGTTTCTTATATGCATCGTCAGTTAAAAGGTCCATAATTTTGTTGTTATAGTCTTCTTTATCCATTATTACTGTTGTGTTACTTTTGTCTACGGGTAACATTATGATGTCTTCACTCGAATTGAGTTCTCTAAGTGCGGTTTTTTCTTGTTTTGTTGAGTTTGAGGAGCGAAGTTAGGGTTTGCGTAAGATTTTGGCCGTCCTACGCCGTATGACATTCACTAATCAAGTTCGACCATGACCATTCTACACGGTGGGGTGCTCTGGCCAATCGCAGGCATTGCAGAGAGTATACATAAGAACAACATAACCTGAAACTGAAGTCTAAGGTTATGTTATTCTGAAGAAGTGAACTGCAATGTTCACGAAACGTCGACAAGATTCGTAGTTTTGCACACGATTAAAACCCAAAAGACCTTCTTTTATCATAATGAATCATCGTGAGAGCATTAAATCTATTATTGAAGGTGTTTGTTATCTTATTTAACAAAAATATTAAAAAGACTTCGAACACTTTTGAAAAAGTTTCATATTTATTTTGTCTGTTACAAGACACAGAATGAGACTAATAATAGTGAGCAAGAGATATACAAAATATTGAAATTTAAACAAACATTTATAAAGCCATTATTTGTTGCAGCATGAACTGGATGAATGACATTCAGAATTACAAAGCAGATTCTTAAGTTTACATTTACAAACATTACTGGTGCACTTTTTAGTGTTATTACACCTAATACAGGCCTGAACACCAGAAAAAGACTCTTTATTATTAACGGCACGCAGATATATTTCTTTTTTTAGTATGTCGCTTAAGTTCAAGAACTGTTGCTTACAGGGGTCCATCTGATTTCGCAAAAATAAAGATTTTATCATTACTTGCTCCGATTTTATAATAGCCCTCATCAGAGACGTCCATGATGGTACCAACCACATTCCAAAAGTAACCTTTACTTCTTTCTATACTAGGAATAATTTTTCAAATTATTCCCAAAAATGAGACGAGATTTCAACATATTCCGAGTGGGGTCAAGGGATTTTCACTGTTTTCAGCGATTTGGAAGGATTGTGTAGGTATTTCAGAGTATTTCAAATTTTTTGAAGAAATTCTGAAAGATTTTCAGAAAATTTAAGGAATTCATAGGAATTGAAAAGAAATTATAAGATTTCCAGATATTGGGGTATTTTAAAATATGTTAGAGAATTTTATGCTATTTTACAGGAAATTTATATTAAATACCAGATTCGGATAATATCTAATACCTTACTTCAATATTTCAAAAATTGCATAACCCTATTGTGCCACTATTTCTCAAAATTAATGTTACTATTAACACTATTTTGAATTTATCAAGTCACTCCAAGGCCTGTATAAGTAAAAATTGATCACAAAAGTGTTTCAGATAGAAAAGGAGGTCTGCTTCGAAATATGGTGTTTTAAATCCAGTAGATTGATATTGCAATATTTCAAATAGGTTTGAACTAGATTTGAAGAACGACAATAAAAAAGAAGTGACTGAAACAACTGCGTGCTCTAAGATTGAAAATATATCTCATAGAAGGATACCAATCCATTATTATAATTTGATGAAATTTGAAGGACTACTTTATACTTATACTTCGTGTATGCCTCAGGATACTAAGGAAACTCAGAGTGGATTCAGTCTAGTGACAAGGTGGATACGAAGGTAGTCAGAAATTATTTCTCTCCCTTTGTGATAATGCTGCTAAACGCAATATTGAAGACCACTTTTGCAATTTTAATTTTCGTCCTTAATTCTCAAGAAGGGTCATATGATCCAAAATGGATTCGTCATTTTGTGAAGTATATCAAGAAAGATTCGAAAGCCTATCAAGCAGTAATAATTTTTGATGATTATAGCGAAAGTCATGATTCTATTTTAGACATCATACAAAAAATCCAGCAACATCTTCCCAGCAAGATAATCAGTTCAACAAATCAAAAACTGACAAAATCTTTCAATCAAAGTGTGGCAACTGCGGATTTTTTTGTCACAATTCAATTTATGGAAGGAAATGTACCAGTTCCTGCATCGGCGGATTTCCTGATTCAATTATTAGCATCTCAGGTCCGACCAAAATGTTTGATGATCTTCTCGGCAGTGAATGAAAACCTAAGTTATAGAGCCATACTCGAATATATGTGGTCCAATTATTTCTTGGACTTGACGATTTTTGCGATTACAGGACATGAAATCAATCACACAGGTTTGCATCAGCATCATCACCAAAGTGCTACCTTACATTTCTTGAATCCGTTCACTGACACATATACAAAACGAAGATATAAGGGGGACCTTGAATTATTTCCAAACAAGCTGCAGGATCTGAATGGATTCGAAATGAAGGTTGGATCGTTTAATTATCCACCGTATGTTTTCGTAAAACGGAATTCCTCAGGACATCCGCTAGAAGTTTCTGGACCACATGCTCAAATCATAAAAGCAATTTCCCAAACAATGAACTTTATATTATCAGAAGTTTCATCTGGAGAAGAATCCTTTGGTCGTTGGAGTTGTGACGAAAAAAATAAAATGACTGGTTTAATAAAAATGTTATGGCGCCATGAAATTCGGTTCATTACTAACCAAGTAGGCAGTGTTAGCAACTGCGAAAAGTCGAGCATGAACAGTGCAAGTACTGGAACACTGAAAATCTGTGCTTTGGTTCCAGTTACCAGTAATGATAATTATTCTTCATCTCCTTCAACCAAATGGATTTCCTTGGGAATAGGGCTTCTAACTATCTGGATCATCACAGGCTTATTGAAATTCCAAAATGACGTTTGGGCTTGGTTCGAGATACTAAGAGCAATGCTAGGATTCACCGTACCTCGAGAACCTAACATATTGCCGGAAAGGATCGTATTTATTTCGATTTCTATTGCGTTTTCGATATTCGCTTCCAACATGTTCGCAATTCTAACAGACCTGAAATTGACCAAGAAATCCGAGATACGCATTGACACTGTACAGGAATTAATCAACTCAAACCTTACTCCAATAATGCTAGAAAATTATGCAGTTGCCCTGATTTCACTGAATGATTCCTTTTATGCAGCACTTGTAAATAAATCTATCTTCACGGTTGACTATCAAGAATGTATAGATATTTTACTGAAAAGCAGGAATGTGACTTGTATTATTGGAGAATCACTAGCGCAAATTGAAATTCAGAAGCATAAAGATGCGCATGATAATGATGTGATGAAAATTGTCAAGGAAACATTAATATTTTCGAGAAGGGTTTTTCAGTTTGAGACGAAATCGCCGTTTCTTGGAAAAGCCAACGAAATCATAGTAAGATTATCAGAAGCTGGTCTCGTTAATCATTGGGACAAGCAGGTTTCTCGACCTTCAATAAAGTTAAATATACTGGAAAATGAGGAAGAGTTTGATTCAGTTAATGTTCTTAATCCACTGATTTTCTTCTTGACTTGTGGATGCATACTTTCAATTGTGGTTTTCATTTGTGAAATATTTACGAATTATATTGAAAATCGCATTCACGCATCTGTATTCTTCTGTATGCAAGGAAGTGTATTTTAAGAGACACTCTTCGTACTTAGGAAGATATGTGCACAAAGTTTAACAAGCAAGTTTGTTTCACTATGTTTGTATATTTTTCTATTGGGATGGATCGAAAATAAAAAATACTGGAATTCAAAATCGCTACAATACAAAAAATAGCGTACTGGGATCCTAAGAAAGGTATAATTAATTTGGTATCGATAGAAGTGCAGCTTGGTTAACCCTTCACCGCCAACTGTTGCAGCCGAGCAACGTTTACTATTCTCACTTTTCTTGAATTTCCATGTGATAGGCCTAGAATTCTGCAAAATACACACGTAAATAAAAAGTTAGAAAAAAGGTTATTGCATGTATCGATCACCGTTAAAGGGTTGAGCTAGTTAGAGAAATGTTTATAAAATTATTCGTTTGCAGAGTTTGAAATTGTCCCGATTTTTAATTTTCTTACAACCCGGCGGTAAAAAAATTCTAATTTATTTTTTCTTTCTATCAATAATTTTTAAAAAATCATCTCTATTTAATTCACCCCTGTTTCTGGAAAAAATTCTCAATACTTTTGATTTTAAAATTATTTCGAGCATGTGTTGCATTTTGAAGCATAGCACCACACTAGAAAAAAAGTCGAAATTAATTCTATTACATACTAAATTCAAAAATTTGAAAATTGGCTGTAATTCTGATTTTGACATCTGGGTCTTTTCGATTTTGTTTCTGGTGCATTTTTATCGATGGAATGGTGAATTAAATAAGAATTATCTCTTAGAAAATGACTGATTAATTACCAAAAACAAAATTGGGAAGAATTGTTGGATCTCTAGGCATAGAAAACAAAATTGACACTCAAAAGAATTAAAAATTCTGCAAAAAAGAAATTTTTTAATATTTTGTTCAAGCGCGGGTAGCAAAGCTGCACTGTAGCGATTTCGAATTTCTTATCATTGACCCACCCTACTATAGTACATATAGAGCTGTATAGAGTTGTTTTAATAAAGCTTTTATGTACAGATACCTTGTTAGTTATTTTTTTAAAGAATTCTTCATTTTCCCCTGTTTTCATGAAACTTTCCCCTTTTCTAGTTTTTCTACTTGAGTGTGAACTGAATTCATACAATCAATGAAAAAATATATTTTTATTTACGAGTTAAGTTTTTGTGTTGGTCTGTCTACTATTATATTTTTTGTTCGGAATTTGTCTCGTTTGGTTAAAAATTTAAATATTTGATTGAAAATCTAATTATTTTGCCTGAAACATAACTCTTTTCTTAAAAGGTCATCTTCTTTTTTAATAAAATCAACTACGTGGTTGAAATTTGAAATATGATGTATGTCCCTTTTTTATGATTGGTGGAGGGTGCCCCTCCGCTTTTCAGGCAGGAACGGTGACCCCGCAGCGAGAGACGAACACGTCTCCAGTCAGCACGCGGCTCGTCTGCCCGTCCTGCGCCCGTCTAGCGCCCGCCTTGATTCCGGCCGTCGCTGAATGGACGGGCTGTAGGTTGACCGACACCTCCTTCCTCTGAGGAGGTAACAAGCCATCTACAGTCCCGTCTCACGGATTACCAACCGACTCACAACCCGGGCGGTAGCCCGGTTCGTTAGGCTGAACATACGAATCACACAGGGAACCACTCATCCAGTTCTTCCTCACTCTTGATGATTCGCTTTTGATCAAGAGTGAGGAAGAACTGGATGAGTGGTTCCCTGTGTGATTCGTATGTTCAGCCTAACGAACCGGGAAGGAGGTGTCGGTCAACCTACAGCCCGTCCATTCAGCGACGGCCGGAATCAAGGCGGGCGCTAGACGGGCGCAGGACGGGCAGACGAGCCGCGTGCTGACTGGAGACGTGTTCGTCTCTCGCTGCGGGGTCACCGTTCCTGCCTGAAAAGCGGAGGGGCACCACGTGCTGGGTCCGAAAACCTTTTTTTTTTTTTAGGGAAGAAGTCCCGTCGTCAAGAAAAAGAGAGCCTAGAACGTCGTCATTGGAGGTGAAAGGAGAGGGTTTTGGAGTGGGTCGGACGAGAGGGGTGGTGTGCTTGAACCATTTGCCTGGAGTAGGCGGCAAAGGTCCAGGAGGAGTAACCGGGACTAGGAAGTCGAACGGTTTATCGTCTTTCGTCGAGGCGGGTCGACGTCCAGATTACGGAAGGTCCGTTTCCAGAGCCTTTCCAGGAGTCGACGGGACGGCGCGTCGAGGAGAGAACGGTTCCAGGTCGTCGTAAAGTCTGGAGCAATCCAGGCGGCCCGTCGACGAGGAAGAAGGAGGAGGAATTCGGAGGGAATTTTTCCCAAAATCGTGTGGAAGTAATATACACCAAAATTCGGGAATTTTCCCTACTCCGCCTTGGGGAAAATTCCCTAAAATAGTTTGTGAAATATTACAAAAGAAATTTTGGAATTTTCCCCAAAACAGATTTGGGAAAATTCCCTAAATTTTTGTGGAATCTTACTGAAAATGTAGGGAATTTTCCCTAAGGCGTAGTAGGGAAAATTCACTAAATTTTGTGGAATTTTATTAAAAGTTAGGGAATTTTCCCCGAAGCGGAATAGGGAAAATTCACTACGTTTTCTGGAATTATATTGAAAATTTAGGGAATTTTTCCTAAGGCGTAGTAGGAAAAATTCACTAAATTTTGTGGGATTTTATTGAAAAGTTAGGGAATTTTCCCCAAGGCGCAATAGGGAAAATTCCCGATTTTTTGGTGTATATTACTTCCACATGATTTTTGGGAAAATTCCCTAAGGCGCAATAGGGAAAATTCACTACCATTTGTGCAAACAAGGGAAGTGGAGTGTGGTGGGTATATTCTCAATTTATAATAATACATTTTTTCCATATTTATGAAATTTATTTACTATCATATGATTATCCAATTAAAACAATATTATTTGCGAATGTCCCTTTTTATTCCTATTCTCAATGTAAATACATAAATTTTTACGATATTTATGAAATTTATTTATTATCATATGCTTATTCAATAAAATTCACAATATCAGATATTAATGTCCCTGCTTTCGGATCTTTATCCGTCTTGGAGCCCTTTTTATTCCTCCTGTGCCCTCTATCCGGATTTATGTCCAAAATCATGCTGTAAAAAATCACAAAAAAACTTTGATAAGATTAAAATATAAATTAGATTAATCTCTAAACTGGATTAATGAAATTTTACTAATTTATATAGGGGATCGTCCATATATTACGTAAGACGTTTTTCTTTTGTTTAAATGAAGACGAGAATAAAATTGCTGTGAAGTTGAGAAGGACACAACGATATAAACAAAAGAATAACGTCTTACGTAATATATGGACGATCCCTAGGGCCAAATCGTTCAACAAGTAATTTTTATAAACTTAATTAATTTCACTAATATGAGCAATTCCTATAACATTTTATTAGCTCGATTAACAAAAAAGGGGATAATGACAAATAAATTAGGACATTGGTCCAAACTTCGGACACTCTATTTTCTTCTTCTACAGAACAAATTAACTAAACCTAATTAGGAAATAATAAATTTACCGCTGAATAAATTCCAGTGTAGAACATTTTTCCGCTGGGTAATTGTATCTATATACGTAATAGGCCAGAATTAGAAACAGGATACCGCGGATCACGCAGTTTGAGCGTAAAATTATTTCCTCCTCAATGACGATTGCACAGTTGCAAGATTCGTCGTAAAGAGACATTCCTAAAACAGAAAATAAGATATAATTTATTTTAAATATTAATTATAAGATGAATTCTGGAAATAGTTTTAATTTTCAATAGTACATTAAGTATTAGTATAGCTTTCACAATTAATGTGGGCCGTGAAGAGTCGGCAGCTTTCTTTATTTCTGCATCTGTTGCAGTAGGATCCTAAACAAACACAAAAGTTACATATTATTATTTAATTTAGATTCTGTGTCAAAAATAAGTGTTAATTAAAGAAAGAAAGAAATTCACGAGATTTTAAATTGAGTATTATATTAAATTATATATAATTATATATATATATATATAATATTATATATAACCAACAGCCATACCACACTGAAAAAACCAGTTCTCGTCAGATCACTGAAGTTAAGCAGCGTTGGGCGCGGTTAGCACTTGGATGGGTGACCATTCGAAAAAACTGAGTGCTGTTGGCACATCGTGGGTGTGGTGAGCCCACACTTGTAGTTATTTACTACAAGTTATCAACCTAGAAATACTACCCGAATCGGGTAGTGTCACGCCTACCCCGAAAGGGAAATGGCGCAATGGTATACATATATTATTATATTATATAACTATATATAAATGTTCATTTATTCTTATACTCACCAAAAAAGTAAAGAGCTCATGTTCCTTAAATTGACAAGCAATGAGGGGCAGAATTACCAAAGTTAACGGTCTTGCACTCCCTAAAGCTTTTTTTTTCTCTTCGGCTGTAGTTAGATGTGTTCTTATTTTCCGTACCGCCTGAGGAGCATTTGAATTTTTGCGGTATTGATGAAAATAGCTTTCGAAGTAAGAAACTATGTTTGCTGCCTTCACTTTAAGGTTCATATTCCAAATTTCTTGAACATTATTTCCAAGAAGAGTATCAGCATGAGCAAGAAAATGTTGTTCGTCTGTCAGATGAGGCCAGTGTGTTTCCAAAATGTGACTTATAGTTAATTTCTTATGCTCGCCTGTGTTGATGTAGGTTCTTTGAGTTGGATAAGTATCTTCTAATAATTGTTTTATAGTAGTTGCATCAGAGCCTCCTTCTTTGAAATATGTGAAGAACGAGTTCTTCTTCTCCTCTTGACTTTCTTTGGTGTCATCTTCAGAAAGCGAAGGTTCATAAGCCACACACCCATAGCAGTCTTGATCCTTGCCATACCTGGTGATTTTGACAACCGTTCTAGCTTTCTCAGTTCCTGTGTCATCTTCCAATCTTGTACGCTTTCCATTTTTTGGTGTTGAAGTCAGCTTATTTAGATACCTGAAAAAAATTATATTATATTTGATGCTTGATTTTGAAGTTACTCATATTGCAATTTTAGATAATTTTAAAGTCTTTTCTCTAAATTTGAATAAGAAGCAAAATTATTAATTAATTTTTTCAAGGCATACTAAAAGTAAATATTAAGAAATTAGTTTCAGCAAAATAATTAAAAATCTAACAGCATAGTTGAATTTCCAAGCAAATAGCTGATTTTGTGGCCTATAAAGATAAATTCTCAACGAATTACCTACTATGAAAGGTGAATTTTCAATCCAAAAGGACGAATTTTGAACAAAAAAGTTGAATTTTCGACCAAAAATGATGACTTTCATGACATTTTACAACTTTTAACAAAAAAATTCAACTTTAAACAAAATAATTAAACTTCCTATAGAACAGATGAATTTTTAACTAAAAAAAATACAAAGTTTTCAGAAAAAATAAAATACTTAAATCACTCTAAGAAATTACTTTTCAACAACAACAAAAACGAATGATCAATTTTTGGCTAGAAAATTATTGTATTTTGTTGAAAATTCGTCTTTTTTCATTGAGGTCAGCTGGTTGATCATTCGTTTTTTTGTTCTTGAAAAGTAATTTCTTAGAGTGATTTAAGTATTTTATTTTTTCTGAAAACTTTTTATTTTTTTAGTTGAAAATTCAACTTTTCTATTGAAAGTTCAATTATTTTGTTTAAAGTTTAATTATTTTGTTGAAAGTTTCAAAATGTCATTAAAGTCATCATTTTTGGACAAAAATTCAATTTTTTTGTTCAAAATTCGTCTTTTTGGATTGAAAATTCACCTTTTACAGTAGATAAGCCATCTTTCTTTGTTAAAAATGAACTCAATGAAAAAAAAACGAATTTCCAACAAACTACAATAATTTTCTGGCCAAAAAGACGAATTAGAAAAAAAAGTTCATTTTCAATCAAGAAAGATGGCTTATCTACTGAAAAAGGTGAATTTTCAATCCAAAAGGACGAATTTTGAACAAAAAAGTTGAATTTTTTATCAAAAATGATGACTTTAATGACATTTTAAAACTTTCAACAAAATAATTTAACTTTTAACAAAATAATTAAACTTCCTATAGAACAGTTGAATTTTTAACTGAAAAATGCAATTAAATTCAATTTCGATTCAATTTTATTTGCCCCACCCGGTATTAGCAAGCAACAAGCAGGTAAGGGAGATTTTTGACTGCTCTTGTAAAAATCTGAAGGTGTCGAGAGTTTCAAACTGAGGATTAGGTTCAGGTATAACGGGGGACTTAGCACTTCATGACTAAGAGCGTCTTCCTTAAATCTGAATTTTTTTGAAAATTTTTGAAATCTTTTAAAATCGTTGTGAAATCATTCAATTCAATACTTAGGAATTTTTAAATATAAATGACTTACCGTCTGCTCCTTCCAAGTTTTGATTGTTTTGAAGCTGGTAGTTCTACTCCTTCCAAGTTTCGATGCTACTAGTTCTGCTACTTCCAAGTTTTGATACTTGCACTTACAGTTTATTTTTTGTTCTTAAATCACTTCAATCATACTTCTTTTTAACTTAGTTACAACGACACTTCAAAATCACACACAAAAGACACAATGATATCCACAATTCTGCTGCTGTGTGCACCTCTTGACCGATTTGAACCAAGTGACCCTAATAATGTTGGGATATACCTGATGAGCGCTTGGGCATCATCAAGATTGCATTGGTTATCCGCTTTCATCAGAAATACCCAATGAGCAGGGATGAACATCAGACTCATTTTGAAGTATAGGAAAGCTAGCCAATGACATTTTATTTAAGAAGGAAAGATTTTGGTTTGAAGCTCTTTCCGACTTCTCTTGTTTGCTCATGCGCATTGGGAATTTCCGAAATAAAATAATCAGTTCTATTATATGCAAATTATTGCAAACTCTTTGGCACTCTCATTTAAAAATATCTGAAACATTTGCTCAGCTATGATCCCTCAGGGTGTCTACTAACCGGGAAAACCAGGATATAGCCGGGAATAAAAATATAACCAAGAATTAACCGGAAATACAAATTCTAACCGGGAATCACTTTTAAAGTTTTCTAAAATGTGATATATGTTTTTAATTCATCGTAATAAAAAGACAAAAAAACCAAAGTAGTGCTAAATATGGTAAGAAAAGTATTCAGAAATTGTAACATTTAAAAAATTGTATAACAACCAAAAACAATGTTCAAGCTCTGAATTAATTATCATGAAATTCTAGTTTGTTGCGCGGACTTTTTCATTTGAATCCTTTCATAATGTCATGTTCTATTATATTTTACAAATTTGAACATATAGATTTGTGATATTTTTTATGAAATGATTTACAATCTTTTGAAATCATTTTGCATTTCTTTAAGATCTTCGAAATCTTTGCATAATCTTAGATATCTTAGAAATTTTTTGAAATCATTGTGAAATCATTCAAATTTTTTTCGTGAATCTTTATGAAATTTTTTGCGATAAAATCTTTGAAATATTTTGAAATATTTGTGATGATTTGCAATCTTTTCAAAAAATAATTTTTCAATTCTTTAAAATCTTCGAATACTTTGCGTAATCTTAGAATTCTTAAAAAAATTTGAAATCTTTTGAAATCTTTGTGAAATCATTGAAATTTTTGTGAATAATTGCGAAATCTTCCGAAATTCACTTAAATATTTGTGAAATCATTACAATTTTTATGAATCTTCATGAAATATTTTGCTAGAACATCTTTGAAATATTTTAAAATCTTAGTGAAATGATTTACAGCCTTTTGAAATCGTTTTGAATTTTTTTGAAATCTTTGCATAATGTTAGAAATCTTAGGAATCTGCCTAATTTTTTTAAAATCTTTTGAAATCGTTATGAAATCATTGAAATTTTTGGCAATCTTTGTGAAATATTTTGAAATCTGTGCGTGTTCTTCAAAAACTTCTGAAATTTTTGTGAATTTATGTGAAATCTTTGCGTGTTCTTGAAAATCTTTTGAAATTTGTATGAATTGATGTGAAATCTTTTGAGATAAAATCTTTAAAATATTTTCAAATCTTTGTGAATTGATTTACAATCTTTTGAAATCTTTTTGAATTTCCTTGAAATCTTTTAAATCTTATGAAATCTTTTGAAATCTTTCGAACTTTTTGAAACCTTTTGGAATCTTTGTGTAATTTTCGTATCTTTAAAATCTTTTAAAATTTTGGAATCTTTGAAATCATCCTGAAAGCTTTGAAATTTCGAAAATCTTTCTGAAATCTTTGTAAATTCATTAGATATCATCTGAAATCTTTTGAAATCTTTTAAACCCTTTGAAATCCTTGAAATCTTTGTGAAATTTTGGAATCTTTGAAATCTTTCTGAAATTTCCTGATATTATTTACATCTTTTCTAACGGTCTCATGCTGCAATTGCACATTTTTTTGTTAGAATAAAATTAACTTCTTTTTTAGCAGTCGTTTTGGTTTTTTTTAAGTAACAATATATATAAATTAATAACGTATTTGTTAATAAAATTGTTTATAAAAGTAGCAATTGTTTCTGTATAGTTACAAATCATTATAACTGTAATAAATGACTTAGTAGCTAATCCTTGGAATTCCAGTTGAGAAAATGACGTTTCTGATCGATATTGAGTTAGTAACTTCATTTTTTATATATTACTGCACACGTGAAGAAATTAAAAAGCGAGCCTATTAGTGAAGATTCAAGGAATTTAATATTGAACTTTTCTAAATAAAATCCTTCAAGAAAACAGCTGTACAGTGTAGACAATTATGAATATACTTATATGTATATAGCGACATTGTGGAGCCCTGGGATGGAAACAAAGAAAAAATACAGGGTGCATTATTTCTTGGGCGGTCCAATATTGGAGGTATAGAAAGGAGATAATCCCAAGCACGAATTTCATGAAATTGAGGCATCCACTTTTGTTGTACTTATTGAGTCGTTCAGGGTTTCTGACTACCCTATCAGTGACAGCCACCCTTTCAACAAATTGGTCATACAAATAGTCTGGGCGTCGCGATTTTAATATACCAAAAGTAATAACACTTATAAAATATTTTCTTCTACTAGCAACACTCAGCCACCCAAGCCTGTTACGATATGGTGTTATATGCTCATCACGCTTTACATTAAATATAAATCTTATACACGAGTTTAACAGCTTAGTCAATTTCCGATTAAGCTCGTCACTTAAGTCATTGTAAACCGCACAACAATAATCGAAGTAAGGTATTATGAGGGAAGAGACCAACTTAGTTTCAAGATCAGTGGACAAAGAATTTTTGTTAAATTGCAGCTGTTTCAAGGTAGCATAAACTCGTCTAGAAATGTTACCAACTTCTTTATCCCAAGCCAATGTTGGTGTAAGGATTAATCCCAAGTTTTTAGCATTATCGACGAAAGGAATGATGGTGTCCAGAACCTTAACCGGGAGAAGAGAGGCCATATCCAGGCCATTTATATATTTTGAACTTCCAAGTATTAGCGCTTTGGTCTTACTTGTATTAATTTTAAGATTGTTAGCTTCTGAACATTCATATATCGCCCTTACATCTCGATTAACTAGATCAATAGTCTCATTGATTTAATCTGGACTGCACTGGATGTATATTTGGAGATCATCCACAAAAAGCATATGAAGTGAGTACTTGATAACAGATCCAATATCATTGGTGAATAGTATAAATAGCAAAGACCCAAGCACAGACCCCTGTGGAACGCCAGTGCCAATCTCTACCCACTCTGATCTTTCTCCGCTTAATCCAACAACTGATTGTTGACGGCCCGAAAGATATGATGACATCCACTTAAGTACCGAAGCCGAGAATCCATAATTCTTAAGTTTTAATAAAAGAAGCTTATGAGGGACCATATCAAATGCTTTACTAAAATCAAACAGGACCATGATTGTCACCATTCGGTTATCAATGCCTCTTCGAATGTCATCAGTAACCCTAAGCAATAGCGTCTGCGTACTGAAACCATGTCTATAACCTGACTGATAAGCACTCAAGCAGTTATTCGATTCAATGTATTTAATCATCTGATCGTAAACAGTTCTTTCCAGTGCTTTTGAGAGGCAACAGAGGATTGCAATAGGACGATAATCTCCAGCATGTTGAGGAGCCTTGATCTTGTTAATAGGCTTTATAAGAACCTTCTTCCACTCATCAGGAAAAACAGATGATTGTAACGATGAGTTGAATAAACTGAGTATGTATGGGAAAAGAACTGGCAAAGCCTTTACAACAAAGCCTATGGATTGACCATCAATCCCTCTAGCCTCTGTTTGTATGTTATCTAGGCCCTCAATCAGTGAAAGGGGAGTTATGTCTTGAAAATAGAATCTAGAATCTTCAAAAGGAAAATTCAGGAGGTCAGTGAGCCCTGACTCTGTAACATTATATGCAGAGTTACCACAAATAGAAAGAAAGTAAGCATTAATTTCATTTACAGAACATATAAGTGGCAACTCCTCACACCTTGGTCTGACGTATCCAAGAGCCCTTAATTCCTTCGACAAACTTCTAGAATCATTTACACTATCCAATCTTGTTGCATTATAAAAGTCCCTTGCTTCATCAAGCTTGCGAGTGACACCATTTCTCAAAGTCTTGTAATCAGCATGTACTTCTGGATTTCCTGCTCTTTTCCAAGTCTTATAAACGCGGTTTCGTTCCTTTATCATATTTCTTATTTCATCCGTCATCCAAGGGCAAAAACTTTTTCGCGATGGGATAAACGAACATAAGGGTGCAAATTCATCCATACCGGGTTTGGGGCATCACTCATGAAGATTTGTTTCTCATTTACAGAGAGATAACCTTCAAATGCACCCCACTCCACAGACTGCAATTTAGTAAGAAAGGCACCCTCATCCACATTACGAATATCACGGTATGATTGATGTTGATTGATGAGTTGAGAATACTTTTCTCTCATCATCTACTACACATAGATCCAACCACGTATCAGAGTTCGGAGTATGGTGCGTTGCAGAATACGGCACTATAAACAGATCAAGCGAGTCAAATAATGCCTTTACATATAATGATCCAGGTTCCCGGCTATTTAAGTCAAAGTTGAGATCACCCATAAGTACAATATTTTCATATGCATGAATGAATCTCAAAAAGGAGGATTCAAAATTACGTAAGTATTGACCATGAGGTCTTCTATAGACAACGGACAATAGCAGCGGTGACATAGCACGACAAGATATTTCCATTATAATGAATTCTGGTTCATTAAAAACACCTTTTGATGTATCCAATAATTTAATGTTTAGACCATTTATAACATACACCGCAACAACCTCCACCCCTCCTGCCATCTCTATCCCTACGCACAAACGAATACCCTTCAAGAGCAACAATATTATCACTAATAGTTTCAGTTAGCCATGTCTCACTTATCGCTATGACATGATATACATTATAATTTAAGTAAGCACGAAGTAAGTTGATATGCGATTTTAGTGAGTTAATATTGATGTGACAGATTTTTATTAGTGAGTTGTGTGAGACAGGATTAGAGTCAGGGTTTTTACTCAAAGGCAAGGATCTACGCTGTTCAGGAGTTAGTCATTCAGTCAAAAGGTCAAGATCACTCTGACATAGAATCCTGATTACAGGATCCTTATCCTTTCGCCTGACAAGGATCACACTATTCACCTGCCACACATATTTATATGAAAGTAGCTTAACCTTTTCTCTTGTTAAACGAAGTAAGTTGTATGTGGCTGTAGGGAGGTATTGATTAATGTAAATACGGGATTTACCCAGATCCGAAGATACTTCATTTGCATATAGTGATTTCTTCTTTCTCATACTGGAAATCATCTCTTTTCCAGGCCTTAGCGTTGAGAAGCTACCCAGCACTAATCATGGCTTACTAGTTGGATGAACAAAAATCGATTTTGAGGAAGAAGGTTTAGAGGTAGAAGTTGAGCTTGCCTTTTCCGCCGCTCTTAAGGCAGATGACTGAGCTTGTGTCGATGATACTGATAGTGTTGAAGACATCCTGTGTACATTTTTTATCTCAGCAGGAGTTAGCTGAACATTGATGGTCTTTGAGACTAGACAGACAAGATCTACAAGATCTTCCTCTTCCCTCTCAGGTAGTCCAGCAATGATCAATCCATCCTCACATTGCTGATTTTCCGTACTTAGAACACGCTGATCTAGTCTTCTCTGACTATCCTGAATTGATTTAATTTTATCCCATAGAGCTTCATTTTCGGTTGTAAGTACCGCAACTTGTGAGCTCAGCTCAACATATTGAGTCGAGATAGCTTGAAGCTTGGCATTGTTCTCTTCAAGCTTGAGCTGCATCTCAGGCAGACAATTCACTTTTTCCCTAATATCATTTAGATCTGAGCATATTCCATCATTATCCTTTTTCAAAGATAATACACCAGATTTGCAGTCATTGATTGCTGACAAGAGCTGTCCAAACTGACTGCTTGAAAAGTTACTACTCCCCGACAAAACGCTGTTGTTATCATCAGACTCCATTTCAGGACCTGAGTCAAAAGTGCTCGTCGTATTTTTACTTCCTTTTGTTTTTGAAGTACTGGATGCAGTTTCGTTTTTATCAGAAGTTCGTGACTTAGACAACTGTTTATCCTTGAGATTCATTCTCTCAAAAGGCCCAGCACACTTAATTAGCACTTTGTCGGCATTATAAGTGTGATGAGTGAAGCACTTCGAATTTGGATGAAAATATTTTATACACTTGGTACAATATTTAGCGTCTGTAATAATTAATTTCCTGCATGTACCACAAGGTTTTGACATAATTGGTTTTGTAGAGATTTCAGAGAAAGCAAATTTTTTAGCATAATCAAGAATACCAGAGGAATATCCATATCATTTGGATTCATACATTTAATTTAAAATTTAAAAGTGCATAACAACGTAACTAGGCATATTGAAGCATAACCAGATAATACTAAATGTTACTGAAAGTTCCTAGGTTTAATGAAATAAACTGGATGTAACTATATCATAGCACGCTAAATCATTAATGCATGTAGGAGTCCCTAGATATAAATATCCCTAAAAGTAACTCAACTTATACGCACATGCTTACGTTCCCAGTCGTAAATAGATATTTAAGTATAGTAGCTAGAATGAAACAATTCTCAACCAGCACACATCCAAGAAAGCGTTTCACCAATAAAAATAAAAGTCACTAGAAACTAGAGACAGAAATATACACAATTAATCACTAGTAATCACTACAACGATGATGACAGAGGCAACTATATCCCATTAACTTAAAACTCACCAAGATGGCGTGTTCTAAGATGGCGACAATGGCTTCAATACTGGAGAGGGACCTCATACCTTAAGAATCCAAGAGAATGCGACGGAGAAGATGACGACAGAGGCAAGATGGCTATTTCTCCTTATCTTCAAGATGGCTGAATTTCAATATGGCTGCAATCCATGATTTTCAAGATGGCAACTGCTCTTCAACTGCGGCTTCAGGAATGTATTGGTAGCTTTAAATTTCAAAATGGCTACATCTCCTTATTCCAAGATGGCGACATCTCCTTATTCCAAGATGACGACAACAGCTATCTTGTGTCAACAGTTTTAAGCAAACCTCACACCATCTGAGTCTGTGTATTACGCCCAACCTCAAAAGTGACAGCTATCAGTTTTCCAAAAGGGATTTTTGGAAGAAGTTTAATGCTTCTGGATAAATAAATTATCCGAAAGAATTTTGAGTGCATGCTTAAATAAATCTGCAACAAAAGAACGGCCTCAAGGGCCAGAACGCGGCAGAATAAATGTTTTTAGGAGGAGCGAAAATTTGCGTGTAGTTCAGTACTCACGGACAGGGAAGAAAAGAGAGGGTGCTGGGGCCACGAAAGCACCACAGCACAGAGAGAGAGAGAGAGAGTATTGGGGCCACGAAAGCACCACAACACAAGAGAGAGAAAAAGTAGGAAAGAGAGAGAGTGTTGGGGCCACGAAAGCACCACAACACAAGAGAAAGAGAGAGTAGGAATGAGAGGGAGAGAGAGAGAGAGATAATGCAGGAAGAATTGCGTTGGTACAAAAAGCAAGTGCCGAGTTATGCCTGTGCACCGGTATTTATGTGCGAGAGGGGCGAGAGCTTGAGCGAAAAAGGGAGCGGCTGCTGGCCCGCTGATTGGCCGAGACTCCCGAAACTGGAGTCGCAACGGAGCGGTGGGGACACCGTACTCTGTGCTCCCTTCCGTCGAACTCGCCTGCCTCGCGCCATTTACATGTAATTTTAAAATGTTTATATTACAATTGAAAATACTTGAAATGAAAATTTCTAAACAATATTTTAAGAGAAGAGTCTTACTGTTCTAAGGTTTAACTCTACGTCGGAAAATGTACAATATTTTAAAAATAGAAAGAGAACTGAAAATATTGCTATTACTTTTTAGTATTTTACAAAACAAAACGATAATTATTAATATTAACTAAATTCCATGTATGAGGAAAAAAAGTCACTTCCAAAGAAAGAATTTTAGTCGTTTATAAAGCATTAAAAAAGCTGGCGTACGTGACCGCCTGAGCCTTCTCTTATTCTGATCACGGCGTTAGCACGTGCGCGGGAAAATCTCGCCGGCCAGCTGCCGGGCGGGCGAGTCACTTAAAACAGGCCTGTCCAAGTAGGGGAAAACTGCTATTTTGCCAGATGGGAATTTAACACCACCACCGACCTCTACCCATTCTACTTCACGAGAGCGACCACCTCCCAAGCCTCTGGACCTGAGAAGAGGGAAGTGGTGGTGGAACTCGAACATGTGGTAAATAAGCAGTTTTCCCCTACTTGGACAGGCCTGACTTAAAGGGAACGCGACAATAAAGTGGTCGACTGTTGGCCAATTTGTCAGGGTCTTCTACCACCCGTATTTGTTATGACTCACTCAATCTGAGAAAGCAAGCTCGTTTTTGTCAACACAGATGATTTCTATCTAATCACGATCTCATTAATATTAAATTCAAATATATTTGTACTCAATCCACAAACCGTAAACAAACCCTAATAAGAAATCTTGCATATGTTGATGAGTGTAAGTTTCAGGAGCACTTAATGACTTATGATTTTGAAAAAATACGAAGAACTGTAGACATTAATAGTAAATTAAATCTTTTGTGCTTGTACTTAATTTCATCGTTCGATCAGTTTGCGCCTTTACACGTTCCACATAAACATAAAGATTCTGCTCCTTGGATCACACTGGAAATAAAGAACCTTATGAAGGAACGTAATAATAAGCGTCCCCTGGCAAAGAGAACTAAAAATCCGCTGATATTAGCTCAGTTTCGTCGGCTTAGGAACTTAGTTCAAACTAAAATCAGGGATTCGTATAATCAGTATAATTACAATTCTATAAAGAATAAGAATAAAAATGAGAATATTTGGCACTTACTTAGACGCCTACATTTAATACCACTTAAGAATGATGCCTCAGCTCATACGTTTCCACCAAATGATTTATTAAAAGCATTTACGAATCTACCACCCTGTAACTCCGTCAACTCTGGTACATACCTTATAGAAGATCAGGCAAGCTCCACTTTTCGAGATACGGATTTCTTTTTTTTTTAGACATAACACCTGAAGTTCTCCTTGAGAACATTTTTAAAATAAAAACTAATGCTTTAGGAACAGATGGTATTTCCATAAAGATGATTCGAGTAGCGCTTCCTGTAATATTCCCCATACTCCTTCACATCTATAACTCTTCTCTTCAAGTAGGAATTTTCCCTAAACTATGGAAACATGCGCTGACCCGCCCTATACCTAAGGTTTCTAGTCCCTCTTCTCCCAATGATTTCCGGCCGATTTCGATACTTTGTGCTATGTCCAAGCCGCTCGAACGTATTGTGCATTTGCAGCTTACGAATTACTTAGATTTAAACAGGCTACTTGATCCGCTACAATCGGGCTTTCGGGCTAAGCACAGCACATTAACAGCCTCCCTCAAAGTTACTTCCGACATTGAAATCGCTATCGAAAATAAGGAAATAACAATAGTTGTTTTATTTGACTTTTCTAAAGCTTTCGATACTGCTGATCATAAGCTTCTCTTAAATAAACTTCGTAACTTTAATTGATCTAGTACCGCAATTGTGTGGTTTGAGTCCTACCTAAAAAACCGTTTTCAGCAAGTGCTTAATGATAAGGATGAGCGGTCCGATTGGGTGGAGGTCGAGAGTGGTGTGCCTCAGGGCTCCACTCTTGCACCCCTCCTTTTTGGACTGTACACTTCTGACCTTGGTGGTGATCTTGAGCATTACAAATACCATAAATATGCGGATGATTTTAAGCTGCATGTCTCTGGTCCTATCTCTTCCATTAATAGTTTGATTGCGCAGGTTCAGAAGGATATTAATATTGTGCATCAATGGGCACTTAACAATAGGTTAAAACTGAACCCTTCGAAAACTAAAGCAATTGTCATAGGACAGTCCTCTTCCCCGTCCGCTGCTACATTAGGTTCCCTGCCTCAGCTCAAGGTTGATGGCCTTGACATTCCCTTTGTTGATTCGGTGAGAGATTTGGGGTATATCCTCAACCGTACTCTCTTCTGGAAAGAGCAAATTTTTGAAATTTCGAGGAATACCTTCAGAATACTCCAACAGCTTAGAAGGAACAAGGAATCCTTGCCTACTTCAACTCGGATTCTTCTTGTTAAGAGTCTTATACTCCCGTTTTTTGATTATGGGTGTGTGCTGTATGACGATATCACAGATGAGCTGAATTATAAATTGGAGCGAGCACTTAATGCCTGTATACGATTCATCTATGATGTCCCGAAATATGAGCACATTACTTTATATCGGCAACGGGCGGGATTTCTCAATGTGGCTAAGAGAAGACAATTTTTTATAAGCAATTTAATTTTCAATCTCTTTTTTAATAAAACCCCTCAATATCTTCTAGATCTTTTCGAAAACAGAAATGTGACTTTACCTGCTCAGTCTAGGCTTCGAGTAAGAAAAACGGTTCTTGCAGTTCCACGACACAAATCTTGTAAATTGCAAAGATCCTTTGCACTGGTGAATCGTAAATTGTTTATGATTATTTTTCTAACTTTTAGTGATGTTTTGCGCCTTAGTATTATAAATTTGATCTTTACAACTTAATCCATGGTATTATATTTGTTATCTTACAATTAAGTCTCAAGATTTCTAATTATATCCGTTATGCCAACCAGTAGCTTATATTAGCATATTTTACTTATGTTCATTTTTATGTTATTTTATCTTTAGTCATCTATAATTAATTAATTTTCTTGCACCTACGTCATATTTGTCATTTGACCTGAGCTGACATCTTTAATTTTGTTTATAAATTATATGTATAATTTGTTCCTTAGAGGGCTGTTTTAGCCCTAGGGACCTGATAAATAAATAAAAAAAATAAATAAAATGTTAACGATTAGGGCGGAAAATTTCCCACTTAAGTGAGGCTTTGAAACTTGAGCTGGGAAATTACGTGACTAAATCGTTTAGTCAGTGGTTGTCAATTTATTTTAGGCCTACTGGCCTATAACAAATACTTCGTTAAAAATTCATTTTTGTTGTTGTTGAAGATTCATCTCTTTTGTTGAAAATTCGTTTCATTTTTTGGTTGAAAATTAATATTTTTACTGAAAATTTTACTATTCTCTTCTTAGTAAACAATTTATCTCAAGTTGAATATTCAACTGCTCTGTTGAAAATTTACCTATATATTATAGTTGAAAATTCTATTGTTTTTAAGAGAATAAATTTTTATTCATCATGAAACTTTTTTATCAATTCAGCATCTCAATAGCTAGAAAGTCGAATCCCACTTTCTTTTAAAATGAAAATTGGAATCACTATCCAAATTTGAGCACAAATGTTTCTCAATTTGTATAAAGTTAACGATTCTTCTTATTAAACTGGATTATTTCTGGAATTAATTTTTAAAATCAGGCTTTCAACAACAATGATTGCGGGATTTTCGAGACAGGTTGTTACACCACTTTTTTAGATAGGATTTTGGTAAAATTGCGCTAATTCTACTATTTCCTAAAATTACTCGCTAATGCAACTATTTTTTAAATTTTCGATTTAACCTATTTTTCAACTTCTTCGCTACATTAGCGAAGATAACATCTGTCAACTCAAAAATCAAAATCTCAAAAGATTTCAAAGGATTTCAAATGATTTTAAAGGATTTTTACTGTTTTCAGGGATTTGAAAGAATTGTATAGGTATTTCAGATGATTTCTAAGCTTTCATTATTTTTCGAGGAATTTTGAAAGATATTGCAGATTTCAAGATGTTTACCGATTCTCAAGGAATTTTTCTTGGTTTTTGTGGCACTCCTGGGGATTTCACAAGATTTAAGAGATCTTTACAATTTCAAGGGATGTCAAATGATTGTTTAAAAGCGAATTTTAAAAGATGCTACAAATTTAACAAAACTTAAAAAATTTTGAGAGTTTTCAAAGAGTTTCTTAGGATTCGGACAAAATAATGTCAGCGGATTGCTAGAGAACTTTAGGCAATGAACGAAATTAACTCTCAAAGGACTTCTAGGGATTTCTAAGAGTTTCTACGGATTACAATGTTTGAAGACTTATCCAGGAACTCTTAGATAATGTCAAAACATCTCAAGTGTTTCTAAAGCATTTCAATGGATTTTACAGCTATTGTAGTATTTTAAAAGATTCAAAAGGATTTCACGCGATTTGATGAACGATTTATATTCTAAAACAGATTTAAATAATAGCTCACACCTTGATTAAATATTTTAAAACTTGCATGACACCATTTTGATACTATTTCTCAAAATATATGCTGCTATTGTCACTGTTTTAAATTGATCAAATGAGTCCGTAGCCTATAAAAGTAAAAATTCGTTGTAAAAAAATTTTAAACAGAAACTGAATTCTGCTCCGACTTATGACATTTTACATTCAGTAGATCGATATGACAATTTTTCTGAAAGGTTTGAACTAGTTTTGTAAAACGATAATAAAAAAGAAGTTACTAAAACAATTACGCGGCCTCAGAGTGTGATTATCGCTCCTAGAAAAATACCAATCCATTATTATAATTTAATGAAATTTAGAAAGAAAAAATTGACATAATCACAAAATGCTTTGTGTATGAATTAGGCTACATACCCCTATTGTGCTACTATTTTCCAAAATTTATGTTACTATTAACACAAGTTTGAATTTAGCCAATGACTCCAAGGCCTGTATGAGTAGAAATTGATTACAAAAGTTTTTTCGAATAGAAAATGTATTCTGCTTTAAAATATGACGTTTTAAATTCAGTAGATCGATATTACAATTTTTCAAAAACGTTTGACCTAGATTTCAAAAACGATAATAAAAAAAAGCGACTCAAACAATTGCACTCTCTCAGATTGAAATTATTGATCATAGAAGGATACCAATTCACTTTTATAATTTGATGAAATTTCAAAAACTACTCTATACTCATACTTTATTTATGCATCAGGTTACTCAGGAAACTCAGCGTGAATTCAGTCTGCTGACTACGGTGAAAACGAAGCAAGTCGGAAATTATTTTTTTTCCACTTTGTGATAATGCTGCTAAACGCAATATTGAAGACCACTTGGGCAATTTTAATTTTTACCATTAATTCTCAAGAAGTAACAAATGTTCCTAAATGGATTCTTCGTGTTGTGAAATACATAAAGAAAGATTCAAATTTCTTTCAAGCAGTAATATTCGTTGATGATTATACGCAAAGTCATGATTCAAGTTTAGACATAATACCAAAAATTCAGCAACAACTTCCCAGCAAGATAATCAATTCAACGAATGAAAACCTGACAAAATCTCTAAATCGAAGTCTGGCAACTGCGGATTTGTTTATCACGATTCAATTTATGGAAACAAATCTACAAGTTCCTGCTTCGACAGATTTCCTGATTCAATTATTAGCATATCAAGTCCGACCAAAATGTTTAATGATCTTCTTGGCAGTGAAAGAAAACCTGCGTTATAGAGCTATACTTGAAAATATGTGGTCCAATTATTTCTTGGACTTGACTATTCTTGCGATCACGAAACATGGAATCAATCACACTGGTTTGCATCAGAATCGTCACCAAATTGCTACTTTATATTCTTTGAATCCGTTCAAGGACACATACACAAAACGAAAATACAAGGGGGATCTTGAATTATTTCCAAACAAGCTGCAGGATCTAAATGGATTCGAAATGAAGGTTGGATCGTTCAATTATCCACCGTATGTTTACGTAAAACGGAATTCTTCAGGACATCCCCTAGAAGTGTCTGGACCAGATTCTCTAATCATAAAAACACTTTCCAAAAAAATGAACTTCATATTATCAGAAGTTCCATCTGGTCAGGAATGGTTTGGTCGTTGGAGTTGTGATGATGAAAATAAAACGACCGGGTTTATGAAAATGTTATGGCGCCATGAAATTCGGTTCATTACTAACCAAGGAGGAATGGTCAGCAACTGCGAAAAATCAGGCATGAACAGTGCAAGTATGGGAACAATAAAAATCTGTGCTTTGGTTCCAGTTACAAATGATGAGAATTATTCTTCATCTTCTTCAACTAAATGGATTTACTTGGGCATAATGCTTCTATCTATCTGGATCATCACTGGCTTATTGAAATTCCAAAATGACGTCTGGGCTTGGTTCGAGATATTAAGAGCAATGTTAGGATTCACCGTACCTCGAGAGCCTAACAGCTTATCGGAAAGAATCGTATTCATTTCGATTCTCATTGCGTTTTCGATATTTGCTTCCAATATGTTTGCAATTCTAACAAACCTAAAACTGACCAAGAAATCAGAGATGAGCATTGATACTGTAGAGGAATTAATCAACTCAAACCTTATTCCAGTAATGCCAGAAAGATATGCCACGGTCCTGGTATTACTCAATGATTACCTTCGCACAGCTTTAGTTAAAAAATCTATTCTTACTGTGAACGATCAAGAATGTATAGATATTTTACTGGAAGGCAAGAATGTGACTTGTATTCTTAGTGAAACACTAGCGCAAATTGCAATTGAGAAGCATAAAGATGCATATGATAATGATGTGATGAGAATTGTCAAGGAAAGATTAACATTTACTTTAAGGGTTTTCCGATTTGAGACGAAATCGCCATATCTCGTGAAAGTTAACGAAATTATAGCAAGGTTATCAGAAGCTGGCCTTGTTTATCATTGGGAGAAGCAGGTTTTGCGAACTTCGAGAAAGTTAAGTAAACGGGCAAATGAGGAAGAGTTTAATTCAGTCAATGTTCTCAATCCACTGATTTTCTTTCTGACTTTCGGATGCATACTTTCAATTGTTGTTTTCATTTGTGAAATACTTGCGGAGTATATTGAAAAACGCATTCACGCATCTGTATTCTTCTGTACGCAAGGAAGTGTGTTCTAAAGGGTACTCTTTCGACTTACGAAGATCACACAAACTTTGGAACCAACATTGAAATTCGAAAAAATAAAAAAACTCTGCAAATCATAAATTTTTTAACATTTTCTATTGCAGCACGGGTAACCAAGCTGCATGTTCATTGATTGCAAATAATTATCCTTTTTGAGGGTGCCAGTATGCTACTTTTTTTCGTTGTAGCGATTTCGAATTCTAGAATTTCTTATATTCGACCTACCCTACTGTATATAGAGTTGTTCTAATAAAGTTTGTGTACACATATGTTGTTCGTTTTTTATTGAAATAATGCCAGTTATTTCATGTATAGTTGATAAAGGATCGTCCTTAAACTACATTAAAAATGTAAGGGTTTGATTAGGTCACTGGAAGTACCATTACGAACTTGGATAAAACTTTTATTACTTTTCCTGATTATAAATTGTAACAAAGTTTGAGAATTGTACAAAAGACGGTCCCGCTACGGTACAGTTCGATAATAACATGGTAAGGTTAATAATTTGTTTTATAACGCAGACTTCACACTCTTCCATCTATTTCCCTCCTTTCCCCGTTTTTAAAGAATTATTTTTCTTTTCCCATATTTTAATAAAATTTTCCTTTTTTTTGCTCGGTGATTGTACTTCCCCCACACTTTCGCATAGGTCTTCCAAGATTAAACATTTAATTGTACCTTGTGTCTTTTTTTCAATAATTTTATTTGTTTATCTGTGATGTCATTTGTCGCCAACAACATTCGTCTATTCGTTTTTTTTTGTATCTTGTGCCGTTTTTACAAATAGCTTAATTTTTTTAATGTTATTTTTCTATTTGAACTACTTTGCTTTTTTTTCAAGATTCATCATTTTAGTTAAGAACTCATATCTTTCGTTGAAGGTTTAACTACTTGGCAAAAGATTAGTTACTTTTTGGTAGAGAATTAATTTTTAAACTGAAAATGTAACTATTCCATTTCTGGTTAAGAATACATTTTTTTATTATAAAATTTTTTTATCGATTCAGCAACTCAATAGATTGAAAGTCAACTCTCACTTTCTTTTTAATTGAAATTAGGTTATTTTCATCGCTATCCAAAGCTAAGAAAATATCCCCCTCGAGCGAAAAAACTCTTCCCCTTATTTTCTCGAAACCGAATAATATTTTCTAATCAAACCTATTTTGCGTCAATTAAAAAACACTGACATCCAGCGAAAAGCTCTAACATGAAAAATGTATGATATTTTCAATAATTCATCTGAGAGTTTCAAAGTTTTATTTCAAACGCGCTAGATAATAACTAAAAAGTAAAAATGCTTCTCAATTTGCATAAGTTTGATGATTTTTCTTATTAACATTGATTATATGTAGATTCAATTTTCAAAATTTTATATTTGAGAAATAAAATCACTTCTTGTAATTAAAAGCCAATCAGGTTTTCAACAACAATGATTGCGCGATTTTCTATACATGCGGTTAAACCACTTTTTTAGATAGAATATTGAAAAAGTGGCGCTAATTCTACTATTTTCTGAAGTTGCTCGCTACGGCTACTGTTTGTGAGGATTTTCACCGTTTTCAGGGATTTAAAAGGTTGGCATAGGTATTTCAGAGAATTTCAAAGGTTTCATCATTTTTGAAGACATTCCGAAAGGAATTGCAGATTTCAAAATTATTTTTTATTTTTTCGGGATTTTATACGAATTTTGTGAGGTTTCTAGAGAGTTGACAACATTTGAGAGATTTTATCAATTTTTAGAGATTTCAAAAGATATTTTTTCAAAGGACGCAAGAATTTAACGAGATTTCAAATTTTTTTAGGGTTTCCAAAGAATTTCTTAGGATTTCAGAATATTACAAAGTATTTCCAACTGTATAGTGTATAGGTAAGAATTCGTTACAAAATAATTTCAAAGCAAAAATGAAGTCTGCTTCAAATTATGACATTGCAAATTCATTAGATCGATATTACAATTTTTCAAAAAGGTTTGAACTAGTTCTTAAAAAATGTAATAAGAAAAGAAGTGACTAAAACAATTACGCGGCTTCAGAGTGTAATTACTGCTCATGGAAGGACACCAGTCCATTACTATAATTTATTGAAATTTAAAGAACACTGAAATAATTAAAAAATGCTTTGTGTATGCCTCAAGTTACTAAGGAAACTCAGGGTGGATTCAGTGTACTGACAAGGTGGAAACGAAGGTAGTGAGAAATTATTTCTCTCTCTTTGTGATAATGCTGCTAAATGCCATATTGAAGACCACTTTTGCAATTTTCATTTTTATCATTAATTCTCCAGCAGTGTCAAATGATTCAACATGGATTCGTTATCTTGTGAAATATATCAAAAAAGATTCGGTTGCCCTCCAAGCAGTAATAATCGTTGATGATTATAAGGAAAGTCATGATTCCATTTCAGACATCATCAGAAAAATTCAGCAACATCTTCCCAGCAAGGTCATTAGTTCAACAAATGGAAAACTCACAAAATCTTTGAATCGAAGTCTGGCAACTGCGGATTTTTTTGTCACGATTCAATTTATGGACGCAAATCTACCAGTTACTGTATCTACGGATTTCCTGATTCACTTATTAGCATATCAAGTCCGACCAAAATGTTTGATGATCTTCTTAGCAGTGAAAGAAAACCTGAGCTATAGAGGTATACTCAAAAATATGTGGTCCAATTATTTCTTGGACTTGACTATTCTTGCGATCACGAAACATGGAATAAATCACACAGGTTTGCATCAGAATCGTCATCAAACTGCTACCTTATATTTTTTTAATCCGTTTAATAAAACGTACTCAAAACTGAAATATAAGGATGACCTCGAATTGTTTCCAAACAAGCTGCAGGATCTACATGGATTTGAAATGAAAGTTGGATCGTTTAATTATCCACCGCATGTTTACGTGAAACGGAATTCTTCAGGACATCCGCTAGAAGTTTCTGGACCACAAGCTCAAATCGCAAAAGCACTTTCCAAAAAAATGAACTTTATTTTATCAGAAGTTCCATTAGGAGAGGAATCGTTTGGTCGTTGGAGTTGTGACGATGAAAATGAAACAACCGGGTTACAAAGAATGTTATGGCGCCACAAAATTCGGTTCATTACTAACCAGGGAGGCACTGTCAGCAACTGCGAGAAATCAGGCAAGAACAGTGTAAGAACTGGGACAATAAATGTCTGTGCTTTGGTTCCAGTTACAAATGATGAGAATTACTCTGCATCTCCTTCAACCAAATGGATTTACTTGGGCATAGTGCTTCTAACTATCTGGATCATCACTGGCGTATTGAAATTTAAAAATGACATTTGGGCTTGGTTCGAGATACTAAGAGCAATGTTAGGATTCACCGTACCTCGAGAGCCTAACAGCTTATCGGAAAGAATCGTATTCATTTCGATTCTTATTGCGTTTTCGGTATTCGCTTCCAACATGTTTGCACTTTTAACAGACCTAAAATTGACCAAGAAATCAGAGATGAGCTTCGACACTGTAGAGGAATTAATCAACTCAAACCTTACTCCAATAATGCGAGAAAGATATTCATTGGTCCTCAAACAGCTCAATGATTCCCTCAATACAGCATTAGTAAATAAATCTATTCTTACTGTGAACGATCAAGAATGTATAGATATTTTACTGAAAAGCAAGAATGTGACTTGTATTCTTAGTGAAACACTAGCGCAAATTGCAATTCAGAAGCATAAAGATGCAAATAATAATGATGTGATGAAAATTGTCAAGGAAAGATTAATATTTTCGATAAGGGTTTTCCAATTTGAGACGAAATCGCCGTATCTCAGAAAAGTTAATGAAATCATAGCAAGGTTATTAGAAGGCGGTCTCGTTAATCATTGGGAGAATCAGGTTTTACGACCTTCGAGAGACTTAAATAAACGGGAAAATGAGGAAGAGTTTAACTCCATCAATGTTCTCAATCCACTGATTTTCTTTTTGACTGCTGGATGCATACTTTCAATTGTGGTTTTCATTTTTGAAATACTTGCGAATTATATTGAAAATCGCATTTACGCATCTGTATTCTTCTGTAGGGAAGGTGGGATCTTTTGAGGTGCAATCTTTATACTTACGACAATCTCTGCACAAAGTTCTAAATGAAAGTTTGTTTCACTATGTTTTTATACTTGTATATTAGGATGGATCAAAAATAAAAAAATTCTAGAACTTGAAATTGCTACAGCGAGCAAAAATTGCGTATTGGGATCCTAAAAAAGTATAACTAATTTGGAATCAAATTGATATGCAGCTTGGTTACTCGCGTTAGAAAAATGTTTAAAAAATTTTTCGTTTGCTAATTTTTTAAATTTTCTTGAGTTTCAATTTTTGTTACCTGAAGGTCAAAAAATTCTCTCAAATTTTTGAGATTTTTGTTAATCATTTTGAAGAAATCATTCCTATTCAATTTACCCCTGATTTTGGAAAAAATTCCTCACACTTTGGTTAATAGGAGAAGAATTTTTTCGCGTATATGAAAGCTTTCCAGTGACGAAAATGCACTGGGAAAAAAATCGCCAAGACCCGCTAATCGAAATTGGAAATACAACGAATCTCTGAATTAGTGATTTTGGTATTTTGTGAAACTATATTTATAAATTATGATTTAAACCTCTTTCTGAGCATGTGCAGGATTTTTTAATTTTTCTTTTAATTTTTCAATTTTGACTCCTGGTTCTTCTAGATTTTCTTTCTAGTGCTTTTTCTTTAATGGGCAGTTTTTAAGTACCCAAGTAGAACAAAATTGCAGCTCAAGAAAATTAATTAACTCTGCAACTAGGAAATTTAAAAATATTTTTGTTAGTTTTTTTCATTTCTAGAATTTTTCATTTTCGACCCACCTTACTGTATATCGAGTTGGTAAAATAAAGTTTTTGTTTACATATATATCGCTAGTTCTTTCTCAAAGAATTCTTATTTGTCCCCTGTTTTCACGAAACTACCCCCTTTTCTTGTTTTTCGCTTAAATTCTAACTGAATTAATAGAAACCAATTAGAAATAGAACTTTTTTTTATTGAAAAGGTAATTTTATTCTTCGAAAATTTTTTTGTGTTTGAAAATTCAAGTATTACGTGGAAAACATAATTATTCGCTTAAAAATTCAACTATTTTGTTAAAAAGTCATCACTTTTGTTTAAAATTTATCAATTATTGTTCGAAATATTTGTTTCATTCTTGGTGAAAAATTAATGTTTTTTAACCAAAAATGTTACTATTCTATTCTTGGTTACAAAATTATCTTCCTAAGTTAAAAATTTAACTATTGGGTTGAAATTTAATATTTTTTATATAGAAATTCTATTATTTCAAATTATTATTTTAAATTCACCTTTGTAGTTTGAAAATTTAACTATTTTATTGAAAGGGCAATATATTTTGACTTAAACTCTTGAGCGTTTCATATTGAATTCCGTATAAATTCATAGCGTATCTGTTTGGAAAAATTTATCTTATTTTTGGATCTATAAAATTTTGAATATTATGGAGCTTTTTTAATTTTTATCGAATTCACCAATGTCATAAGTATAATTTTCAAGTCTGTTTTTGGAATACACGTGAGTCGAAACGTAAAGCTCTAATAAAAACTGGGAAGGAAAAGGAAAACGGACCAGCTGCAAAAATAAAGGAAGTGGAAAGGTGGAAACAAATTCAAGCAGAAATACAGGAAAGGTGTCTCCGAACTATGGGACAATTACAAACTATAGACCTCGGCTCAGGCATGGCTGATAACTACAGGATGGATCTTCAAAGAAAAAAATCATCTGCGAAATCCTCATCAAAATAATAAATAGGAGTACAAGAAAGTGGCCAAGAAGATTTTAGGAGAAATTGAAATCGTCACGCTTGATTAGGTCGAAAAACGTAACATCGAATTAGGTCTTGTAATTTTTTCGACATGCTTTCACCTGTAATTTTAGACTAAATCAGCGTGCCAATTCCCATGGGGGGCTGTTCTAACCTGCGCGTTACTCATTCATCCTGAAAATAGGCAAAACGATATTCTTCTGAGTGAACTTCACGAATAGTTGCATTACTCAGGGGAATACCTAGAGCGCAAACTCCACAGCCTCCCACTAAAATCTTCAGCGCGAATAGTGGGAGGACGACACGCGGCGACGCTATAAAAACTCTTACGCAACAGAAAACGAGGAGTTGGAGGCTTGCGGACGAACCGCAAGGATCAGAGCGGAAGCAGTACTTCGGGAGTGGCTTGAGATCCCTCTTTCTCTTGACCTGTCTCATACTGTTTGCTAAAGTAAAGAATTTTGAGAGCGTTCAGACTCTCTCAAAATTCTTTGAATTTTTTTATCTTTGCGAGAGTTACTCAACCATCCTAACTGTGAGCAAATCTCTGAAATTGATTTTTTTTGTCTCGTGATGAATCAGATGATCTTTTATATGTACATTTTTTTTTGATAAATTTTATTATATGAACCATTGTGGCATATAATAAAACTTTCTGTCTCTATAAAGTATCGTTAAAGCCTAAGGAGCAGACTGATTGTCTCATCCTTCTAACCAAGTCCAAAAAGGCTATAACCCAACTTTATAGAATCGCGTTCATTTCTTCTCGAAAATTAATTTTGAATTACGCAAAATCCCCTTTTGAGGGAAAACTCCACCGGTCTTAAATCATAAATCGTTCAAAGATTTCTCTCTCTCTCTCTCTCTCTCTCTTAAGAGATAGCATTAGCTTACCGAAATTCTACCTCGATAAGGAAAGATTTCACTTTTACGACGAAAGTAAATTTGAACTCAAGGGCAGCGACCCTAATTCTGTGCTATTTACGCACCTGCGGAGTAGTGAGATTTAGGATCATCTGGGTCAAGAGCTGAGGATCCTTATTATTCAAAGGATTAGTCCTAATTTCTCCAAATATAAAGTCTTAAGAGATAAAATAAAGGATATTTAGGTAGTTTGCACGAGGCATTTTTAGTGTAGAATTTTGCCTTCCGTAAAATATAAGGCTTCAGATTAACGAATAGATTTAGATTAAAAACGAAATCCCTTGCAATAAAGGTGATATGTAAAAATTTAGATTTTGTTTCCTTCATGCGTGCAAAACTTGATAGGTGCGAATATATAAATATAATCAGAGAATAGAGAATAGGGATCTGTATATTTTTAGCTAGCGTAGGCTCTTTTGAATTAATATTATATGTTTAACAGAGAATCTCACTTTTTCTCTCATGCTAACCCTTCTCTTACTTAGAAATCGATAAATAATTTATATATGGCAAATATTAGTCGATTGATGGAATTCAGGCAGCGTGGCAAGAAAAGAAAACAACGTGCAATAGAATGTTGAACATCACAGGTCTTAGCTAAGAGGAGAGAAATGGACATGAAAATTATTAGACACAAAAAGAGGAAAGTTAAACGACTAGTCAAGGAAAGTAAAGATAAAATCAGAACCCAAGAATAGAAGAAAATACAAAACGACTTTGAAGGAAGCAAGAAACTATTATTTTAAAAGATGAAGGGGTAAAAGTACAGAGTTTGTCAGCATGAGAAATAACAAGGGCGAAATGCTATATCATACAGATATAGAACATAATGCATTAGAAAATTCAATTGAGAAAGGCTGTGTTACTGAGGTTAGAGATATAATTCAGAACTTAAAAAACAATGAGGCTGCTGGTGTGGACAATATTAGCGCTGAACTGCTTGAATGCGGTGGTGAGTACATACCTCACAAGTTGTGGGAATTGATAAATTTATGTATCGCGATATGATAAGTCCCAGATAATTGGAGAAAACCGATTATCGTACTAATATACAAAAGAAAGGGAGATAAAAGCAACTGCAGTAATTATAGAGGTATCAGCTTACTAAGTACCGTAAGTAAAATATACTAAAAAATACTCATTCGTAGGGTAATGAAAATTACAGAAGAAAAGATATGCAAAGTCCAAAGTGGATTTATGCCAGGAAGATCATGTACAGATCAAATATTTAGCTCAAGACATATCACAGAAAAAAGCTTGGGAGTAGGAAAGAAAGTTGTCTGTGCATTTTTTGACCTAGAAAAAGAATTTGACCAGGTAAATAGAAGTAAACTTTTGAAAGTCCTTGAAGAGTACGGAGTCAATGGATGGCTCCTACAAGCAATAAAAACAATATATACAGGTAGAAAAGCGAGTGTAAGAGTAAATGGGAAACTAAGTGACTGGTTCGATATTATGCAGGGTGTTAGCCAAGGATACGTTATGTCCTCATGGCTCTTCATTCTATTCATGGACAGGTATCTAAGAATGGCCCTCTTCGTCGAAAAAAGTGTGGATCTCGAAACAGTAAGGGTACGTGGGTTAGCGTTCGCAGATGATAAGGTTGTTATGACAGAATCAATCGGAAACTTGCAAAGAATGTTGAACAAACTGAATACAAGCATGGAGAGGATGGGCCTCAAAACTAAAGTAAATAAAACAAATTTTATGGTGATTGAAGAAAAGAATGAGAAAAAAATATGCAACATTGTCTTAAATAATGAGAGAATAGAACAAGTTGATAAGTTCGTATATTTGGGTAGCCTATTCACTATTGACGAAAAAATAGATGGAGAGTTAGATAGAGGTATAAACGTTGGTAAGAAGGTTATCGGTAGAGAAGGGTTTATTGCCTGGAGTAAAAACATATAAAATGAAGCTGAAATGGCAATACATAATTCTATATTTGTAGCAACTGTGCTGCACGGTAGCGAGACATGGATCTGTCAAAAAAAGCATAAGAGTCAAATTAACGCGATTGCCATGAAATCCCTGCGCAGAATATGCGGGTAAAAACATTGATGAACACAGTGAGTAACGAGATAATCCTTACAGAATGTGGTGCAGAAAATACACTAGTTGACATATTGGAAAGAAATCGGTTAAGATCATTCGGGCATGTTGAGAAAATGAAAGATGAAAGACTGACGAAACAAGTGTATCAAGGTAAAGTAAATGGGAGTGTGCCAGGTTACCGACAGTTCAATGACCGACTGTCGGTAACTGACCGGTGGCGCAATCTGTCTATGGCAGTCAGAATTACGTAGTGGTGTCCCAGAGCTCTTATAGCTCAACTTCTGTCATACAAGGTCGGCGCTGCGCAACGTAGAGCTTTGGTGTTACAGCTCAGGGCTCTCGGTAAATGCCAAAAAGACCAGCTTGGTAATTTTCGCGAGAAAATACAAAGTGTCGAAAGTTGATGCCTCTGCGTTTTGTGGTGGGAAGTTGATCATCTCAGACTCGGTTAAATATCTAAGGGTGATTCTAGATAGCAAACTAAACTGGGCGACGCATCTTGAAACCCAATGCAGTAAGTTTGTCATGACATTTTGGATGTGCAGAAGAGCCTTTGGTTAGAAATGGGGTCTAGGGCTTGAAATGATTGCATGCCTTCACTCCACTCTCCCTAAACCAGGGCTCCTATATGACACAGTGGTCTGGTGACAACAAGTAAAACTTCAAACGATGTAGGATAGGCTGCAACGATTACAAACGCTAGGATTTAGGGGTGCAATGAGAACTACGCCCACAGCGAGGATAGGATTCATGCTTTGTGATGGACGCATACATGTTGCGATATCTGTCAGGGCGGCTCACGCGATGGGCCACCTGGCAAGAGAGAATAGATAGACTTGGGAGACTAGACACACTAGGCTCCCAAGTGACATCAGCACACTGATAATTCTAGAAATGAGGCTGTTTAAACTGATGAAACGCTTCAACATGACTAAGATTCCGTGTCGGCATCCCAGGCAGGAATATGTAGGCAGCAACTGGTAACCCGCTCCTTCAAGGGGAAATCTGGTGCACATACGGCTCCATAGGGATGGAAGGGTCAGGAGCAGGAATCTATGACAGGGCGGGGTGGAGACGGATAGAAATCACGCTTGGGCAGCACGCCACGGTTTTTCAGGCGGAGCTTCTTCGTTGTGCTGAAACAATGTTAGAAGAAAACGCTGCATAATAACAAACATAACATCAGAGCTGCTTTGGGAATTCAAAAAGTCATCAAACCAACTAGCGGAAAGAAACAACGTGGCTCTCTTATGGGTGCCTGGTCACACAGGGATCAAGGGCAACGGAAAGGCGGACCAGTTGGCAAAAGGCGATGCAACAAGTAGAAACATAGGACCGGAATCGATACCGTGACTAGCGTCTTGCTGCATCGGGATGGCCATCAAAAAAGCTGGATGCGAACGAAGCACCGGGAATACTGGGAACAAACACAATTTTTCCGACAAGCGGAAGCCATCCTGGGCTATACTTACAGGATGAACAACGCCAGGGAAATCCTGTGCTTACCCGAGAAAGACATAAGAACAGTGGTTCACATGATTACAGGGCACAACCACAATAATTATCGCATGCATAAGATGGGGTACAACCCCAAGTAAGAGTGCCGGAAATGCGGCAGGGATGATGAAACACACCTGCATGTCTTATGACAGTGGCCAGCATTAGCTAGGCTCAGGCAACGAACCTCTAGGGTCCATTTCGTGGAAACTCAGGAACCTATAACGCGATCAGTGATTGACATATTAGGCCTCATCAAGAGGAATGGGGTCAACTACTGAGAGCGAATAGTTTAGGGTGTGGCAAAATAGGCTTTGTAGCTTGAGCGCCAGTGGGGCTCAATCGAAGCTCCTTGCCCGCATATAAACTAAACTAAACTTAATGTTGTACTCTTTTGTTAAAAATTAATTATTTTAAAGATTCATCGTGTTAGTTAAACATTCATCACTTTGGTTGAAAATTTGTTGTTTTTTTCTGGTTAAGAATACATTTTTTCATTATAAATTGAAATTGAGTTGTTTTTATCACTATCCAATGTTAAGAAAATGTCCCTATAGAGCGAAAAAAATTTCGTTTATTGTCTCGGAAATGCATAATATTTTTCAATCAACCCTGTTTTGCATCAATTTTAAAACACTAATTTCCAGCGGAAAGCCCTTAATTGGAAAAGGTATAATATTTTCAATAATTTATAAGATTTAATCGTGCTAGAGAATTAAACAACGTTAAATCAAAAATCGAAATTTCAAAAGATTTCAAAGTATTTCAACGAGATTTCAACTTCTTCAATGGATTACGAATCGTTTTATAGGATTGCGATAAATTTTAAAGCATTTTTAAAGGATTTTAAGATAACTTTAGGGAATAGAGACAATGACATTTAACAGGGCTTCTGGGGATATCTTAGGATTTTTATGGATTACAAGAATTTCAAAGATGTCAGAGAATTTCAGAAAATTGGAGGAAAATTTATATTATATATACTAGATACGAATAATATCTAATATCTTGATGTGATATTTCAAAAATTGCATGACCCTATTTTGCTACTCTCTTTCAAAATTTATGTTATTATCAACACTATTTTGAATTTATCAAATGACTTCAAGGCCTGTATAAGTAGAAATTCGTGTAAAAAAATTCAAAGAGAAAGATAAGTCTGCTTCGAATTATGACGTTTCAAATTCAGTAGATCGATATTACAATTTTTTTAAAAGGTTTGAACTAGTTTTAAAGAACTACGGTGAAGAAGGAGCGACTGAAACAATTAAGCGGTCTGAGAGAGTGATTATCGCTCATATAAGGAAACCAATACATTATTATAATTAGTGTAATTTACAGAACTTCGAAGTAATTACAAAATGCCTTATGTATGCTTCAGGTTACTTAGGAAACTCACGGTGGATTCAGTCTACTGACAGAGGTGGAAACAGAGGTATTCAGAAATTATTTCTTTTTCTTTGTCACAATGCTGCTAAGCGCAATATCAAAGACCACTTTTGCAATTTTAATTTTTATCATTGATCCTCAAGAAGTGTCAAATGATCCAAAATGGATTCGTCATCTGGTGAAGTATATTAAGAAAGATTCGAATGCCTCTCAAGCAGTAATAATTGTTGATGATTATACTGAAAAACATGATTCTGCTTTAGACATCATAGAAAAAATCCAGCAACATCTTCCCAGCAGGATAATCAGTTCAACAAATCAAAAAGCGACCAAATCTTTCAATCGTAATCTGGCAACCGCGGATTTGTTTGTCACGATTCAATCTGTAGAAGCACATGTAGCACTTCCTGTATCGACGGATTTCCTAATTCAGTTATTAGCATATCAAGTCCGACCAAAATGTTTGATGATCTTCTTGGCAGTAAAAGAAAACCTGAGTTATAGAGTCATATTAGAACATATGTGGTCCAATTATTTCTTGGACTTGACTATTCTTGAGACCACTGAACAGGGAATCAATTACACAGGTTTGCATCAGAATCGTCATCAAACTGCTAAATTATATTTCATTAATCCGTTCAATAACACATACACAAAACTGAAATATAAGGAGGAACTTGAATTGTTTCCAAAGAAGCTGCAGGATCTAAATGGATTTGAAATGAAGGTTGGATCTTTTAATTATCCACCGTATGTTCACGTGAAACGTAATTCTTCAGGACATCCACTAGAAGTTTCCGGACCACATGCTCAAATCGTAAAGGCACTTTCCAAAAAAATGAACTTCATTATATCAGAAGTTCCATCTGGAGAGGAATCGTATGGTCATTGGAGTTGTGATGAAGAAAATAAAACGACCGGGTTACTAAGAATGTTATGGCGCCATGAAATTCGGTTCATTACTAACCAAGGAGGCACTGTCAGAAACTGCGAAAAATCAGGCATGAACAGTGCAAGTACTGGAACCACAAAACTCTGTGCTTTGGTTCCAATTACAAATGAAGAGAATTATTCTTCATCGCATTCAACCAAATGGATTTACTTGGGCATAGTGCTTCTAACTATCTGGATGATCAGTGGCTTAATTAAATTCCAAGATGACGTTTGGGCTTGGTTCGAGATACTAAGAGCAATGCTAGGATTCTCTGTACCTCGAGAACCTAAAAGTTTGTCGGAAAGAATTGTATTCATTTCGATTTTTCTTGCGTTTTCGATTTTCGCTTCCAACATGTTTGCAATTCTAACAGACCAGAAACTGACCAAGAAATCAGAGATGAGCATTGACACTGTAGAAGAATTAATCAACACAAATCTTACTCCAATAATGCAAGAAAGATATGCAGCTGTCCTGATATTACTCAATGATTCCCTCAATACAGCATTAGTAAATAAATCTATCCTCACCGCAAACGATCAAGAATGTATAGATATTTTACTCAAAAGCAGGAACGTGACTTGTATTCTCAGGGAATCAGTAGCGCAAATTGCTATTCAGAAGCATAAAGATGCAAATGATAATGATGTCATGAAGATTGTGAAGGAAAGATTATTATTTTCGATTAGGGTTTTCCGATTTGAGACAAAATCGCCGTATTTGAGACTAGTCAACGAAATTATGGCAAGGTTATCGGAAGCTGGTCTCGTCAATCATTGGGAGAAGCAGGTTTTGCTACCTGCGAGAAAGCTAAATGAACGAGAAGATGAGGAAGATTTTGATTCAGTCAATGTTCTTGGCCCACTGATTTTCTTTTTGACTTGCGGATGCATACTATCAATTATTGTTTTCATTTGTGAAATGCTTGCGAATTATATTGAAAATCGCATTTACGCATCTGTATTCTTCTGTACGCAAGGAAGTGCATTTTAAAGGGCACTCTTTATACTTAAGAAGAGTTGTGCATGAAGTTTCAGAAGCAAGATTGTTTTCCTATTTTAGTATACTTGTATATTACGATGGATCGGAAATTAAAAATTCTGAAATTCGAAATAGCTACGGTGCGAAAAAATAGCGCATTGGGATGCTAAAAAATTATAATTAATTTTGAATCGAATGGACATGCAGCTTTCTTATCCGCGCGAGAAAAATGTTGAAAAAATGTTTTGTGTGCTGAGTTTTTTAATTTTCTTGAGCTTCAATTTTCTCACTTGGAGCTTGAAAAATTCTTTTCAATTTTTTTCAAATTTCTATCAATAATTTTTACAGAAGTCATGACTTTTTAATTCACCCGTGTTTTTGGAGAAAGTTCCTTATACTTTTGTAAGTAGGAGAAGAATTTTTCGCGTTTTTTAAAGTTTTCCAGTGACATAAATGCACTAGAAATGAATCGCCAAGACCCCATAATCGAAATTGGAAATACGAACAATCTCTAAAATAGTGATTTTGATATTTCATGAAATTATATTAAAAAATTGTGATTTAAACCTTTTTCTGAGCATGTGTAAGCTTTTAAGCATAGAAATGTCCTAGGAAAAAATAAAAAATCATTCTATTCTATCCCAAATTCAAAATTTTGAAAATTTTCTTTTGTTCGAGTTTCGAATCCAGGGTCTTCACGATTTTTTTCGGTGCATTTTTTTCAATGAACAGTTTTCAAGTACCCGAAAAAATTCTTCTCGTATTTAGTCAGGCGTTAAGAATTTTTTCCAACAACCTTCAGGTATGTTAAAGAAAATTGAAATACAAGAATATTAAAAAAGTCTGCACATATGAAATTTTGTAACATTTTTTTCAGCGTTTTCGAAATTACGAATTTTTCATTTTTGACCTACCCTACTGTATTGAGAGTTGATTTAATAAAGTTTTTATACACATATGTATCGCTATTTCTTACCCCAAGTATTCCACCTTATCCTCTGTTTTCATGAAACTTTCCCTTTTTCTTGTTTCTTCGCTTGAATGTGAACTAAATTAATATAACCCAGTAAGAAAAAAGAACTATTTCTATTTAAAACCAAATTTTTTTTGTCAAAGAGTCTAATATTATATTTTTCGTTCGACATTCATTGTATTCGTTTAAAAATAGAAAGAAGTTAAACCAAAATTTAACAATCATTATTGCTTATAACAAATATTGTAAACAAATTGCACCAATTGAAATTTCTTCTTGAAACGAAATTTTGCTATTGAAGCTATAACATGACAGAAAATTGTTGAAAATAGTCAATTTTTTTGACATCTAATGATCCTTAACTGCAAAATTCTTTAGAACTAAGTAAAAAACCAAGGATTGTTTAATTTCTAAAATCTGATAATGTTTTATTAAAACAACACATTTACAACGTAAAGCGCTAACATAAACTAAAATTGATGAAAATTAGCAAGTTTAATGATAATTTTTATTCAAAAATGCTAATTTCCGACGAAACAAAGTAACACCACCTAAACCTTTTAGAAATTTTAAGTCTTTTTTCAAACTTCCTGATTTTATATCAAATTTTCTTTCAGAAATTCTAGTTTTCAGCGGAAACCCCTAAAAAAAAATAAAAATGTACAATACTTTGAATAATTTACTATGTTATTTAAAAGCTTTAATTTAACCGTGCAACAGTATTTAAAAAGCACAAATGTTTCGCAATTCGCATAAGGTTTTCTATTCATTTTCTAAGTAAGACTGTTGTAGGTGTAGCATCGAGTTCAAAATAACTTTATGACCGAAAAATGAGAGAAGAATCATTCCAAAAATGATAGTTTTTTTCTGGTTGATAGAAAATTTACAAGCATTGTTCATCTTATGGCTTAGAACAAAATTTCAGTATTCATTCCAATGTCTCTTAGAAGGCCTGGTAATTTTCAGGTCAACCTGTGAATCTTCTCTGTGATCTCTTCCTGTGATTCTCTCTCCATTTTAAACGCTTTGAATAAACATTATTTAGCAAATTGTCTAATTCAAAAAATAAATAACTAAAAGGAGTGGTACACATTATTTGGAAATAACATAATTTCCAATAAAAGGTAATAAATATAATTGTAGATAACAACCTTTTAAGGAATAGAGTAAGTTTTTGTAAATTAAAATTGAATGCTACTAAACGCAATATTAAAGATCACTGTTGCATATTCAATCTTTATCATTAATCTTACAGAACTGTCAAGTAATCTAAATGGATTCATTATCTTATGAAATATATCAAAAAAGATTCGAATATTTTTCAAGCTGTTCTAATCGTTGATGATTGTACTGAAAGTCATGATTCTATTTCGGATATCGTAGGAATTATCCAGTGTTATATGTGGTCCAATTATTTCTTAGACTTGTCGATTCTTGCTATTCCAGGAAAATAAATTGATCACTAAGGTTTGCAGCGTTATCAAATTGCTACTTCATATTTCTTGAATTCGTACGATGACATCTACACGAAACGAAAAAACAAGGAGAAAATTAATTTATTCCATAGCCAACTTCAGGATGTAAATAATTTTGAAATCAGTTTTACATCTTTTAATTATCTGCCGTATGTTTACGTGAAACGGAATTCTTTAAGACATCCTCTAGAAGTTTCTGAATATTTATTCGCAAAAGCACTTTCCAAAAAAATGAACTGTATATTATCAGAAGTTCCATTTGGATTAGAATGGTTTGGTCATTGTAATTCAACAAAATGTATTTACTGGGTCATGCTGTCAACAATGTGGATCATCACTATCTTATTGCAATTCAAAAATTATGTTTGGGCTTGGTTCGAGATACTAAGAGTAATTTTAGGATTCACTATACCTCGCGAGCCTTACAGTTTATCGAATGAATCGTATTCATTTCGTTTCTTATTGCGTTTTTGATGTTCGCTTCCAAAATCTTTACAATTCGAACAGACCTGGAACTGACTAAGAAATCAGATATCTTACTGAAAGCAGGAATGTGACTTGTGTTCTTAGGGAATCACTATCGCAAATTGCAATTCAGAAGCATAAAGATGCATTTATAATAATGTGATGAAAATTGTGGAGGAAAGATAATCATTTTCGATAGGGAACGTCGATAAGAGACTGTACATAAATTGCGTTATCAATTTGAGGGGGAGTTGGTGTTCCGCCACAAACTAAGGTTGATAATAGAAGAAGAGGAAGGGGAAATAGCTCAGCAACGGTACAGGTCAATAATAACTTGATAAGTTGTAAAGTCACTTTCATATTTCAGACTTCATACTTTTTCCCCTATTCTCTGTTTTGAAACAATTCTTCTTTTTCCGTTCGAAATTCAACTTAGCTATCCGTGCCCAATAAGAAAATCCAACTATTTTTGGTTCAAAGTTAATTATACACTGCGTAGCCTTGTGTACCACCAAATTGTAGTGCACATCCGAATATTTCATAGAAGCCTACTGCAAACTCCTAAATGTTGTAGACTTCAACTCCACAGCCCTATACACTGCGCAGCCCTATTGAATATAATCTTTACCTGAACTCAAAAGAGAACGATCGAACTTTCTAGAAGCGTCTATTGCTTTCGAGATTCCTTTCCTTGAAATATCTACAAAATTTGAATGTCCTTCCTCGAATTCAGGTGAAGATTACATATCCAATATCGGAAAGGTTCTAGAAATTTGATGCAGGCAAGAGCCCAGTGTGCAACGGATCTTATAGAAACCTCGATCGATCTATATAGAATGTAAGTAGATTAGGGGTAATTGCGAGTAGAGTGAACGGTTTTTATAATTAACTGCGTCGATACCTCTAGAACTAGAAAACGTATCGGGATCACACGTTATACGTCAGACCTCCTAGACACTTTAATGTATAGAAAATCGTCAGAGGGCACGTCCACAAAAGAAATTTCTGGAAGGCTCAACACATTGTTGAGCCATAAGAACAGTGGTTTACATGCTTACAGGGCACAACCAACTGAACTATCACATGCATAAGATGGGGTATAACCCCAAGATGAAGTGCTAGAAATGCGGCAGGGATGATGAAACATACCTGCATGTCTAATGCCAGTGTCCGGCATTAGCTAGACTCAGCCAACGAACCCTTGGGGTTTATTTCATGGAACCTGAGGAACTTATAACGCGATCAGTGGTTGACATATAAGCCCTCATCAAGAGGTTTGGGCTCAACTACTGAGAGCGAATAGTTATGGGTGTGGCGAAATAGTCTTTGTAGCTTGAGCGCCAGTGCGGCTCAATCAGGGCTTAGATATAAACTGAACTAAACTTAATGTTGTACTCTTTTGTTGAAGATTCATCATTTTAAAGATTCATCGTCATTTGTTCCTCTGACTAGTACTGCGCAGATCAGGTTTCTCGAATCCGCTATTCATTTGTTTTCGACTCTCTAAGGTTGGCGACTCAAAGCGGAGCGTTTTATCCTAAAAGCTGAAAATCATTTCTTTATTCGATTAGTTGTATTCATTCTATTAATTATTTGCGCTGCTTGTCTCTTAAAGTTCTGTTCTTTTTTTGTTTTTTTGATTTGACAATGCCTAAGGCGGTAGCGATAAAGTTAATGTATGCTGGTTGCGACGCATTTTTAAGAAAAGTAACGGGTTAAAAGAAACATGTAAAACATGAAAATGAAGCTAATGATTTCTCTTTATCTTCAAAGCATATGTTGAGAAAAAAATCTATATACCAGATGGAAATCGGTGCTGTAAGAGTCACTTAATAAAAAGTAGAATTTATGAAGATGATCTTGGACTCCTGACGGTACACTTTAATACAATAAGTTAGAGTTATCTGAAGTGATGGAGACTCTGTCTATAAAATGTGATTTGTCACTATTGGACCAAGTTGGCGAATATAGCATTTCGGAAAAACAGTTAACAGTTTTCACGGAATTAGATTGGGAAAAGCTTGCTATTGTTAAAGATGTGATGATTTCACTGCTAAGCAGTCAATCCCGTTCGATAATCCAAGCACTTGTTATCTTCCTCTTCAATATAAGGACAGGAAACTCTGATAAGATGATAGCTTCGATCTTACAATTAAAGGATGAACATCTTGTTTCAGATTATTCTCACAGTATTATAAAATCTTTCGAAGACGACGTTTTACCACTTCGTTTCAGTATAAGTTCTATCATTAGAGGTGAGCATATTCAGAACCACACAATGGAAATGGCAAAAATATTATTTAATCTAAATGAAGATTCATTTTTGATTTGCGATGGCACGTATGCTCGTCGTCAAAAAAGCACCAACAATGAGTATCAGAGGAAATCTTACTCTGGGCAGAAGAAGGTTCCTCTTTGTAAACCTCACACTATGTGCACAACTGACGGTTATGCTATTGGCATGCTTGGACCATATTATGCTAAGGAAAATGATGCGGGAATTTTGGAAAGTGTCATTGACGATCCAAATAGTTTGCGCAAAATCCTAAGAGAAGGTGATGTTTCCGTCCTTGATCGCGGTTTCCGTGATGTAAAAGAAAAATTAGAGGATGAGAATTTTAAAGTCTTGATGCCTGCTCAAAAAGGCAAGAGGGAACAACTGTCCACGGAAGAATCCAATGAGTCTCGTTTTTTCACTAAAGTTCGCTGTTCAGTTGAATCCGTACACGGTGTACTTAAACAAAAATACCGCCTTTTGGATCATAAAATCGACAACAAGCTCATACCGAAAATTGGGATTTATTTCAGAATCGCATCGTTTCTGAACAAACACTTTTGGAAAAAGATTTAATTCTGACGACGACACGGTCGATGAAATTCTGCAGAGAATGCATAATCAAAAAGAGGTGCAGAATACGTTGGCGACTGAGGCAGAAGAAAATGGTTGGCTTCGTCGGAAGTTACCTTTTGGAAGTGTTACATCTGATGACATTTTATATTTCCCTGAAAAGATGGAGCAGATTTGAAGATCTTATTCACTGTTTCACACCAACTGAGCTAAGCGATATCGTATTTGGCGGAAATGCATAATGCATTAATGCTTAAGATGCTTCTTGAGATATCGGCCTAACAGCGTAGGTGTTTCTGGTTTGACGCATCATACATGCGAATGTGCCAATGGAAAACAGAGTGTTGGTTGTTGCTCTAATATTGCTGCAATAGTGTATTATTTATCTCATGCTAGATACTTATCCAAAGTTTTAAACCAGCGGAAATACTAAGTGATGTATTCAAGAAAAATAATTACATTCCAGTAATTGAAAGTGACAGTGGAATGTATGTTGAAGCAGACACTTCAACGTTTGTTTTGGAGAAAATTGGAGGTGTACCTCTAAAACATAACCTCAAAAAAATATATTCAAAATTTGAAAGCATTTTTTGTACCCTATTTTTTATCCAAAAAAATCCAAACTTTTTTCTAAGAGTTGTCATTTTGGTTAACACAACATATATTTTATTCTTCAAAATCGGTTTAGCCGTTTTCAAGAAAAACTCATGCTTTGATTTTACTCCCCCCTCCATATCACCCAAAAAATGAAATTTTGAGGTTGAAATTTGCAGGATTTTATATTCACATAGATATCAATATAGGTGCCAATATAGACTTGATATGTGCGGGGGGCCATTTTTACATGCTTATCCCCCCAGGCCCTAGATTCAAATTATATCTAACATCCTGATTTGATATTTCAAAAATTGGACGACCCTATTTTGCTACTATCTTCCAAAATTTATGTTATTATTAACAATATTTGAAATCTAGCAAATGACTTCAAGGCCTGTATAAGTAGAAACTTATTTTTAAAAATTTCAAAGAGAAACTTAAGTCTGCTTCGAATTATGACGTTTTAAATTCAGTAGATCGATATTACAATTTTTTCTAAAGGTTTGAACTAGTTTTGAAGAACTACAGTGAAGAAGGAGCGACTGAAACAATTACGCGGTCTGAGAGAGTGATTATCGCTCACAGACGGAAACCAATACATTATTATAAATTAATGAAATTCAGAGAACTTTGAAATAATTACAAAATGCTTTGTGTATGCTTCAGGTTACTAAGGAAACTCACGGTGTATTCAGTCTACGGACAGAGGTGGAAACAAAGGTATCCAGGAATTATGTCTTTTTCTTTGTGACCATGCTGCTAAACGCAATATCAAAGACCACATTTGCGATTTTAATTTTTATCATTAATCCTCAAGAAGCCTCAAATGATCAAAAATGGATTCGTCATCTTGTAAAGTATATTAAGAAAGATTTAAATGCCGCTCAAGCAGTGATAATTGTTGATGATTATACTGGAAATCATGATTCTACTTTAGACGTCATAGGAAAAATCCAGCAACATCTTCCGAGCAAGATAACCAGTTCAAAAAATCAAAAACTGACAAAATCTTTCAATCGTAGTCTGGCAAACACGGATTTGTTTGTCACGATTCAATTTGTAGAAGCAAATGTACCAGTTCCTGCATCGACGGATTTCCTAATTCAGTTATTAGCATATCAAGTCCGACCAAAATGTTTGATGATCTTGGCAGTGAAAGACATCCTAAGTTACAGAGTCATACTAAAACATATGTGGTCCAATTATTTCTTGGACTTGACTATTCTTGCGATCACAGAACATGAAATAAATCACACAGTTTTGCATCAGAATCATCATCAAACTGCTACCTTATATTTCTTTAATCCGTTCAATAACACATACACAAAACTGAGATGTAAGGAGGATCTCGAATTGTTTCCAAACAAGCTGCAGGATCTAAATGAATTCGAAATGAAGGTTGGATCTTTTGATTATCCACCGTATGTTCACGTGAAACGGAATTCTTCAGGACATCCACTAGAAGTTTCCGGACCACATGCTCAAATCGTAAAAGCACTTTCCAAAAAAATGAACTTCATATTATCGGAAGTTCCATCTGGAGAGGAATCATATGGTCATTGGAGTTGTGATGAAGAAAATGAAACGACCGGGTTACTAAAAATGTTATGGCGTCATGAAATTCGGTTCATTACTAACCAAGGAGGCACTATCAAAAACTGCGAAAAAGCAGGCATGAACAGTGCAAGTACGGGAACAACAAAAATCTGTGCTCTGGTTCCAGTTACGAATGACGAGAATTATTCATCATCGCATTCAACCAAATGGATTTACTTGGGCATAGTGCTTCTAACTATCTGGATCATCAGTGGCTTAATTAAATTTGAAGATGACGTTTGGGCTTGGTTCGAGATATTAAGAGCAATGCTAGGATTCTCTGTACCTCGAGAACCTAGCAGTTTGTCGGAAAGGATCGTATTCATTTCGATTTTTCTTGCGTTTTCGATTTTCGCTTCCAACATGTTTGCAATTCTAACAGACCAAAAATTGACCAAGAAATCAGAGATGAGCATTGAAAGTGTAAAAGAATTAATCAACACAAATCTTACCCCAATAATGCAAGAAAGATATGCAGCTGTCTTAATATCACTCAATGATTCCCTCAATACAGCATTAGTAAATAAATCTATCGTCACCGTAAACGATCAAGAATGTATAGATATTTTACTCAAAAGCAAGAACGCGACTTGTATTCTCAGGGAATCAGTAGCGCAAATTGCTATGCAGAAGCATAAAGATGCAAATGATAATGATGTGATGAAGATTGTGAAGGAAAGATTATTTTTTTCGATTAGGGTTTTCCGGTTTGAGACGAAATCGCCGTATCTGGGAAAAGTAAACGAAATTATAGCGAGGTTATTAGAAGCCGGTCTCGTTAACCATTGGGAGATGCAGGTTTCGCGACCTTCCAGGAAGTTGAATAAATGGGAAAATGAAGAAGAGTTCGATTCAGTCAATGTTCTTAGTCCACTGATTTTCTTTTTGACTTGCGGATGCATACTATCAATTGCCGTTTTCATTTGTGAAATACTTGCGAATTATATTGAAAATCGCATTTACGCATCTGTATTCTTCTGTACGCAAGAAAGTGTATTTTAAAGGGCACTCTTTATACTTACGAAGAGTTGTGCACAAATTTTTGAAAGCAAGTTTGTTTTACTATGTTAGTATACTTGTATATATTAGAATGGATCAAGGATAAAAAATTCTGAAATTCGAAATCGATACGACGCAAAAAAATAGCGTATTGGGATGCTAAAAAAGTATAATTAATTTGAAATCGAATTAACATGCTGCCTTGTTACCCGCGCGAGAAAAATGTTTAAAAAATGTTTTGTGTGCAGAGTTTTTAAATTTTCTTGAGCTTCAATTTTGTCACCTGGAGGTTAAAAAATTCTTTCCATTTTTTTTTTAAATTTTTATTAATAATTTTTATAGCAATCATCACTTTTTAATTCACCCCTGTTTTTTGAGAATGTTCTTAATACTTTTGTAAGTAGGAGAAGAATTTTTTCGCGTTTTTGAAAGTTTTTCAGTGACAAAAATGCACTATAAAAAAATCGTCAAAGCCCCATAATCGAAACTTGAAATACAAACAATCTCTAAAATAGTGATTTTGGCATTTCATGAAATTATATTTAAAAATTGTGATTAAAACCTTTTTCTGGGCATGTGTAAGCTATTTTATACCAAATTCAAAATTTTGAAATTTTTTTTGTATTTCTAGTTTCGAGTCCAGGGTCTTCTCGATATTTTTTGGTGCATTTTTTTCAATGAACAGTTTTCAAGTACCCGAAAAAATTCTTTTCGTATGTAGTCAGGCGTTAAGAATTTTTTCCAACGACCTTCAGGTATGTTGATGAAAATTGAAACACATGAAAATTAAAAAACTCTGCAAATAATGAATTTTGCAACGTTTTTTTTCAGCGTTTTCGAATTCTCGAATTTTTTATTTTTGACCACCCTACTGTATTGAGAGTTGATTTAATAAAGTTTTTATACACATATGTATCGCTATTTCTTTCCCCAAGTATTCCACCTTATCCTCTGTTTTCATGAAACTTTCCCTTTTTCTTGTTTCTTCGCTTAAATGTGAACTGAAATAATACAGCTTATAACAAATATTATAAACAAATGGCACAAATTCAAATTTCTTCCTAAAACAAAATTTTGCTATTGAAGCTAGCATAACATGATAGAAAATTGTTGCAAATAGTCAATCTTTTTTGACATCTAATGATTCCTAACTGCAAAATTCTTGAAAAATAATCAAAAACCCAAGAATTCAAGGATCAAATTTGTGATTCAGGAAAAATAAAAGTAGAAAAGAGAAAAATTAGGAGAAAGTATGAAACTTTATGTGACTCCGGTGCATTAACGCGTTTTTATGCGACAGCGTAGAGTATCGTAATGTTGTACATTACGATACTGCGGACGATCACTCTTCACATTACACTCCGCTGTATCGTAATGTACTACATTACGATACTGTGCGCTGTCGCAACAAAACTTGTAAATGCACCGTCGCCACATAAAACAATATATGCGCCAATGAGCACAATTCGGGACTTCACGTGACTCGCTTACAATGCTCGTAGGACTTATCTCGCCTCGGCTTCGCCTCGGCTTCGATCGTCCTGCGAGCATTGCCGCTCGTCGCGTAAAGACCCTCATTATGCGCCTCGGCGCATAATATACTATTAAAATCTCATGATGCTGGTTTAAAAATGTCAATTTCCAGAACAAAACTGCAAAATGGAAATTGTGAAAAATTGTTTAATTTCTAAAATCTAATAATGTTTTATTAAAACTACACATTTACAACGTAAAGTGCTAACATAAACTGAAAGTGATGAAAAATAGGAAGTTTAATGATAATTTTTGTTCAAAAATGCTAATTTCCGACGAAACAAAGTAACACCACCTAAACCTTTTAGAAATTTTAAGTCTTTTTTTAAACTTCATGATTTCCTTTCAGTTATTCTAGTTTTCAGCGGAAAGCACTAAAAAAATAAAAATGTATAATATTTTGAATAATTTACTATGTTATTTAAAAGCTTTAATTTAACCGCGCGACAGTACTTAAAAAGCACAAATGTTTCTCAATTCGCATGAGGTTTTCTATTCGTTTTCTAATTAGGACTGCTCTAGGTGTAGCTTCTAGTTCAAAATAACTTTATGACCGAAAAGTTAGTTTATTACTTCAACTTGACTAATATAATTGGTCAAAAAACGCCTATTGATTATTTATTGCAAACAATTTTAGAAGAGCAATCCAAGCGAAAGTAATAAAAATAGTTTAGGTTATTCTATTCCTTCAAAGGTTTTTTACAATTCTATTTCACACGCTTTTAATAAACATTTTTCAGCAAATTTTCTAATTCAAAAAATAAGTAACAAAGAGGAATGGTGCATATTATTTAAAAATAACATAATTTCCAATGAAAAGTAATGAATATAATTGTAGGTAACAACCTTTCAAGGAATAAAATAAGTTTTTGTAAATTCAAATTGAATAAATAACATTTGAATAAAAAATGATGATCTAATTTATTTTTTAATTATATACGCTTGGGGTTTACTTCTAAATTTGGTTGCAATAATTATTAAGCCTTTTTTGTAAATTTCATAAAGCACTGTAAGGCGCACAGATGCATGTTAGTTAATGCTAGAAGAAACAAATATCAATTCGTAGTGCGACTATTCTGCTTTCAAATTATATGTCCATAAAAAGACATTTGAAGTCATTTTCATAAAAATTCTCTAGCTGCGAAACTAAAAGTGTGAATTCAAGACTGAGGAGATTTTAGGAGAAATCCTCGAAGACAAAGTCAAAGAGAAATAATTAAGTCAACTTTTCAAGATTTTAGGGAATTCGATAAGATTCCAAGACATTTTCAATTGATTTGAGTAATTTAGTGGGATTTCAATGATTTTGAAATACTTTATATTCTGAAACATTCCAAGGCATTTTCGGGATCTTCAAACTGCTGTAAGCGATTGCTAAGGATTTAGAATATTTTAGGGAATTAAAAAAATTTTAAGGAATTTTTAATTAATTTCAGTAATTCAACGGGATTTTAAAGAGTTTCAAACACTTATGTTATTTTAAAAGATTCCATGGCACTCGCAGGAGATGGTGTGTGGAATTCTAGAGGGGTGAATGATTCTAAAATAAGAGAATCACGAGAAAGAATGCACGTGAGGAAGCTAGATATTTTATGTGTACCTGAAGCAAAGAAAAAGGTATTAAAAGGCGGTTTTGAAATATGGTCAGAAGTGGATAGAGAATCACACGGTAGTCAAGGGGTCGGTTTGATTATGAATGAAAAAAAAGACAACATTTTAACGATCAAGGATACGCATCTCTCAGATTGCGGTGGGCTAGAATGAAAATAGGAATCAGAAGATTATTTATCATAGCGTGCTACGTCCCAGTTGATAGTGATCCGAGAGAAGTCAAAGACACCTTCTGGTGTCTTCTAGGTAATTTTGGAGATTCAATAAAAAATTATAACAGGGAAGGATTAGTTATCTCAGCTTCAGAAAAGGGCCTATTTATCACAAATACTTGGATTAGACACAAAATAATCCACATGTACACCTGGCGTAAAGGAAATAGCCACAGTATAATTTACTTCGTTATTGCGGATGAAAGACTAAAAGAACTAGCAAAAGATACGAGAGTCATGCGGGGTTCTGAATGCAACACTAACCATTAACTTCTAGTCTCCAAAATAAACTTAGTTTGGGGAATCACTACTTCGTTGAGAAGAAAGAGAACCAAAAAAACGAAACAAACGCGAATCAAGATAAAAAATTTACAGAAGCCGGAAGTGCAAATAGATTTTAAGAATAAGATGAACAAACGCATATCTAAGGCAACTTGGGAGGCGCTTAGAAGCAATAAAGATATAGCGGGCGCGTGGACTATGTTACCGGATATCATTGTTAAAACTGCGACCGAAGTCTGTGGTACGGCGGTGGTGGAAAGAAAGTCTGGTAATGCGTCGTGGAATGATGAAATTCAGGTCTTAGGGATTAGAAAAAAAAAACTTGAAAATTATTACAGACATGAAAAGAGGAAAGTTAAACGACTAGTCAAGGAAAGTGAAGATAAAATCAGAACCGAAGAAGAGAAGAAAATACAAAACGACTTTGAAGGAAGGAAGAAACTATTATTTAAAAAGATGAACAGGTAGAAGTACAGAGTTTGTTAGCATGAGAAATAACAAGGGCGAAATGCTATATCATACAGATATAGAACATAATGCATTAGAAAACTCAGTTGAGAAATTCTGTGTCACTGATTTAAAAGATATAATTGTGAACTTAAAAAATGGTAAGGCTGCTGGTGTAGACAATATTAGCGCTGAAATGATTAAATAAGGTGGCGAGTACATACCTCACAGTTTGTGCGAATTGATAAATTTATGTATCAAGATGGGAGAAGTCCCAGACGATTGGAGAAAAGCGATTATCGTACCAATATACAAAAGGCAGGGAGATAAAAGCAACTGAAATCATTAGAGAGCTATCAGCTTATTGAGTACCGTAAGTAAAATATACTCAGAAATACTTATCATCAGGGAAATCAAAATAACCGAAGAAAAGATATCGGAAGTCCAAAGTGTATTCATGCCAGTAAATCGATATTAGGATTTTTTTCAAAGGCTTGAACTAGTTATAAAGAACTACAGTGAAAAAGGAGCTACTAAAAGTATTACGCGGTCTGAGAGAGTGATTGTCACTCATAGAAGGAAACCAATACATTATTATAATTTAATGAAATTTACAGAACCTTGAAATATTCACAAAATTCTTTGTGTATGCTTCAGGTTACTAAGGAAACTTACGGTGGATTCAGTCTACTGACAGAGGTAAAAACAAAGGTATTCATAAATTATTTCTTTTTCTTTGTGACAATGCTGCTAAACGCAATATCAAAGACCACTTTTGCGCTTTTAATTTTTATCATTAATCCTCAAGAAGTGTCAAATGATCCAAAATGGATGCGTCATTTTGTGAAGTATATTAAGAAAGATTCGAATGCCTCTCAAGCAGTGATAATTGTTGATGATTATATTGAAATTCATGATTCTACTTTAGAAATAATAGGAAACATCCAGCAACATCTTCCCAGCAAGATAATCAGTTCAAAAAATCCAAAACTGACAAAATCTTTCAATCGTAGTCTGGCAACCGCGGACTTGTTTGTCACGATTCACTTTGTGAAAGCAAATCTACAAGTTCCTGCATGGACGGATTTCCTAATTCAGTTATTAGCATATCAAGTCCGACCAAAATGTTTGATGATCTTGGCAGTGGAAGAGAACCTAAGTTACAGAATCATACTAGAACATATGTGGTCCAATTATTTCTTGGACTTGACTATTCTTGCGATCGCAGAAATTCGAATTAGCCACACAGGTTTGCATCAGAATCGTCATCAAACTGCTACCTTACATTTCTTCAATCCGTTTAACAACACATGCACAAAATTGAAATATAAGGAGGACTTTGAATTGTTCCCAAACAAGCTGCACGATCTAAATGGATTTGAAATGAAGGTTGGATCGTTCAATTATCCACCGTATCTTAATGTAAAACGGAATTCTTCAAGATATCCGTTAGAAGTTTCTGGACCACATGCTAAAATCGTAAAAGCTCTTTCCAAAAAAATGAACTTCATATTATCAGAAGTTCCATCTGCAGAGGAATCAGCAGGTCGTTGGAGTTGTGATGAAGAAAATAAAACGACCGGGTTAGCAAAAATGTTATGGCGACATGAAATCCGGTTCATTACTAACCAAGGAGGCACTGTCAGTAACTGTCAAAAATCAGGCAAGAACAGTGTAAGTACTGGAACAATGAATGTCTGTGCTCTGGTTCCTGTTACAAATGATGAGAATTACTCTGCATCCCCTTCAATCAAATGGATTTACTTGTGCATAGTGCTTCTAACTATCTGGATCATCACTGGCTCATTGAAATTTCAAAATGACATTTGGGCTTGGTTCGAGATACTAAGAGCAATGTTGGGATTCACTGTACCTCAAGAGCCTAACAGTTTATCGGAAAGAATCGTATTCATTTCGATCCTTATTGCGTTTTCAGTATTCGCTTGCAACATGTTTGCAATTCTAACAGACCTGAAATTGACGAAGAAATCAGAGATAATGTTGAACACTGTAGAGGAATTAGTCAACTCAAACCTTACTCCAATAATGCGAGAAGGATATGCCTTGGCCCTCAAACAGATCAATAATTCCCTTAATACAGTATTAGTAAATAAATCTATTCTCACTGTGAACGATCAAGAATGTATAGATATTTTAGTAAAAAGCAAGAATGTGACTTGTATTCTTAGTGAAACACTAGCGCGAATTGCAATTCAGAAGCATAAAGATGCAAATGATAATGATCTGATGAAGATTGTGGAGGAAAGATTAATATTTTCGATTAAAGCTTTTCTATTCGAGACGAAATCGCCGTATCTGGGAAAAGTCAACGAAATTATAGCGAGGTTATCAGAAGCCGGTCTCGTTAACCATTGGGAGTTGCAGGTTTTGCGACCTTCCAGAAAGTTAAATAAATGGGAAAATGAAGAAGAGTTTGATTCAGTCAATGTTCTTAATCCACTGATTTTCTTTTTCACTTGTGGGTGTATAATCTCAATTGTGGTTTTCATTTGTGAAATAATTACAAATTATATTGAAAATCGCATTCACGCATCTTTATTCTTCTCTACGCAAGGAAGTTTGTTTTAGAGGGCAATCGTCATACTTACGAAGAGCTGTGCACAAAGTTTTAGAAACAAGTTTGTTTCACTATGTTTGTATATTTGTACATTAGGATGAATTGAAAATAACAAATTCTGGAATTTGAAATCGGCACAACGCAAAAGAATAGCGTATTTTGATTATATAAAAATACAGTTAATTTTGATTCTATAGACATGCAGGTGTTTGGAAGAAATGGAATATTTTTGTGAATAGGAGAATTTCTTCGCGTATTTGAAAGCTTTACAGAGACAAAAAGGCATTAAAAAATCATTAGGAACCAGTAATGGAAATTGGTAATACAGAGAATCTCTAAAATAGTGATTATGCTTTTTCATGAAATTATGTTAATAAATTTCGATTTAAACCTTTTTTTTGATGATGTATGGCGTTTTTAAGCATATACATGTACTGAAAAAAGATCTAAAATAATTCCATTGCATACCAAACTCAAAATTTAAAAAATTTTCTGTAGTTATAATTTCGACTCCTGGGTCTTCTCGATTGTTTTTCTGTTGTATTTTTCAATGGTGTGAAGAATTTGTTCCAAAAAGAGGGGTGAATGAAGTAATAATGACCTTCAAAAAATCGATTGATTAAAATCCGAAAAAAATTTGGAAGACTTTTTTGAACTCCGGGTATCTAAAATGAAATTGAAACTGAAAAAAATTAAAAACCTCTGCAAACAAGAAATTTTTTTTTCAGTTCAAAATCAGGCGCTTTCGAGTTCTGGAAGTTTTCATTTTCGACCCACCGCACTGTATATGGAGTTGTTTTAATAAAGTTTATATATATTTATCGTTGATTCCTTTTAAAAAAAATTCTCCGTTTTCCCTGTTTTCATTAAATCCATTTTATCCTTCTTTTTTCGCTTCTTTGGTTGAAATTGGAACTACTTTGTTCAAAATTCATATTTTTACCTGCAAATTTTACTATTCTATTGTTCGTTGAAAGATGTATCTTCTTGAAATAAAAATTTAACTATTTGTTTGTCATTTGATATTTTTCATTTTTAAATTCAATTATTTTTTTGGAAATTCATGTACTTTGTTAAAAATTCATCTTTTTGGTGGAAAAATCATCTCGTTGCTTGAGGATGCAACTAATTGGTTGAATGTTGAACTTTTTGAGCCTTTTTGCTTGAATTGAACTATTTCATATGCAAAATTAAAATCCATTTCGGCTGAAATATCAACTATTACATGTTTCTGTTTACAAAATTTCATATTCTTGAAAATGCACTTACCTTCTTAAATTTTGAATAATTAGAAAAGTTTCATTTTGATAATTTAGAAATTCAACTATTATCGACTGAATCTATCGAAAAAAAGAAATATTTATTCCTTGGTAGTTTTTCTTAGTTTTGATAAGTTCTGTTTAAAGCAATTTAATACTTATTATGAATAAATATTTCTAGTTAATACTTCAATTATGGATTGTAATAAACAATTTAATGAATATAGACGCAACAGTAAATGTTTTTACATGAGTAAGTGCCTTTTTTACTCGAATTGATATAACAGTACAACAACATTAATATTAGTAGAAAAAAGTTTAGCGAAAATTCAAAAATTATAATCGCTAACAACAAATAGTGTCAATAAATGGCCTGAATGAACATTTCTTCATGGGAAAAAATAAGCTTTCTCGTTGAAGCTACCATAACATAACAGAAAATTGTAATTTGTTCAAAATGGTAAATATTGTGTGGCATTGCTTGATTCTTAACCACGAAGTTGTCGAAAATTAAACAAAAAACCAAGAATCGAACGATCCTGATTTAGTGTAAACTGTTAATAAATATTTAATCTGTGAAATCCAAATATTTTTCCGGAAATTTTATGGACATTTCCTGTCTTTTTTATTCTTTTTTTAGATTTTTATTCTCAGCGAAAAGAACTACCATAAAACAAGTATAATATTTTATATAATTCATTAGATAATTTAAAAGTTTAAATTCAACCGCGCAAATGTATTTATAAACACAAACATGTGTTCTATGTGAAAATGGTAAATATTTCATGACATTTAACGATTTTCAATTTTGAAATTCTGGGAAATCAAACAAAAAACGTGTTCTTTATGTATTTTGTTCTCTCTTTTTAATTTTAAAAATTTTAAGTGTGGAAAATTGTTCAATCTTTTGAATCTAATAATTTTTGATTAAAAATAAAGATTTACAAAGTTAAACTCTTACATAAACTAAAATTGTTGAAAATTGAGAAGCTTGATGATGAACTTTATGATTTTATATTGAATTTTCCTTTTAGAAATTCAAATTTCCAGCGAAAAGCACTAACAAAAATAAAAATGTATAATATTTTGAATAATTTACTAGATAATTTTAAGTTTCTAATTTAACCGCGCAATAGTGTTTAAAAAGCACAAATGTTCCTCGATTCGCATAAGGTTTTCTAATAATTATCTGATTACGAATGTCAATTGAAGTTTCTAATTTAAGATGTAAAACAACTTAAATAAGGAAAGGACAATTCGGTTTTCATTACAAGGTATTCTCATTCCAAGGATAACTTTTTAAACTCAGTAGATCGATATTACAATTTTTTCAAAAGGTTTGAACTCGTTTCAAAAAAATAATAAAACAGGACTAGCTAATACATTGTCATCAATTATTTCTAATACATTGTCATCAATTATTTCTCTCTCTTTGTGACAATGCTGCTAAGCGTAATATTAAAGATCACTTTTGCATTTTCAATTTTTAACATTAATCCTACAGAACTGTTAAATAATCCAAATATTTTTCAAGCAGTTTTAAATGTTGATGATTATACTAAAAGTCATGATTCTATTTTAGATATCGTAGGAATTATCCAGCAACATCTTTCCAGCAAGATAAATTAGTTCAACAAATCAAAAATTGACAAAATGTTTGGATAGAAATCTGGCAACTTCGGATTTGTTTATAACGATTCGATTCATGCAAAGAAACTTATCAGTTGCTTCTTCAGCTCGAATATATGCCATCCAGTTATTTCGTAGACATTTCGATTCTTGCTATTCCAGAAAAATAAATCGATCACAAATCATCAGATCGTAAATCTGAAAGACCGAGAGTTCGAATCCCAGCGGAGCTAGAGAGATTTTTTCCACAACTTATAAAATTATTAATCAATATCCAAAAATAATTGTTTTTAGACTATGTAGGTTTTTGGTAAAGACATCAGCAGGGGAGACATGTCTACCACGAACTACTGTTTTGAATCTCTAAATTTTGGATTTATCTATCACAAAGGAGTTATCTGTGCTACTGATAAGACCAACATCTGTAAGAACCGCTGAGGCTATGGCAGCTGTTTGTCTGAAGCTCAAGCCATACATATCACTCACTAGAGCAGTATTAAGCAGTGCAGATCTATTTTGTGAAGTTTCTGGGTTATTTCCTCTAATTTTGATTTTGAACTCCTCGTCCGAACCAGAGTCTGTTTTACTTTCTATCTGTATTTCAGGGGCGATGAATGGAACAGCAGCACCAAAATGTGCCGATTTTGGTTGCAGCACCGTGGACTTTCTAGACTCCCTTTTTCTCAGGACTGCAGTTACTTTCTTATCGACTTGGCCTATAGCCATTTTTCGCGAGGTCCTTTGGTCTAAGGGAAACAATTTCTCAATTGCCGGAACTTTCTTTGACTTATCAGGACAGTGGCAGATACTTTCGTCCGGATCAGTGGCTGGTTTTTGGCCCGCAACAGGTATTGATGCCTTTTCATACAGGGTCAAAACCTGAGTCGCATAAAACCTTAGCTACGTCCAGGAAAGGGGCTTGAGGAGAAAGTTTTTTCACATCCGTGTTATTGAACTTTACGTCAAAATAGGCCCGAAGGACATCCATCAACGTCGGCAGTTCACTCTCCGGCCAACTCCCTGGAGTGCCAAGTATAGGGCAGGTAAAAGAGGATCGTGTGGGTGGCATTATGCTGGCCAGGAGCCACAGACTAAAAAAACCTTCAAGCAAGTCTAGAAGAAATAGACTAATGTGTTAAGAATGAACGATGAAGCAAGACAAGTAGGAACAAGTCAAAACAAGTCGATATTAGACGCACGCGACAGTAAAAACAAAGAAGCTGATGTAGGAAAGGGACGGCCATCCCCCCCTTATCGATCATCGATAAGTATCGTATAAGTGCACTGCGCCGCCTTCTATACCACCGAACTGTAGTGCGCATCCGCATGTTTCATAGAAGCCTCCTGCACAAGCCAAAATGTCGTAGAACTCAACTCCACAGCTCTATAGACTGCGCAGCCTCGTTGAATGTAATCTTTACCTAAATTCAAGACAGAACCATCGAACTTTCTAGAAGAGGCTATCGCTTCAGAGACTCCCTGCATCGAAAAATGTACAAACGTTGACTGTTCTTTCTCGAATTCAGGTAAAGATTACATATCCAATATGGACATTTCTAGAAATTCAATGCAGGTAAGAGCCCCGCGTGCAACGAATCTTTTAAAAACTTTGATCCATGTTTCTAGAATGTAAGTAGATGATGGATAGTTACGAGAAGAGTGAACAGTTTTTATGATTGATTGCGCTGATTTCTCTAGAAATTGAAGACGTATCGAGACCACACGTTATGTGTGAGACCTTATAGAAACTTCGATGTATAGAAAATCTTTAGATATCAGGTTGAAACTTCTAGAAGGTTCGGCAAATCGCATATTTAGTATGCATTATTATAATTAAAAGTTTATATTCGATCGGTATTGCAGAGACCAACCTCATTAAGCGAACCACGAATTCGTTCCATCTTTCAAGAAATGTCGTTCACTGTTTAACGACTGAAGGTGCTCCAGAAAATTCAAGGAACAAGAATCACAGAATCAATGGATCCACATCAATCAAAACTCCTTGAAAATCAAATTTCTGGAAGGTTTCATAACTTGGGGAATCCCTGATCACATGTGCACCACCTACATAAGAGTGGCTTGTGGATTCAGATGGTGAAACAAGGACCATTCTTATTGACCAAATCAAGAATCTACGCCAGGTTACCGAGAGTTGAATTACCGACTGTAGGTAACTTACCAGTGGCGCCATCTGTCAGTAGCAGTCGGAATAACGTAGTAGTGTCCCAGAACACTCATAGCTCAACTACTGTCTCACAAGATTGACGCTGCCCAACGTAGAGCTGTGGTGCGACAGCTCAGGGCTTTCGGTAAATCCGGAAAATACCAGCCTGGCACTTTTCACGAGAAACCACAAAGTGTCGAAAGTTGACGCCCTTGCATTAAATACCTAGGGGTATTTTTAGATAGAAAACTGAACTGGGCGACGCATCTTTAAACCCAATGCAGGAAGTTGGTCATGAGATTTTTGATGTGCAGGAGAGCCTCTGTCTTGACGTGGTGTCCACGTCCTAAAATGCTAGCATGGCTTTAATCCACTGTCACTGAACCAGGCCTGCCGAGATACGGGAAATCGACTCAATCGCCACATTTTCGAATTCCAGCGCTACTTCCCTCTTCTCAGGTCCAGAGGCTTGGGGTGTGGTCGCTTTTGTAAAGTTGAATGAGTAGAGGGCGGTGGTGGTGAAAAAATCCCACCTAGCAAATGAGTTGATTTCCCCTATCTGGGTAGGCCTGCCCTACACCAATTCTACTATACACGGGAGTGGTCTGGTGGCCACGGTTATCGCTTAAAACGATGCTGGAAAGGCTGTGACGATTACAAACGCTAGCGTTTAGGGGTGTTGCGGGAGCAATGAGAGCAATGCCCACAGCAACGATAGGATCCATGTTTTGTGAAGGACTCCTACATTTTGCGATAACTGCAAAGGCTAGTAACGGAATGAGCCTTCTGAAAAGAGAAAATAGATGGACTTGGGGGAGTAGACGCTCCAGGCTCGCAAGTTACATCAGCGCACTTCTAATCGTATAAATGATGCTAGATACAATAATAAAACGCTAATAATGAGACAGCTCCAAAGGAGACGAAAGATCAGGAGCAGGAATCTATGACAGGGCGGAAAGGAGTGGTATAAAAATCCAGCTTGAGCGGCATGCCATCGTTTTTCAGGCGGAGCTCCTTCGCTGTGCTGGAACAATATTAGAATAAAACACTCCTGGTAGGCCGTTAAAATCTGCTCGGACAGTCATGTGACATTAACTGCTGTTGGAAAACCAGACATAACATCAGACTTGTTTTGGGAATTCAAAAGTCATTAAAACAACTTGCAGAAAAGAATAATGTGGCTCTCTTATCGGTTCCTGGTCATACAGGGATCAAGGCCAACAAAAAGGCAGACCAGTTGGCGGAAGGCGGTGCAGAAACTGAATACATAGGACCGGAATTGCTACCGGGACTAGCGTCTTGCTGCATCAGGAGGGCCATCAAAACCTGGCTCTGGACGAAGCGCCGGGAATATTGGGAACAAACCAAAGGTTGCTGACATGAATTTCAAAACACTAATTTCCAGCAAAGAGCACTTACATGAAAAAAGTATAATATTTTCAATAATTTATCAGATTTAATCGTGCTAGAGAATCAGAAAAGACAAATGCTTCTCAATTTGCATAAGCTTTATGATTTTTCTCATTAAAATTGATCACTTTTTGCGAATATTATTTTTAAAATTTTGAATTTCGGAAATAAAATTACTTTTTGTAATAAAGCCAATCATGTTTCATCAACAATGATTGCTCTCTTTTCGAGATGTGTGACTACATCACCTCTTCATAAACAGTTTAAAAAAAAATGACGCTAATTCTACTACCTTCTAAAATTGATTGCTAATAAAACTAGTTATTTCACTCTACACTTGAACCTACTTTTAAACTTCTTCGCTATTTGGAGAGAAATCGCGAGATCTGAGTTCACGGAAGCGCGTGATTTTGGAGGTACAATTCTTACGTGAAATACGGACACAGAATTCAAGATCTGAATTCTCCGACATCGTGAAATAAAGTCATGCTTTTGTTTCACGGCAAGAGCTAGTTATAAAATCAAGGAACTTGGAGGGATTTAAAGGAATTTTGTAAATTTCAAGGGATTTCAACAAAATTATAAGAATTGAGGACATATTAAAATATTACAAGAATAGAACGATATTTTAACTTATTCAATGGCTTACAAATAATACTTGAGGAATTCGAAAAAATTTGAGACATTTTTAAAGGATATCAAGAGAACTTTAGCGAAGAGAGGAAATGAAATCTCAAGGGGCTTCTGGGGATATTTCAGGATTTCTATGGATTAGAGAACTTTCAAAGGTTTAAAAGGATATCAGAAAATTTAAGGGAAATTTATATTATATACCAGATTGAAATAATATCTAGCACCTTGATCTGATTTTTCAAAAATTACATGACCCTATTTTGCTAATATTTTTTAGAATGTATGTTACTTCGAACACTATTTTTAATTTATCAAATGACTCCAAGGCTCCTACAAGTAGAAATTCATTACAAACAACTTTCAATAAGAAAATAAGGTCTGCTTAGAATTATGACAATTTACATTCAGTGAATCGATATAACAATTTTTCAAAAAGGTTTGAACTAGTGTTAAAGAACGACAGTGAAAAAGAAGCGACTGAAACAATCATGCGGCCTCAGAGAGTAATTATTGCTAGCAGAAGGAAACCAATACATTATTATAATGTAATGAAATTTGGATAACCTGAAATAATTACAAAATGTTCTGTGTATGCTTCAGGTTAGAGAGGAAACTCACGGTGGATTCAGTCTACTGACAGAGGTGGGAACAGAGGTATTCAGAAATTATTTCTTCTACTTTGTCACAATGCTGCGAAGCGCAATATCAAAGACCACTTTTGCGATTTTAATTTTCATCATTGACCCCCAAGAAGTGTCAAATGATCCAAAATGGATTCGTCATCTTGTGAAGTATATTAAGAAAGATTCGAATGCCTCTCAAGCAGTGATAATTGTTGATGATTATACTGAAAAACATGATTCTACTTTAGACATCATAGGGAAAATCCAGCAATATCTTCCCAGCAGGATAATCAGTTCAACAAATCAAAATCTGACGAAACCTTTCAATCGTAGTCTGGCAACCACGGATTTGTTTGTCACGATTCAATTTGTAAAAGCAAATGTACCAGTTCCTGCATCGGCGGATTTCTTAATTCAGTTATTAGCATATCAAGTCCGACCAAAATGCTTGATGATCTTCTTGGCAGTGAAAGAAAATCTGAGTTATAGAGCCATACTCGAATATATGTGGTCCAATTATTTCTTGGAGTTGACTGTTCTTGCGATCACGAAACATAGAACCAATCATACAGGTTTGCATCAGAATCCTCATTACACTGCTACCTTATATTTCTTTAATCCGTTCAATAATACATACACAAAGCTGAATTACAAGGAGGACCTTGAATTATTCCCAAAAAAGCTGCAGGATCTATACGGATTTGAAATGAAGGTTGCATCTTTTAATTATCCACCGTATCTTAATGTAAAACGGAATTCTTCAGGACATCCGTTAGAAGTTTCTGGACTACATGCTCGAATCGTAAAAGCTCTTTCTGAAAAAATGAACTTTATAATATCACAAGTTCCATCTGCAGAGGAATCATCAGGTCGTTGGAGTTGTGATGATGAAAATAAAACGACCGGGTTAGTAAAAATGTTATGGCGGCATGAAGTTCGGTTCACTACTAACCAAGGTGGCGCTGTCAGCAACTGCGAGAAATCAGGCATGAGCAGTGCAAGTACTGGAACAATAAAACTATGTGCTGTAGTTCCAGTTACAAATGGTGAGAATTATTTATCGTCCCCTTCAACAAAATGGATTTACTTGTGCATAGTGCTTCTAACTATCTGGATCATCAGTGGCTTACTGAAATTCCAACATGACGTTTGGTGTTGGTTCGAGATATTAAGAGCAATGTTAGGATTCACCGTACCTCGAGATCCTAACAGATTGTCGGAAAGAATCGTATTCATTTCGATTCTTATTGCGTTTACGATATTCGCTTCCAACATGTTTGCAATTCTAACAGACGAGAAACTGACCAAGAAATCAGAGATAAATATTGACACTGTAGAGGAATTAATCAACTCAAATCTTACTCCAATGATACAAGAAAAATATGCAGTTATCCTGATATTACTGAATGATTCCCTTAATACAGCATTGGTGAATAAATCTATCCTTACTTCTAACGATCAAAAATGTATAGATATTTTACTGAAGAACAGGAATGTTACTTGTATTCTTCATGAAGCACTAGCGCAAATCGCAATTCAAAAACATAAATATGCATATGATAATGATGTGATGAAAATTGTCGAGGAAAGATTGATATCTTCGATAAGGGTTTTCCAATTTGAAACGAAATCACCGTATCTCGGAAAAGTCAACGAAATTCTGGCACGGTTATTAGAAGCCGGTCTAGTTAGTCATTGGGAGGAGCAGGTTTTGCTACCTTCGAGGGACCTAAATGAACGGGAAAATGAGCAAGAGTTTAATTCAGTCAATGTTCTTAGTCCACTGATTTTATTTTTGACTGCTGGATGCATACTTGCAATTGTGGTTTTCATTTGTGAAATACTTGCGAATTATATTGAGAATCGCATCCACGCATCTGTATTCTTCTGTACGCAAGGAAGTGTATTTTAAAGGGCACTCTTAAAAATGTATAATAAATTTGGAATCAAATTGACATGCAGCTTGGTTACCCATGCTAAAAAAATTACTTGAAAAATTTTCATTTGCAGAGTGTTTGAATTTTCTTCAATTCCCTTTTTTTTTGTCTGGAGGTCAACAAATTCTTTGCACTTCTATAAAAAATGTTATCAGTCATTTACAAAGAAATCATTTGTATTGAATTTACCCATGTTTCCGTAGAAAATTCTCAATACTTTTTTAAATAGGAAAATAATTTTTTTGCGTCTTTGAAAGCTTTCCAGTGAAAAAATGTATTATAGAAAAAATCGCGAAGTCCCCGTAATCGAAATTGGTATATAATACGACTCTAAAGTAGTAATTTTGATATATCATGAAATTGTATTTATAAATGGTGATTTAAACCTTCTTTTGTGTATGTGTGCTATTTTCTACGTATAGAAAGTTTTTCTCATATCTACACAGGCGTTAATAATTTTTTTCTAAAAGCAGGAGTCAAAGAAATAGTAATTATTTCGCAGAAAATGATTGATTAAAATCCGAAAAAAATTGTGAGACTTGTTCAGCCGCCAGGTATGTAACATAAAATTGGAACTCAAAAAAATGTTGAAACTCTCCAAATGAGAAGTTTTTTAACTTTTTTTCGAGTTTTTGAATTAGAGATTCCTTTATTTTTGACCCAACCTACTGTATATAGAATTGTTTCAATAAAGTTTTATATGCACATATGTCGTTTGCTCTTTTTTGAAGAATTTTTTTTCTTGTCCTGTTTGCATTAAATCGCTTTTTTTAAATGTTTTTCTGCCTGAATGCGAAGTGAATGAATGGAACCCAATAATAAAAAGCAACTATTTTTATTTAGGAGTTAATTTTTCTTTTAAAAAAGTCTACTATAGTATTTATGGTTTGGAATCAATTTAGTTCATTTAAAAATTCAAGTACTTGGTTAATAATATAATTATTTCGTTGAAAATTCAACTATGAAAAAAAAATATCTTTTTTTCTTATAAGCTTATCTAGTTGGTAAAAATTCATCTTCGTTTTGAATTCATCCTTTTTTTTGTGATACATTAGTCTGCTTCAGTTGAAGATTCAACTAATTGGTCAAAGATTCACCTTTTAGGCTAAATTTAACTGTTTTATATTCAAAATCAAAATTCATTTTTTCGATTTCGATTGCTTGTCTATGTTTTCTTGGAAAAATATTGGGTATTTTTGCGATGACGGTTGTTTTTTTCAAATAAAATGCCAAGTTCAGTTTCGATATGATGCTCATCTAGTGCCGATTGCCTGAAATGTTTCAGCCTGATTTTACTCTCAAGTTTCTTCACACGTTGGCTCACCGCTCTCACGGTTTCTGCAATGCAGACTTTTCCACAAGAGCAAGGGATTTTATATACTCCTGGATCACTAAGAGGTGCTTTTTTATCTTAAGGGTTGTTTAGAAGTTGTCCTATTTTCGCAGGTGGTTTAAATATGGTTTTGACGTTGTGTTCGTTGAAAATTCTTTCTATTCGTTCTGTGATACTTCGAATGTAGGATAGGATGGTGGTAGTTTTTCTCTCTCTTTCTTTGGTAGGTTGTGTTGACTTATTTTTTTAGGTGTATTTTCTTATTGCTTTATCAATTTGTTTGTTTGTGTAATCGTTCTGTATTAGGATTTGTTTAACATTTTGTAATTCCTTTTGTAAGTTATCTTTATCTGTTATGGAGAGAGCTTTGCACATACAGGAGTTGATGACCGATTGCTTTTGTAATGGTTTGTAGTGGGAGGAGGCCTCTAGGTATCTGTTTGCATGGGTGGGTTTTCTGTAAACGTCATGTCCTAATGTGTTATCACATCTTTCGTAAACAAGTACGTCCAAGGAAGACAATTTTCCGTTTTGTTCAATTTTCATGGTGAACCGAACTGTACTGCGCATCCATATGGCCTTCTAAATCTACTGCGCATCCATGAGTCTGCTGCATTTAACTGTATTTCGCATCCGTATGTTTCATATAAGCCTACTGCACACTTCAAAATGTTGTAGAACTCAACTCCACAGCCCTATAGACTGCGCTGCCATGTTGCATGTAATCTTTACCTAAATTCCAGAAAGAACAATCGAACTTTCTAGAAGGGGCTATTGCATTCGAGATTTTCTGCATCAAAAATATCTACAAAATATGACTTTTTTTTCTCAAATTCAAGTAAAGATTACATATCCGATATCAACGGTTCTCGAAATTTGATGCAGGCAACAGCCCATCGTGCAACGAGTCTTATAGAAACTTCAATCGATCTTTCTAGAGTGTGAGTAGATTAGGGATAATTACGAGTGGAGTGAACGATTTTCATGATTTACTGTGTCGACAACTCTAGAACTAGAATGCGTATGGGGACCACACGTTATACGTCAGACTTATAGAAACTTCGATGTATAGAGAGTCGCCGAGGGCACGTCCACAAAAGAAATTTCTGGGAGGCTCAACACATTAAATTTTTAATATTTTCCATTCTAGGTAAAAGTTCAGAATATCGATTGGCCTTGCCTCAAAATCCGTTAAAGGCAATATCCAATATCTTTGCTTCTGGAAAATTAAACTACAAAGAAAACCTTCAAAGCAATAGCTTACAAGGAATTTCGATCACTGTTTAACGACTGAGGTGTTCCAGAAAGTTTAACAAATGAGAATCACAGAGTAAACAGATTTACATCGATGAAAACTCCTCGAAAAGCATATTTCTACAAGATTACAGAACTTGGGGAATCCCTGATCCCACGTGGCCACCTAAATTAAAGTGGCTCGTGGATTCGGTTGGTAAAACAGGGTCCATTATTACTAGGGACTGGGAGCGAAATGCTGGGTGAACGCTCCATGCGTTCCTGACACACTCCTCCTCGGTTCATATTTTCCCAGTGTTAGGAACTAAAAGGTTCGTTCGCGCTACCCGAGGTAGGAAGAGTCCTGTGGGGAGCAGAGAGTGAATGGTCGTGGCTACCCGAAAACTAGGCTGCTCCGTACTCGAGCGGACCACGTGAACGCGTAGCAAACGGTTAGGCCAGCAGATGGGAACCGACGTCACAAACCATGTTCGAGTTCACCACTGGCGACCGCCTACTCTTGCTCCCCGATAGGTATTCACCGTCAGGCAGCATCAAACAGCTACAGGCGAACTGTTGCCTGATGAGGAGAAGAGTTTCTGCGTTGTGAACGCTCTTTGCACAATATATATTTCACCAGGTGGCGCTGCGTCACATGCTATACAGTTCAATACATAATATCAACTAATATCATTCAATATCAATTAGAAATTATTATTTAACATATGTGAAAATGTGATGACTGAAGAAATACGGAACACCAAATATTTTATAAATGCAAATACTACATATTGACCTTGAAATGCAAACTTATAAGCTTCTCTCAGCATTTCAAGATTTGTTAAACATACTTTTGTTCACTTTCTAATCGTAAACAGATGAATTTAGAAGAACATGCAGGCACAATATTCTAATGGAATGTTTAACTCAATAAAAATGTGCAAACTTATATGGTTTTCAACTATATAACCCATATATCCCATAACTTGCAGATATTGATTTTCAACTTACATGATGAATGGTAAAAAAAAAAGATTTTGGTTGAACTTCAATTGTTTTCGTGGCAAGTTTTACCATTTATTTGATTGTTGTCGTTAACAGTTATTTTTTTACATGAAAATTCAACTGTTTTCAGATGAAAGTTACTCTTTCTTTTTGGAATTCAACTTTTCTTTATTTCAAATAAAAAATGCTTTGTCTTTGTGGGTTGGAATAACGACTATACTAGTTTTTATTGACAACACTTTTTTTTTGCTTGCAAATTGAACAACTTGGTTACATTTCTTTTCTTACATTACTGAGAAATCTGTCTTAGTTGGAAATTTAAATTCGGTTAAAAAGTCGTCTTTTTTGTTGTCAAATTCGCGTCTTTTTGTGAAAGTTCCATATTTTTTGTTACAAATGAAACTGTTTCCTTGAAAATCAATCTGTTTTGTTTAAGAATTCACCTTGTGTTTTTGCAACTTTCTTTTTTGGTAAAAATTTAATCTTCTTAGTATTACTATTGGTAATCTACTCCGTTAAAAATTCTGATAATTCGGTGCATATTCTTAGTTTTCGGGTGAGGTTTACTGTTCTTGATGTACAATTGCATTTTTGTTTGTTTGTTGAAATATCGCCAGTATTAGAGTTGTCGTTCAGAATTCATTTTTTTGGTTGAACATTAAACTATGTGCTTGAAAGTTGAACTACGTTCTTGAAAATTAATTTTTTAATGAAATATTAGCTTCTGCAGCTGGGACTGACTAGAAATAATTCTGTTTTTGGTGAAGATTCAACTACTTTGTTAACTACTTTGTTAAGGTATTACATGTCGGTATAATTACCGCGATGTATTTGTTTCAATTTCGAATTTTAAAGATTTCTTCCACGCCACCCCACTCTACCGTAATGAATCGTTACGAAATACCCCCCCCCCCCCCTGATCTGTTGCGTAATTTAAGTAAAGTCCCGCACCGCGGACAAAACTGCTATTTACCCCCGAGTTTGGACATCGAAAACGATTTCAAGAATCGTTCCTCGCCTTCTTCGCCTTGCTCGCTTGCCTTGCTCAGCCGTGAATCTGGACGTGAACGACAGCCCGAGCATTTAGAGGCCTGTTCGCCACAGCAATTCACTTGCGTTGAACAGTACAGCGGTAGACCCTCCAGTTTCTCCTAGCCTGGAAGCTGGGAATCAGTTAGTCCACGCTAGTAAGTCCCCGTGATCTTTTCAATGGAAATGATATTCATTAATTTCAAGTCGAAATGTATTACATTTCCCACAAAATAGTTGAATTTTCAATCAAAAAAATATTTTCTGCCAAAAGAGAAGAATTTCCAAACTTAGAACGGAATGTTCAAGCCGATAAGTGGAATATTTTAAAAAACTGTTGACTTGAAAAATCACAAAGATGAATTTCCCACCAACAAGTTAAGTTTCAACCAAAACAGATGATTTTTTAACCAAATGTTTGAATTTTCAAGCAAAGAGAACAACCAGAACATTGCGAAAAAGTATCATCAGAGAAGAATAATTATTATTTTTGATATAGTGATGTTTCGATAATGAATTTCTCATAATTTGTTGGCGATTATTTTTATTCCTGTAATTCCTATAAGAACGAAAAAAGTAAAGGAATTTCATGATAGGAAAATGATAGGAAAAAAATAGGCGTAATTTACATATATTTTCCTACAATACTTTTTCGTAAGGGAATAGTTGCAATTTCAACCTACAAAGATGAATTTTCAAGCAAATACTTTAATTTTGAGTTGAAAAATGTATTAAAAAAAAAACATTTTAAGAAAGGAGTTCAAGTTTCAACAACAGAAATGTATCTCCAACCAAAAGAAGTTAATCTTTATCAGTGCGGTAAAATTTTCAACAAAATAGTTAAATTTTCAACAAATATATATGATTTCTTAAGGTTAAGTGTAATACTGGAAATATTTAAACCAAAAATTTTGTAATTGGAAATCAAAAGTTGTAAAATTCATCCAGGAACGATCAATTATTAACAAAAACAAAATAGTTCAATCTTCAACAGAAACAGATTAATGTTTAGGCAAACAGTTCCATTTTCAATTAAAAAGATGTAATTTCTACCAAAGAAGATACATCCCAAAAAACAAATTTTCAAGAAAATAAATTACTCGTAAACCATACAGATGAATTTTTAATGTAGTTGCAAACATTGTAACCAAGTGTTTGGATTTTCAACCATAAAAGATGAATTCTGGACAAAAATGGTCGTACTTGATATTTAAACTGACAAAGATTTAGTATTACAACAAACCCAGTTCAATTCAACGAAGAAAGACAAATTTTCAAAAATATACATGAATTTTATATTTCCAAAATCTATGCCCATTTTCTCCGCGAGGAGCTGGTGAGGAGCTGAAAAACTGTTCATTCGCGGCGGAGATTCGAATAGCGTCGAGTTTTGTTGAGAGTTCTCTCGGCACAGTGAAAACGCCTTTCCTTCGATATCACACGTCACGCCTTGCGGCGTTTAGACTTGAGAGAGTTGGGCGAACGCACTGCAAAGCGTGAACGTTCAACACATGTCCATTTCATTGCACGAAAAGAGACGAACACCACAGCTAGCCATAGACGCCTTACTCAGCCCGGAACGGGACCCACCAAAAAAATGTCTCAACTCCCCTGAACGAGATTTATGGCATCACGTTAACTCATTCAACTCATAGGCGGCGGAGGCAAGATACTGACCTGCTGTATTCGCCCCTTTGCCTAGAGAAGAGAAAAGTGGCGAGCGTCATTTTGCTCCCAATCCCTGATTATTACTGACCAAGTCAAAAATCTGCGCCAGGTTATCAAGTGTTAAATTACCGACTGTCGGTAACTGACCGGTGGCGCAATCTGTTTGTGGCAGCCAGAATTACGTAGTAGTGTCCCAGAACTCTCATAGCCTAAGTACTGGCATACAAGGTCGGCGCTTCGCAACGTAGAGCTCTGGTCCGATAGCCCAGGGCTCTCCGTAAATCCCGCAAAGACCAGCCTGGTCATTTTTACGAGAAAATACAGATTGTCGGAAGTTGACCTCCCTGCATTTTGTGTGAAAAGGCTGATCATCTCAGATGTGGTTAAATATCTGAGGGTGATTCTAGATAGCAAACTGAACTAGGCGATGCATCTTGAAACCCAATGCAGTAAGTTTGTCATGACATTTTGTATGTGCAGAAGAGCCTTTGGCTAGACGTGGGATCTGGGGCTTGAAATGCTTTCATGACTTTACCCCACTCTTCTTAAACCAGGGCTCCTATACGAGGCAGTGGTCTGGTGACAACAAGTCAAACTTGAAGCGATGCAGGGCAGGCTGCGACGATTACAAACGCTAGAATTTAGGAGTGCCACGGCAGCAATGAGAACTACGCCTATAGAGAGGATAGGATTCATGCTTTGTGATGGATCCTTGCATGTTGCGATAACTGCCAGGGCGGCTTACGCGATGGGCAGCCTGGCAAGGCAGAATAGATGGACTTTGGGGACTAGACACACTAGGCTCCCAAGTAACATCAGCACACTCCTAATTCTAGAAATGGGGCTGGATGAACTGATGAAACGCTTCAACTTCACTACGACTCCGTGCCGGCATGCCAAGCAACAATGTTTAGGAAGCAACTAGTAACCCGCTCCTTCAAGGGGAAATCTGGTACACAGACGGCTCCATAGGAGTGGAAGGGTCAGGAGCAGGAATCTATGACAGGGCAGGAAGGAGACGGATAGAAATCACGCTTGGGCAGCACGCCACTGTTTTTCAGGCGAAGCTTCTTCGCTGTGCTAAAACAATATTAGAAGAAAACACTGCATAATAACAAACATAGCATCAGAGCTGTTTTGAGAATGCGAAAAGTCATTAAACCCACTTGCAGAAAAGAAGAACGTGGCTGTCTTCTGGGTTCCTGATCCCACATGGATCATGAACAACGAAAAGGAGGACCAGCTAGCAAAAGGCTGGGATAGCCATCAAAAAGCTGGATTCGAAAGAAGCACCCGGAATACTGGGAACAAACCCAGAGTTGCCGATAAGCGAAACATATCCTGGGCTATACTTACAGGTTGGACAGAACCAGGGAAATCTTGTGTTTACCCGGTAAGACATAAAAACAGTGGTTCACATGCTTACAGTGCACAACCACCTAAACTATCACATGCATATGATGGGGTACAACCCCAAGATAGAGCGCTGGAAGTGCGGCAGGGATGATGAAACATACCTGCATATCTTATGCCAGTGCCCGGCATTAGCTATGCTCAGGCAACGTACCTTTGGGGTCCATTTGATGGAACCTAATGAACTTATAACGCGATCAGTGGTTGACGTATTAGGCCTCATCAAGAGGTCTGGGGTCAACTACTGAGAGCGAATAGTTAAGGCTGTGGCAAAATAGGCTTTGTACCTTGAGCGTCAGTGGGGCTCAATCAGGGCTCGCATATAAACTAAACTAAACTTAATGTTGTACTCTTTTGTTAAAAATTTATTATTTTAGAGATTCGTCCTGTTAGTTAAACATTCCTCACTTTGGCTGAAAATTTATATATTTGGTTGAAAATTTGTTGTTTTTTCTTTGGTTAAGAATATTTCTTTTTATTATAAAATGAAATTGAATTGTTTTCATCACTATCCGAAGTCAAGAAAATCTCCCACTCGAGCGAAAAAACTTTTCCCTTTATTTTTTCGAAACAGCATAATATTTTTCAATCAAACCTAGTTTGCATCAATTTCAAAACATTAATTTCCAGTGGAAAGGACTTATTTCAAAAAAGTATAATATTTTCAATGATTTATCAGATTTAATCGTGCTAGAGAATTAAAAAACTCAAATGTTTCTCAATTTGCATAAGTTTTATGATTTTTCTTAATAAAATGAATTATTTTTGTAGATTCAATTCTAAAAATTTCAAATTTAAGAAATTTACTACTACTTTGATGATATTTCTAAACTTATTTGCTAGATTAGCTAAAATAACGTTCTTTAAATCAAAAATCGAAATTTCAAAAGACTAAAAAGATTTTAATGAGATTTCGACTTCTTTAATTGATTACAAATCGTTTTATAGGATTTCGGGAAATTTTAAGGGATTTTTAAAGGATTTCAAGGTAACTCTAGGGATAGAAAAAATGAGATTTTAAAATTATTCTGAAGATATCTTAAGATTTTTATGGATTACAGGAATTTCGCAGATGTCAAAGAATTTCAGAAAATTCAAGGAAAATTTTTATTATATACCAGATTCGAATTATATCTAACATCATGATTTGATATTTGAAAAATTAGATGACCTCATTGTGCTACTATCTTTTGAAATTTAGGTTATTATTAACGCTATTTTGAATGAAGCAAATTAATTCAGTATATCGATATTACAATTTTTTTAAAAGGTTTGAACTAGTTTCAAGGAACTATCGTGTAGAAGGCGCTACTGAAACCAATACATTATTATTTAAATTAATGAAATTCAGACAACTTCGAAATAATTAAAAAATGCTTTGCGTATGCTTCAGGTTACTAAGGAAACTCACGGTGGAAAAGTTTATGATTTTATATTAAATTTCCTTCTAGAAATTCTAATCTCAAGCAAAAAGTACTAACAAAATGAAAATGTATAATATTTTGAATAATTTACTAGGTTATTTAAAAGTTTTCATTTAACCGCCCAACAGTACTTAAAAAGCACAAATGTTTCTCAATTCGCATAATGTTTTCTATTCGTTTTCTAATTAAGACTGTTCTAGGTGTAGCAGTTTAGGTTAGTTTAGGTTATTCTATTTCTTTGAAGGTTTCTTACAATTCTATTTTACACGCTTTTAATAAACATGTTTAAGCAAATTGTCTAATTCAGAAGATGAGTAACTAAGAAGAATGGTGCATATTATTTGAAAAAAAAACATAATTTACAATGAAAAGTAATGAATATAATTGTAGGTAACAACCTTTCAAGGAATAGAAGAAGTTTTTGTAAATTAAAATTGAATAAAAAATGCGCCTTTTGCTTAAAGCGGAAGGAAAAGCATAAATGTGCAAACAACTACATTTGAATAACAAATGATGATCTAATTTATTTTTTAATTATTTACGCTTGGGGTTTACTTCTAAATTTGGTTGAAATAATTAATAAGCCTTTTTTGTAAATTTCATAAAGCACTGTAAGGCGCACAGATGCATGTTCGTTAATGCTAGAAGAAACAAATATCAATTCGTAGTGCGACTATTCTGCTTTCGAATTGTATGTCCATAAAAAGACATTTGAAGTCATTTTTATAAAATTTCTCTACGTCCGAAACTAAAAGTGTGAATTCAAGACTGAGGAGATTTTGGGAGAAATCCTCGAAGACAAAGTCAAGATCAAAGCGAAATAATTAAGTCAACTTTTGAAGATTTTAGGGAATTCGATAAGATTCCAAGGCATTTTCAATTGATTTGAGTGATTTAGTAGACTTTCAAAGATTTTGAAATACTTTACATTTCAAAACATTTCAAGGCATTTTCAGGATCTTTAAAATGCTTCAAGCGATTGCTAAGGATTTACAATATTTTAAGCAATTTAAAAAGATTGTAAGGAATTTTTAATTAATTTCAGTAATTTAACGGGATTTTAAAGAATTTGAAACACTTATGTTATTTCAAAAGATTCCATGGCACTTGCAGGAGATTGAGAAAGCTTCAAGGAAGTTCCAAAGACTTTTTTCAATTATTTGTAAGGATTTAAAAACATTTTGTCCATGCACTATTTATGCTTGCTTAGCATGAAATACCAACCAACTGCGACTCTCTCGCTTCCATTTCTGTCCTCATCCCCCCCCCCTTCCCCTTTCACCAACCAAAGTTTGGTGGGAATGACGTTATAACTAGACTCTCCACCATACAACGTTGTGGCAGTTAATCCAAGTGCGCACATATGCGTCATTACCAGTTTTGTCACGGATTTTTTCTACGCATAGATGCGTCATTGCCAGTGAACCGGTTAACTCGGACAAGTTTCAGGCAATGAATAGTGACTGGGTGTGTGAAATTCTAGACGGTTAAATTATCTCAAAATAAGAGAATTACGAGAAACAATGCACGTAAGGAAGCTAGATATTTTATGTGTATCTGAAGCAAAGAAAAAGGTATTAAAAGGCGGTTTTCAAATATGTTCAGAAGTGGATAGAGAATCACACGGTAGTCAAGGGGTCGGTTTGATTATGAATGAGAAAAAGACAACATCTCAACGATCAAGGATATGCATCTCTCAGATTGCGGTGGGCTAGAATGAAAGTAGGAATTAGAAGATTATTTATCATAGCGTGCTACGTCCCAGTTGATAGTGATCCTAGAGAAATCAAAGACACCTTCTGGTGTCTTCTAGGTAATTTTGGAGATTCAAGAAAAAAATATAACAGGGAAAGATTAGTTAGCTCAGGTTCAGAAAAGACCCTATTTATTTCATAAACTTTGCTAAGACACAAAATTATCTACATGTACACCTGGCGTAAAGGAAATAGCCACAGTATAATTCACTTCGTTGTTCCGGATGAAAGACTAAGAAAACTAGCAAAAGATACAAGAGTTATGCGGGGTTCTGAATGCAATACTGATTATTAACTTCTAGTCTCCAAAATAAACTTACTTCGGGGAAATGCTACTTCGTTGAGAAGAAAGAGAACTAAAAAAACGAAACAAACACCAATCAAGATACAAAATTTACAGAAACCGAAAGTGCGAATAGATTTTCAGAATAAGATGAACAAACGCATAGATAGGGCAACTTGGAAGGCGCTTAGAAGGAATAAAGATATAGGGGGCGCGTGGATTCCGTTACGGGATATCATTGTTAAAACTGCGACCGAAGTGTGTGGTACGGCAGTGGTAGGAAGAGATTCTGGTGATGCGTCGTGGAATGATGAAATTCAGGCAGCCTGGCAAGAAAAGAAAAAAGCGTACCATAGACAGTTGAAAATCACAGGTCTCAGCGATAAGGAGAGAAATAGACTTGAAAATTATCACAGACACGAAAGGAGAGAAGTTAAACGACTAGTGAAGGAAAGCAAAGATAAAATCAGAACCAAAGAAGAGAAGAAAATACAAAACTACTTTGAAGGAAGAAAGAAACTATTATTTAAAAAGATGGAGGATTAAAAGTACTTATCCGCAGGGTAATGAAAATAACAGAAGAAAATATATCGGAAGTCCAAAGTGGATTCATGCCAGTAGATCGATCATACAATTTTTTTTAAAGGTTTGAACTAGTTTTAAAGAACTACAGTGGAGAAGGAGCGACTGAAACAATTACGCGTTCCGAGAAAGTGATTATAACTCATAGAAGGACACCAATACATTATTTTAATTTAATGAAATTTACAGAACCTTGAAATATTTAAAAAATTCTTTGTGTATGCTTCAGGTTACTAAGGAAACTCACCGTGAATTCAGTCTACTGACAGAGCCGGGAACAAAGGTATTCAGCAATTACTTTATTTTCTTTGTAAAAATGCTTCTAAACGCAATACCAAAGACCACTTTTGCGATTTTAATTTTTATCATTAATCCTCGAGAAGTGTCAAATGATGCAAAATGGATTCGTCATCTTGTGAAGTATATTGAGCAAGATTCGAATGCCTCTCAAGCAGTGATAATTGTTGATGATTATACTGAACCGCATGATTCTACTTTAGAAATAATACGAAAAATCCAGCAACATTTCCCCAGCAAGATAATCAGTTCCACAAGTTCAAAACTGACAAAATCTTTCAATCGTAGTCTGGCAAACGCGGATTTGTTTGTCGCGATTCCATTTGTCAAAGAAAATTTACCAGTTCCTGCATCGACCGATTTCCTAATTCAGTTATTAGCATACCAAGTCAGACCAAAATGTTTGATGATCTTGGCAGTGAAAGAGAACCTAAGTTACAGAGGCATACAAGAACATATGTGGTCCAATTATTTCTTGCACTTTACTATTCTTGCGACCACAGAACCTGGAATCAGTCACACGGGTTTACATCAGAATCTTCATCAAAGTGCTACCTTACATTTCTTCAATCCGTTCAATAACACATACACAAAACAAAAATATAAGGAGGACCTTGAATTTTTCCCAAACAACCTGCAGGATCTAAATGGATTTGAAATGAAGGTTGGATCGTTTAATTATCCACCGTATGTTTTCGTAAAACGGAATGCTTCAGGATATCCGTTAGAAGTATCTGGACCACATGCTAAAATCGTAAAAGCTCTTTTCAAAAAAATGAACTTCATATTATCAGCAGTTCCATCTGAAGAGGAATCAGCAGGTCGTTGGAGTTGTGATGAAGAAAATAAAACGACCGGTTTAGCAAAAATGTTATGGCGACATGAAATCCGGTTCATTACTAACCAAGGAGGCACTGTCAGTAACTGTCAAAAATCAGGCAAGAACAGTGTAAGTACTGGAACAATGAATGTCTGTGCTTTGGTTCCAGCTACAAATGATGTGAATTACACTGCATCCCCTTCAACCAAATGGATTTACTTGGGCATAGTGCTTCTAACTATCTGGATCATCACTGGCTTATTGAAATTTCAACATGACATTTGGGCTTGGTTCGAGATACTGAGAGCAATGTTAGGATTGACCGTACCTCGAGAGCCTAACAGTTTATCGGAAAGAATCGTATTCATTTCGATCCTTATTGCGTTTTCAGTATTCGGTTGCAACATGTTTGCAATTCTAACAGACCTGAAATTGACCAAGAAATCAGAGATAATATTCAACACTGTAGAGCAATTAGTTAACTCAAACCTTACTCCAATAATGCGAGAAGGATATGCCTTGGCCCTCAAACAGATCAATGATTCCCTTAATACAGCATTAGTAAATAAATCTATCTTCACTGTGAACGATGAAGAATGTATAGATATTTTACTAAAAAGCAAGAATGTGACTTGTATTCTTGATGAAACACTAGCGCGAATTGCAATTCAGAAGCATAAAGATGCAAATGATAATGATCTGATGAAGATTGTGGAGGAAAGATTAATATTGTCGATTAGAGCTTTTCTATTTGAGACGAAATCGCCGTATCTGGGAAAGGTCAACGAAATTATAGCGAGGTTATCAGAAGCCGGTCTCATTAACCATTGGGATATGCAGGTTTTGCGAACTTCCAGAAAGTTAAATAAATGGGAAAATGAAGAAGAGTTTGATTCAGTCAATGTTCTTCATTCACTGATTTTCTTTTTCACTTGTGGGTGCATGATTTCAATTCTGGTTTTCTTTTGTGAAATAATTACAAATTATATTGAAAATCGCATTCACGCATCTTTATTCTTCTGTACGCAAGGAAGTTTATTTTACAGGGCAATCTTCATACTTACGAAGAGCTGTGCACAAAGTTTCAGAAGCCAGTTTGTTTCACTATGTGTGTATATTTGTATATTAGGATGCATTGAAGATAACAAATTCTGGTATTTGAAATCGGTACAACGCGAAAGAATGGCGTATTTTGATTATATAAAAATATAATTAATTTGGAATCTATATACAGACAGGTGTTTGAAAAAAATGGAATATTTTTGTGAATAGGAGAATTTTTTCGCGTATTTCAAAACTTCCCAGAGACAAAAAGGCATTGAAAAATCATCAAGAACCAGTAATGGAAATTGGTAATACAGTGAATCTGTAAAATAGTGATTATGGTTTTTCATGAAATTATGTTAATAAATTTTGATTTGAACCTTTTTTTGATAATGTATGGCTTTTTTAAGCATAGAAATATACTGGGAAAAAATATAGAATGATTCCATTAAATATCAAACTCAACATTTAGAAAATTTCATGTAGTTATAATTTCGACTCCTGGGTCTTCTCGATTGTTTTTCTGCTGCATTTTTTTCAATGGTGTGAAGAATTTTTTCCAAAAATAGGGGTTGCTTAAATATTAATGAACTATTAAAAAATGATTGATTAAAATCCGACAAAAAGTTTGGAAGACTTTTTTCAACTCCAGGTATGTTAAATGAAATTGAAACTCAAAAAAATTAAACAACTCTGCAAACAAGAAATTTTTTTATCAGGTTTTAGCGCTTTCTTTCTGGAATTTTCTATTTTCGACCCACCCTACTGTATATGGAGTTGTTTGAATAAAGTTTATATATATTTATCGTTGATTCTTCAACGAATTCTCTTTTTTCCCCTGTTTTCATTCAATCCATTTTCTCCTTTTTTTCGCAGCTTGGGTTGAAATTGGAACTACTTTGTTAAAAATTCATATTTTAACCTGTAAATTTTACTCTTCTATTGTTCGTTGAAAAATGTATCTTCTTAAATTGAAAATTTAACTATTTGTTTGTCATTTTATATTTTTAATTTGAAAATTCAATTCTTCGTTTGGAAATTCATATACTTTGAAAAAAAATTTTTTTTTAGAAAAATCATCTCTCTGCTTGAGGATGCAACTATTTGGTTGAATGTTGAACTTTTTTGTTGAAAATTCCTTGACTTGTTAAGCCTTTTTGGTTGAATTAAACTATTTTATATTAAAAATTAAAATCCATTTTGTCTGAAATATCAACTTTTACATGTTTTTCTTTACAAAATTTCATATTCTTGAAAATGAGCTTACTTTTTTAAATTTTGAATTACCCGAAAATTTTCAAGTTTATTTTCAGAATCTATCGAAAAAAAGGAATGTTTATTTCTTGGTACTTTTTGTTAGTTTCGATAAGTTCTGTTGAAGGAAATGTATTACTTATAATCAATGAATATTTTTAGTTAATACTTCAATTGTAGATTGTAATAAACAATTTAATAAATAAAGACGCGACTGTAAATGTTTTTACCTGAGTAAGTGCCTTTTTTACTCTAATTGATATAACAGTACAACAACATTGATATCAGAAGAAAAAAGTTTAGCGAAAATTCAACAATTATAATCGCTAAGAAAAAATAGTGTCAATAAATGGCCTGAATTGAAGCTACCATAATATAACAAAAAATTTTAATTTGTTCAAAAGGGTAAATATTGTGTAGCAATGCTTGATTCTTAACTACGAAGTTGTCGGAAATTAAACAAAAAGCCAAGAATCGAACGATCCTGATTCAGGAAGAATAAAAAAGACGTCAGAAAAACTAAGAAGGGGGATTTGGAGATTGTCTGCCTTCTTTTTATTGACTCTTTTTAATTTAATTTTTTTCTAATCTTGTTCTGAGTATAATAATTTTTAATTTTAATTTTTACTTTAATTTTTTTTATTCAAAGTGTAAACTGTTAATAAATATTTGAGCTGTTAAATCCAATCAATTCAGGAAATTTCACAGACATTTCATGTATTTTTTGAAACTTTATGATTTCATATTAAAATTGTTTCTTTTTATTGTATATATATATATGTATATGTATATAATTCATTAGATAATTTGAAAGTTTGAATTTAACCGCGCAACTGTATTTAAAAAACACAAACATGTGTTTTATGTGAAAATGGTAAATGTTTTATGACATTTAACGATTTTTAACTTTGAAATTCTGGGAAATCAAGCAAAAAATGTCTTCTTCTTGTATTTTGCTCTTTCTTTTTAATTTGCGAAATGTTAATTGTGGAAAATTGCTCAATCTTTTGAATCTAATAATTTTCGATTAAAAATACAGATTTACAAAGATAAATTCTGACATAAACTAAAATTGTTGAAAATTGGGAAGCATGATGATGAACCTTATGATTTTATATTGAATTTCCTTTTAGAAATTCTCATTTCCAGCGAAAAACACTAACAAAAATAAAAATGTATAATATTTTGAATAATTCACTAGATAATTTAACATTTCTAATTGAACCGCGCATTAGTGTTTAGAAAGCACCAATGTTTCTCAATTCGCATAAGGTTTTCTATTAATTTTCTGATTAGGAATGTGAATTGAAAATTCAAATTTAAGATGTAAAACAACTTAAATAATGAAACAGGACTAGCTAATACAATTACGCAGCCTTACAGAACGATTATCGCTCATAGAAGGATACTAATCTATCAGCATAATTCAATGAAATTTAGAAAACTTTGAAATAATAACAAAATGCTTTGCTTATGACTCAGGTTACTGTGGAAACTCACGGTGAATTCAGTCTATTGACAGAGGTTGAAGTAAAGATTGTTATGAATTATTTATCTCTCTTTGTGACAATGCTGCTAAGCGTAATACTAAAGATCACTTTAGCATTCTTAATTTTTAATATTAATTCTACATTACTGCTAAATAATCCAAAATGGATTAATTATCTCATGAAATATATCAAGAAAGATTCGAATAATTTTCAAGCAGTTCTAATTGTTGATATTTTTGCGAAAGTCATGATTCTATTTCAGATATCGTAGGAATTACCCAGAAACATCTTTCCAGCAAGATAAATTAGTTAAACAAATCAAAAATTTACAAAATCTTTGGATTGAAATCTGGCAACTTCGTATTTGTTTGTCACGATTCAATTAATTCAAGCAAACTTACCAGTTACTACTTCAAATGGAATATATGCGGTCCAATTATTTCCTGGACTTGTCGATTCTTGCTATTCCAGGAAAATAAATCGATCACAAAGGTTTGCAGCAGGATCGTTATCAAATTGCTACGTTATATTTTTCGAATTTGTTCAATGATATCCACACGAAACGAAACGGCGATACATTTTCACAAAGTTTATGAATTTTCCGAAAAATGGCCCAGCAACGGCAAAAGTCAATAATAACTTAAAAGATCTAAAATCACTTTCATATTTCAGACTTCAAACTTTTTCCCCTATTCTCCGTTTTGAAACAATTCTTCTTTTTCCGTTTGAAATTTGACTTAACTGACCGAGCCCAATAAGAAAATCCAACTATTTTTGGTTCAAAGTTAATTCTTATTGGTTGAAATGTCTACTACTATATTTTTGTCATGCAATCCCCCTCGTTTGGTTAAAAAATATAGTATTTTATTGAAAGTAAAATTATTTTCTTGCTATTGCGAGCCTTTCGTAAAAAAAGTCATCTTATTTGATCAAGAATTTCACGGCTTTGCTGGAATTTGAATTAGGTTGGTAAAAATTCACGTTATTGGTTGAAGACTCATGTCATTCCTTGAAAATTTAATTATTTGTTTAAAAAGTCGTCTTTTTTGGTGAAAATTTATTCTTTTTGGTTAAAAAATCATCTCTTTGGTTGAATATTCAACTTTTTTTTTGAATGTCTGAGATGGACGTTTAACTACGTCATTGCTACAAATAGAAATGTATCACAAGCAGTCGATAAGTATTGATGAAACTGCAGTCACAGCAACACGATTCGGCAGAAGCATCGAATGCTGAAAAGGAATAAAGCCGACGACTAAAGTATGTTGAATAAAACGTTCAGGCCTATAGTGAAACCATCACAAAGACTAGTAAACGTCACTAAAGATTCGAATAATTAAGGAGTAAATCAAGAGTTGTCAGAATCAAAGTCTGAAATTAAACATTCACCGCCAGAAGTAAAAGACAAAATTCAACAACTACTACCTGAAGAAATTGAAAAAGGGGAAGATGATGAGAACGCATCATTTATGACTGCTGATTATGATGAAGAAGGGGCTCTAGGGAGGTTAGATATATCAATGGTTGAAAAAGATGCTGCGACAGAGCCTGTTGACAGTTATCAGAGGCTGACCAACAAGTTCCGGGGGAAGCTTCGTCAAAATCGGATACAATATTTAGATATTGTATACAAAAAGTAGAATACATAACGCTCTTCTGATTGGTGAAACACCTATCCATTTTGATCATAAAGTCATCTACGTGGGAGATAAATAATAATGAAAACTGTTGGCCTTCTCGAATTGTTATTTAGGCAGGCACCTAAATTTCACGCCTACCCTGAAAGGGAAATGGCTTAATGGTATACTACTACTACTACTACTACTACCTGAGGAGTCTTACATAAGCTTGAGCGACCTAAATATCTATAAATAAAGTCCCATCAACACAAACGCTTAAAAGAAGCATTACAGTTCCACCGAACCTACTTGTACTAGCAACAATACCCAGTAAAAGAACATCATTGCAAAATTGTTTCCGCGCAAACGACAGTCTAGAGGTGTAAGTTCTCTATCCCAATGCAAGGTAGTCAGAAAAAGCTTAACAACAAACTATCCCTAATATGAAGATCCTATCAAACTGATTGATCGTCTTCGTTTGCTTTTGACCTTACAGGCTGCAGGAAACCAGAATTGTACCAATGAAATCCTCTTTGTCATTGAGGATCTGCGCAAGACAGGTTTAACATACATATGTTAAGTGACTATACAGCGACCTCCTCGAGCATCATCTCCACCAACACCTCCGACAACCCCACCACCACCCCTAAATGTTGTAGAACTCAACTGCGCATACCTGTGTACCACCGAACTATACTTTGTATCCATATGGCCTCCTAGATCTACTGCGAATCCATAAGACTACTGCTCATCCATAAGTATCGCAGAAGTACACAGCGCAGCCTTGTGTACCACCAAACTGTAAAGATTACGTATCCAATATGGATGATTCTAGAAATTTCATGCAGGCAATAGCCCCGTGTGCAACGAATCTTATAGAAACTTTGATTGATCTTTCTAGAATGTAAGTAGATTGGGGGTAATTACGAGTAGAGTGAACGGTTCTTATGATGAATTGTTTCGATGCCTCTAGAACTTGAAAACGTATCAGGATCACACGCTATACGTTAGGCCACCTAGAAACTTGGATGTATAGAGAATCGTCGAGGGCACGTCCAAAAAAGAAATTTCTGTAAGGCTCAACACATTAAATTTTTAATATTTTTCATCATAGGTAAAAGTTCAGAATATCGATTGGTCTTGCCTCAAAATGCGTTAAAGGCAATATCCAATATCGATGCTTCTAGAAAATTTAACTACAAAGAAAACCTTGAAAGCAATAGCTTTCAAGAAATTTTGATCACTGTTTAACGACTGAGGTGTTCCAGAAAGTTTAACAAATAAGAATCACAGAGTCAATAGATCCACATCGATGAAAACTCCTAGAAAAGCAAATTTCTACAAGATCAGAGAACTTGGGAATTCTAGGTAAAAGTTCAGAATACCGATTGCTCTTGCCTAAAAAGCCATTAAATATTATATCCAATGTCTGTGCTTCTAGAAAGCTCAACGATAAAAAAAACCTTTAAAGCAATAGCTCCTCGTGTTCAAACCTTGTAGAATTTCAATGTATATCAAATCGTCAAAGATCACGTCAAAATTTCTAGAAGGTTCGAGCCATTGCATTTTAAGTATGTATTATTATAGGTCAAAGTTTCTTTTTGGTCAGTATTGCAGAGATCCCACTCGTTGAGCGAATCGCGAAATTGTTCCAGCTTTCAAGAAATTTCGAATACTGTTCAATGACTGAGGTACTCCAGTGAGTTTAACGAATAAGAATCTTAGAGTCAATAGATACAGACCGATCGAAATTCCTAGAAAAGGAAATTTCTAGAAGGTTCCAGAACTTGAGGAATGCCTGATCCCACGCGCACCGTCTACAGAAAAGTTACTCGCCGATTCGGTCGGTGAAGCAGATTCCATCATTATTGACCGAGGCAAAGACCTACGCCAGGTTACCGACAGTTCAATTACCGACTGTTGGTTGCTCAATACGTCTGTGGCAGCCAGAATTACGTAGCAGTGTCCCTGAACTCTCATAGATTAACTACTGTCATACAAGGTTGGCGCTGCGCAACGTAGATCTCTGTTGCGACAGCTCAGGGCTCTCGGTAAATCCGGAAAATACCAGCCTGGCAATTTTCACGAGAAAACACAAAGTGTCCAAAGTTGACGCCCCTGCATTCTGTGGTGGAAGGCTGATCATCTCAGACTAGGTTAAATATCTGGGATTGATTCTAGATAGCAAACTGAACTCGGAGACGCATCTTGAAACCCAATGCAGTATGTTTGTCATGACATTTTGGATGCGCAGAAGAGCCTTTGGTTAGACGTGTGGTTCAGGGCATGAAATGGTTGCATGATTTCACCCACTCTCTCTAAACCAGGCCTTCTATACGAGGCATTGGTCTGGTGAGAACAAGTAAAACTTAAAACGATGTAGGACTGACTGCGACGATTACAAACGCTAGCATTTAGGAGTTTCACTGGAACAGTGAAGACTACGCTTACAGCGAGGATAGGATGCATGCATTGTGATGGAACCCTACATGTTCTGATAACTGCCAGGGCAGCTTACGCAATGAGCCACCTGTCAAGAAAGAATAGATGGACGTGGGGGACTAGCCACACTAGGCTCCCAAGTGACATCAGCACACTGCTTATTCTAGAAATGAGGCTGGATAACCTGATGAAACGCTTGAACTTCACTTAGACTCGGCGTCGGCATCCCAAGCAGGAATATGTAGGAAGCAACTGGTAACCCGCTCCATCAAGGGGAAATCTGGTACACAGGCGGCTCCATAGGAGGTAAAGGGTCAGGAGCAGGAATCTATGACAGGGCAGGAATGAGACGGATAGAAATCACGCTTGGGCAGCACGCCACTGTTTTTCAGACGGAGTTTCTTCGCTGTGCTAAAACAATATTAGAAGAAAACGCTCCATAATAACAAACATAGCATCAGAGCTGTTTTGGGAATGCGAAAAGGTATTAAACCAACTTGCAGAAAAGAAGAACGTGGCTGTCTTGTGGGCTCCTGGTCACACAGGGATCATACAACAACGTTTTGGCAGTTAATCCAAGTGCGCACATATGCGTCATTACCAGTTTTGTCACGGATTTTTTCTACGCATATATGCGTCATTGCCAGTTAACTGGTTAACTCAGACAAGTTTCAGGCAATGAATGGTGACTGGGTGTGTGGAATTCTAGAGTGGTGAATTATCTCAAAATAAGAGAATTACGAGAAACAATGCACGTAAGGAAGCTAGATATTTTATGTGTATCTGAAGCAAAGAAAAAGGTATTAAAAGGCGGTTTTCACATATGTTCAGAAGTGGATAGAGAATCACACGGTAGTCAAGGGGTCGGTTTGATTATGAATGAAAAAAAAGACAACATCTCAATGATCAAGGATATGCATCTCTCAGATTGCGGAGGCCTAGAATGAAAGTAGGAATTAGAAGATTATTTATCATAGCATGCTACGTCCCAGTTGATAGTGATCCGAGAGAACACAAAGACACCTTCTGCTGTCTTCTAGGTAATTTTGGAGATTCAAAACGAAATTGTAACAGGAAAAGATCAGTTGGCTCAGGTTCAGAAAAGGGCCTATTTATTACATAAACTTGGCTTAGACACAAAATGATCCACATGTACACCTGGCGTAAAGGACATAGCCACAGTATAATTTACTTCTTTGTTGCGGATGAAAGACTAAGAGAACTAGCAAAACATACAAGAGTCATGCGGGGTTCTGAATGCAATACTGATCATTAACTTCTAGTCTCCAAAATAAACTTAGTTCGGGGAATCGCTACTTCGTTGAGAAGAAAGAGAACCAAAAAAACGAAACAAACGCGAATCGAAATAAAAAACTTACAGAAGCAATAAAGATATAGCGGGCGCGTGGACGATGTTACGAGATATCATTGTTAAAACTGCGACCGAGGTCTGTGGTAAGGCGGTCGTAGAAAGAAAGTCGGGTAATGCGTCGTGGAATGATGAAATTCAGGTCTTAGCGATAAGGAGAGAAATAGTCTTGAAAATGATTAAAGACACGAAAAAAAGGAAAGTTAAACGACTAATCAAGGAAAGTAAAGATAAAATCAGAACCAAAGAAGAGAAGAAAATACAAAACGACTTTGAACGAAGGAAGAAACTATTATTTAAAAAGATGAAGGGGTAAAAGTACAGAGTTTTTTTTAGCATCAGAAATAACAAGGGCGAAATGCTATATCATACAGATATAGAACATAATGCATTAGAAAACTCAGTTGAGAAATTCTGTGTCACTGATGTTAGAGATATAATTAAGATCTTAAAAAACGGTAAGGCTGCTGGTGTAGACTATATTAGCGCTGAAATGCTTAAATACGGTGGTGAGTACATACCTCACAGGTTGTGCGAATTGATAAATTTATGTATCGAGATGGGAGAAGTCCCAGACGATTGGAGAGAAGCGATTATCGTACAAATATACAAAAGGCAGGGAGATAAAAGCAACTGCAAAAATTAGAGAGCTTTCAGCTTATTAGGTACCGTAAGTAAAATATACTCAGAAATACTTATCCGCGGGGAAATGAAAATAACAGAAGAAAAGATATCGGAAGTTCAAAGTGGATTCATGCCAGTAGATCGATCTTACAATTTTTTTAAAAGGTTTGAACTAGTTTTAAAGAACTAGAGTGAAGGAGGAGCGACTGAAACAATTACGCGGTCCGAGATAGTGATTATAACTCATAGGAGGAAACCAATATATTATTATAATTTAATGAAATTTACAGAACCTTGAAATATTCACAAAATGCTTTGTGTATGCTTCAGGTTACTAAGGAAACTCACCGTGAATTCACTCTACTGTCAGAGGTGGGAACACAAGTATTCAGAAATTATTTCTTTTTCTTTGTAAAAATGCTGCTAAACGCAATACCAACGACCACTTTTGCGATTTTAATTTTTATCATTAATCCTCGAGAAGTGTCAAATGATCCAAAATGGATTCGTCATCTTGTGAAGTATATTGAGCAAGATTCGAGTGCCTCTCAAGCAGTAATAATTGTTGATGATTCTACTGAAACTCATGATTCTACTTTAGAAATAATACGAAAAATCCAGCAACATCTTCCCAGCAAGATAATCAGTTCAACAAGTTCAAAACTGACAAAATCTTTCAATCGCGGTCTGGCAAACGCGGATTTGTTTGTCGCGATTCCATTTGTCAAAGAAAATTTACCAGTTCCTGCATCAACCGATTTCCTAATTCACCTATTAGCATATCAAGTCCGACCAAAATGTTTGATGATCTTGGCAGTGAAAGAGAACCTAAGTTACAGAGGCATACTAGAACATATGTGGTCCAATTATTTCTTGCACTTTACTATTCTTGCGACCACAGAACCTGGAATCAATCACACGGGTTTGCATCAGAATCTTCGTCAAACTGCTACCTTACATTTCTTCAATCCGTTCAATAACACATACACAAAACTAAAATATAAGGAGGACCTTGCATTTTTCCCAAACAACCTGCAGGATCTAAATGGATTTGAAATGAAGGTTGGATCGTTTAATTATCCACCGTATGTTTTCGTAAAACGAAATTCTTCAGGATATCCGTTAGAAGTTTCGGGACCACATGCTAAAATCGTAAAAGCTCTTTTCAAAAAAATGAACTTCATATTATCAGAAGTTCTATCTGAAGAGGAATCAGCAGGTCGTTGGAGTTGTGATGAAGAAAATAAAACGACCGGGTTAGCAAAAATGTTATGGCGACATGAAATTCGGTTCATTACTAACCAAGGAGGCACTGTCAGTAACTGACAAAAATCAGGCAAGAACAGTATAAGTACTGGAACAATGAATGTCTGTGCTTTGGTTCCTGTTACGAATGATCAGAATTACTTTGCATCCCCTTCAACCAAATGGATTTACTTGGGCATGATGCTTCTAACTATCTGGATCATCACTGGCTTATTGAAATTTCAAAATGACATTTGGGCTTGGTTCGAGATACTAAGAGCAATGTTAGAATTCACCGTACCTCGAGAGCCTAACAGTTTATCGGAAAGAATCGTATTCATTTCGATCCTTATTGCGTTTTCAGTATTCGCTTGCAACACGTTTTGCAATTCTAACAGACCTGAAATTGACCAAGAAATCAGAGATAATATTGAACACTGTAGAGGAATTAGTCAACTCAAACCTTACTCCAATAATGCGAGAAGGATATGCATTGGACCTCAAACAGATCAATTATTATTATTATTATTATTATTATTATTATACCATTAAGCCATTTCCCTTTCGGGGTAGGCGTGACTTGCTCGGTTGGAGAATAGTAGTGTGCATATGGGTATATAAGGTAGGTAGGAATATAGGTATGAGGTGGATAGGTATATAAGTGTTAGGTATATATATTTTAGATTGATCTGGAATTCTCGTGTTATTTATTTAAATGACACGTTTACTCCGCAACACTGCTCCGACCCAGGTTGCTGATCAATCTCTCTAGCGATCACCCCAAGTGAAGAGCCTCACAAAATTGTTATGTATGGTTCTCCACTTGGGCCCATTAGTATCCAAGATCTTTGTTTCAGGCGTCATTCATTCTACTGTCACTCTGTTTACAAGCTATTTGTCGCCACACTTTTCTGTCCTGGCATACTACTCTAGCTTCCTTCACGTCCATGCATTTTTTCATGCAAGCTCTTGTGTTCCTATGGCTTCTTATGTCTCTACGGATTAATGTCTCATTTACAGATTCTAACCATTCTTTCGGCGGTCTACCTCTGGGCATTCTGCCATTTACTTTACCTTTATACACTTGTTTGGTCAGTCGTTCATCTTTCATTCTTTCAAGATGTCCGAACCATCTTAATTGATTTCTTTCCCATGTGTTAACTATTGTCTCTTTCGCACCACATTCTTTGAGGATTGTCTCGTTTCGGACTTTGTCCATCAGTGTTTTCCCGCATATTATGCGCAGAGGTTTCATGCCGATCGCGTTAATTTTACTCCTGTCCTTTTCTTGACAGGTCCATGTCTCGCTACCGTATAGTACAGTCGGTACGAATATAGAATTGTGTATGGCCATTTTAGCTTTTTTTGATATGTTTTTATTTGTTAGGATGGACCCTGCTCTACCGATAACCTGTTTACCCTTATTTATGCGCCTATCTAACTCCCCATCTATTTTTCCGTCGCTAGTGAATAGACTACCTAGATATACGTACTTGTCAACTTGTTCTAATCTCTCATCATTTAGGACAATGTTGCACATTGTTTTCTCACTCTTTCCCTCAAACACCATGATTTTTGTTTTATTTACGTTAATTTTGAGTCCCATGTCCTTCATGCTTGTATGAAGTTTATTCAACATTCTTTGCAGGTCCCCCAAATTTACCTAGTACCCTTTCTGTATCTGTATCCTGACGTTGAACGCCGACCCATCCGTTCATATCTCCTAGCAGAATTATTCTTTCACCTGGATCGCAAGTACTTATTGTGTCATTAAAAGTGTCCCAGAAAGCGTCTTTGACTTCTCGCGGCTCACTGTCAACTGGGGCGTAGCACGCTATGATAAATAACCTTCTGATTCCTACCTTCATTCTAGCCCACAACAATCTGGGAGATACAAAATCATGATCTTTGAGATGCTGTCTTGCTTTTTTATTCATAATTAAACCGATCCCTTGACTACGATTTGATTCACTACCTACTTCCGAGGCTACTTTATTGTTTGTATTATTCATGTTTAGATTGTACACCCAACTAACACCTTTATGCGCGAAATTTGTTTTGCGAGCCGAAATCATGTCCAAGTTAAGTGATTATTCGTCGTACGGTGGATAGTCTATCTGTAACGTCAGTCCCACCAATACTTCTGTTACTGCGTGGGGGGAGGATGTGAGGACAGAGAAAGGAAACCGAGAGTCTCAATTGGTTGGTGATTTATGCTGAGAAGGTTACCAGCCTTCAGCAGCGTTGTATTTGATAGGAGTTCATATGAGCCCGAAGCCGAATCCTGGCCTACCTCTAAAACAGGAGCCAATAAGTCTTTTTTTTTTTTTTTTTTTTTTTTTTTTTTAATTTGAAAAAGAGTTATATATAGATACAGATGGAATTCGCTCCTGGTTGAAATATTAAAATAGTTATAATAATTGAACTGCAATATTATAAGTTTTAGGGAGAATTTAAGATGCATTTAGGAGTCTTTGAAAACGACGCGTCAATGCAATATTATAATTTTTAATCCCTGGCAATTTGCGAAAAGCTTTAACATGTAAGGATTTCTTGAAAATTTTGAAATTCCTTTGAAGCCATAAAAAATCAATGGAAAACTCCTACTAATGGAGAGCGGAAAAAAAATCGTAAAATATTTGAAAATCTTTGAAATTTCCTGAAGCGTTATTATTTTCTTCAAATAGGCTCTTGAGGTTTGAAAAATAGTTATATATAGACATACATTAAATTTTCTCCTTCTTGGAATATTAAAATAGTTATATTAATTGAACTGCAATATTATAATTTTTATTGGGAGAGTTTAAAAATGCATTTAGGAATCTTTGAAAATAAGGCGTGAAGGGAGACGCCATCAGTTTAATTTTCGAGTTTTCCAACACCTCAAAATATCTTCAACGATTTACCCCCCCCCCCACCCCAATTCTATCATTACATGAAGAAAAATTTCACTTCAGCAGAAATTAATATGAATTGGTATAAAATGAAGAAAAACGTATCTTTTTAAAGCAGGTTGTAGGTTACTCCATTTTCAGTCAACTTCCAAATTATACTCTGGTTACGCGGTTATAAAATCTTGTATGAATATTTTTATATATAGAAACAAAGTTTATTGAAAAATAATCAAACTGTAAAATTCCATATTTTCTTCCTTCCCTATTTCGAAAAGTCGACTCGCTTCATGAGACACTGAAGTCAGACTGAGTTCTCTCTTTTTTTATTTTTTTATTTGGACAATCAATGATTCCCTTAATACAGCATTAGTAAATAAATCTATTTTCACTGTGAACGATCAAGAATGTATAGATATTTTACTAAAAAGCAAGAATGTGACTTGTATTCTTGATGAAACACTAGCGCGAATTGCAATTCAGAAGCATAAAGATGCAAATGATAATGATCTGATGAAGATTGTGGAGGAAAGATTAATAGTTTTTATCAGAGCTTTTTTATTTGAGACGAAATCGCCGTATCTGGGAAAGGTCATCGAAATTATAGCGAGGTTATCAGAAGCCGGTCTCGTTAACCATTGGGAGATGCAGGTTTTGCGACCTTCCAGAAAGTTAAATAATTGGGAAAATGAAGAAGAGTTGGGTTCAGTCAATGTTCTTAATCCACTGATTTTATTTTTAACTTGTGGGTGCATAATTTCAATGGTGGTTTTCATTTGTGAAATAATTACAAATTATGTTGAAAATCGCATTCACGCATCTTTATTCTCCTGTACGCAAGGAAGTTTATTTTAGAGGGCAATCTTCATACTTACGAAAAGCTGTGCACAAAGTTTCAGAAGCAAGTTTGTTTCACTATGTGTGTATATTTGTATATTAGGATGCATTGAAGATAACACATTCTGGTATTTCAAATCGGTACAACGCGAAAGAATAGCGTATTTTGATTATATAATAATATAATTCATTTGGAATCTACATACAGCCAGGTGTTTGGAAAAAATGGAATATTTTTGTGAATAGGAGAATTTTTTCGCGTATTTGAAAGCTTCCCAGAGACAAAAAGGCATTGAAAAATCATCAAGAACCAGTAATGGAAATTGGTAATACAGGGAATCTGTAAAATAGTGATTATGGTTTTTCATGAAAATATGTTAATAAATTTTGAATTAAACCTTTTTTTGATAATGTGTGGCTTTTTTAAGCATAGAAATATACTGGAAAAAAATCTAGAATGATTCCATTAAATATCAAACTCAAAATTTAGAAAATTTCATGTAGTTATAATTTCGACTCCTGGGTCTTCTCGATTGTTTTTCTGCTGCATTTTTTTCAATGGTGTGAAGAATTTTTTCCAAAAACAGGGGTTAATGAAATATTAATGACCTCTTAAGAAGTTATGGATTAAAATCCAAAAAAAAATTTGGGTGACTTTTTTGAACTCCAGGTATGTAAAATGAAATTCAAACTCAAAAAAATTAAAAAACTCTGCAAACAAAAAATTTTTTCATCCGTTTTTAGCGCTTTCGCGTTCTGGAATTTTTTATTTTCGACCCACCCCGCTGTATAAGGAGTTGTTTTGATAAAGCTTATATATATTTATCGTTGATCTTTTTTTAAAGAATTCTCCTTTTTCCCCCTGTTTTCATTAAATAAATTTTCTCCTTTTTCCCTTCTTTGGTTAAAATTGGAACTACTTTGTTGAAATATATTATTTTTACCTGCAAATTTTACTCAATTACTTTATTCAATTATTTGTTTGGAAATTCATATACTTTGTTAAAAATTTATCTTTTTGGTGGAAAAATAAAACTATTTTATATTCAAAATTAAAATCCATTTCGGCTGAAATATTAACTATTACATGTTTTTCTTTGCAAAATTTCATATTCTTGCAAATGAGCTTACTTCTTTAAATTTTGAATTAACCGAAAAGTTTTGTTTGGATAATTTAGAAATTCATTTATTATCGGCTCAAAATTGCTTAATCTTTCAGAAAAATTTTGATTTTGTTGAGCATTTGGAATATCATAAAACTCTTTTAATTTTTATCAAATTTAACAATGTCGTAAGGATAATTTTCAAGTTTTTTTTCGGAATCTATCGAAAAAAAGAAAGATTTATTCCTTGGTAGTTTTTGTTAGTTTTGATAAGTTCTATTTAAAGCAATTTAATGCCTATAATCAATAAATATTTTTAGTTAATACTTCAATTATCGATTGTAATAAACAATTATATGAAAAAAGACCTGTAAATGTTTTTACCTGAGTAAGTGCCTTTTTTACTCGAATCGATATAACAGTACAACAACATTAATATGAGAAGAAAACAGTTAAACGAAAATTCAACAATTAGAGTCGCTAACAACAAATAGTGTCAATCAAAGGCCTGAATGAAATTCTTCGTTGGAAAAAATAAGCTTCCTCATTGAAGCTACCATAAAATAACAGAAAATTTTAATTTGTTCAAAATGGTAAATATTGTGTGGCGTTGATTGATTCTTAACAACGAAGTTGTTGGCTCTTTTTTATTTTTATTTTTTTTAAATCTCGTTCTGAATGTAATAATTATTTATTTTAATTCCAAATTCAATTTTTTAATTCAAAGTGTAAACTGTTAATGAATATTGAATCTGTTGAATCCAGTTATTTTTTCTTAAATTTTCCGGACATTTCATGTCTTTTTTTAAACTTTATGATTTCATATTAAAATTCTTTTTTTAGATTTTTATTTCTAGCGAAAAGAACTACCATGAAGCAAGTATAATATTTTATATAATTCATTAGATAATTTAGGAGCTTGAATTTAACAGCGCAACTGCATTTAAGAAACACAAAAATGTCTTTTATGTGAAAATGGTAAATGTTTTATGACATCTAACGATTTTTAACTTTGAAATTCTGGGAAATCAAACAAAAAATATCTACTTTTCGTATTTTTTTCTCTCTTTTTAATTTGCAAAATGTTAATTGTGGAAAATAATAAACTAAAATAAACTAAAATTGTTGGAAATTGGAAAGCTTGATGATGAACTTTATGATTCTATATTGAATTTCCTTTTTGAAATTCTAATTTCCAGCGAAAAGCACTAACAAAAATAAAAATGTATGATACTTTGAATAATTTACTAGATAATTTAAAATTTCTAATTTAACCGCGCAAAGCGAAAATGTTCCTCAGTTCGCATACGGGTTTCTATTAATTTTCTGATTATAAATGTCAATTGAAAATTCAAACTTAGGATGTCAAACAACTTAAATAATGAAAGGCCCATTCGGTTTTCATTCCAAGGTATTCTAATTCAAGGGATAACTGTTTAAACTCAGTAGATCGATATTACAATTTTTTTAAAAGGTTTGAACTTGTTAAAAAAATGAAACAGAACTAGCTAATACAATTAGGCAGACTCAGAGGACAATTATCGCTCATAGAAGGATACTAATCTATTAGCACAATTCAATGAAATCTAGAGAACTTTGAAATAATAACAAAATTCTTTGTTTATGACTCAGGTTACTGTGAAACTCACGGTGAATTCAGTCTATTATCCAGCAATATCTTTCCAGCAAGATAAATTAATTTAACAAACTAAAAACTGACAAAATCTTTGGATTGAAATCTGGCAACTTCGGATTTGTTTATAACGATTTAATTCATGCAAAGTAACTTATTAGTTGCTTCTCCAGCTCGAATATATGCGGTCCGGTTATTTCTTAGACATGTCGATTCTTGCTATTCCAGAAAAAAAAATCGATCAAAAATGATCAGACCGGAAATTTGAAAGATCGGGAGTTCGAATCCCATTAGAGCTAGAGCGATTTTTTTCACAACTTATAAAATTATTAATCAATATTCAAATAATATTGTTTTTAGACCATGTAGACAAAAAACATTAACATCATATTATTAACTATATTTCGCTGGTCAAAAACCATGTATTTCTTTTGGTTTGAAATGTCTACCACCATATTTCGGTTTTGCGATTCACCTCGTTTGGTTAAAAATAATAGTATTTTTGGCCCTTCTTTTACTTGTACACTAGTTTTATCCTTAAGACAGTCAAAGCAAAGACCGCGAAGTGTGTTCTTGGTAAAGACATCAGCTGGGGAGACGTGAATACCACGAACTACTGTTTTGACTCTTTGAATTTTGGATGTATCTATCACAAATGAGTTATCTGAGCTACTGATAAGACCAACATCTATAAGATCCGCTGAGGCTATGGCAGCTGTTTGTCTGAACCTCAAGCCATACCTATCACTCATTAGAACAGTATTAAGCAATACAGATCTATTTTGTGAAGTTCCTGGGTTATTTCCTTTAATTTTGATTTCGAACTCCTCGTCCGAACCAGAGTCTGTTTCACTTTCTATCTGTATTTCAGGGGCGGTGGATGGACCAGCAGCACCAAAATCTTTCGATTTTGGTTGCAGCACCGCGGACTTTCTAGACTCCCTTTTTCTCATGACTGTAGTTACTTTCTTATCGACTTGGCCTATAGCCATCTGTCGCAAGGTCCTTTGGTCTAAGAGAAAGAATTTCTTAATTGTCGGAACTTTCTTTGACTTATCAGGACAGTGGCAGATACTTCCGTCCGGATTAGGTGGGTTGATAGGGAATTTACAAAAAGCCACGTCGAAAAGTACATTAGACTTTTCAACAAATTTTTGAAGGGCCCCTTCTGAACCGCTACTGTCTTTCCTAGACTTATTCTGGTATGACTTGAGGAGGTTCTGGTGTTCTTCGTGAAAATAAACAATTCTATCAGTGACTGTTTTTTGGCCCGCAGCAGGTATTGATGCCTTTTCATACAGGGTCAAAACCTGAGTCGCAGCAACCTTAGCTACGTCCAGGAAAGGGGCTTTAGGAGAAAGTTCTTTCACATGCGTGTTATTGAACTTTTCGTCAAAACAGGCCAGAAGGACATCCTTCAACGTCGGCAGTTGACTCTCCGGCAAACGTAGTAGTGTCCCAGAACTCTCAAAGCTTAACTGCTGTCTCACAAGGTTGACGCTGTGCAAAGTAGAGTTCTGGTGCGACAAGCTCAGGGCTCTCAATAAATTCTGAAAATACCAGCCTAGAAATTTTAACGAGAAAACACAAAGTGCCGAAAGTTGATTCCCTTGCATTTTGTGGTGGATGGCTTATCATCTCAGACTCGGTTAAATATCTAGGGGTGATTTTAGATAGAAAATTGAAATGGGCGACGCATCTTGAATCTCGATACAGGAAGTTGGTCATGACCTTCCTGATGTGCAGAAGAGCCTTTATCTTGACGTGGTGTCCACGTCTTAAAATGCTAGCATGGCTTTGATCCACTGTCACTAAATCAGGCCTGCCCAGATAGGGTAAATCGACTCAATCGCCACATGTTCGAATTCCACCACAACTTCCCTCTTCTCAGGTCCAGAGGCTTGAAGGGTGGTCGCTCTCCTGAAGTTGAATGAGTAGAGGTTGCTGGTGGTGGAAGAATCCCATCTGGCAAATGAGTCCATTTCCCCTATCTGGGTAGGCCTGCCCTAAACCAATTCTCCTTTACGCGGTTCTGGTCTGGTGGCCACGGTTAACGCTTAAACGATACTGGACAGGCTGCGACGATTACAAACGCTAGCGTTTAGGGGCGTTGCGGGAGCAATGAGAGCAAAACCCACAGCAATGATAGGATCCATGTTTTCTGAAGTACTCCTACATGTTGCGATAACTGTCAAGGCTAGCAACGGAATGTGCCTCCTGGCAAGAGAAAATAGATGGACTTGGAAGAGTAGACGCACTAGGCTCCCAAGTGACATCAGCACACTTCTAATCATAGAAATCATGCTAGATAAAACAATAAAACGCTAATAATAAGACAGCTGCAAAGGAGACGAAATATCAGAAGCAGGAATCTATGACAGCGCGGAAAGGAGTGGTATACAAATCCAGCTTGAGCGGCATGCCAGCGCTTTTCAGGCGGAGCTCCTTCGCTGTGCTGAAACAATTTTAGAATGAAACACTCCTTGTAGGCCGTTACAATCTGCTCGGACAGTCATGCGACATTAACTGCAGTTGGAAAACCAGGCATAACATCAGAGCTGGTTTGGGAATGCAAAAAGTCGTTAAACCAACTTGCAGAAAAGAATAATTTGGCTCTCTTATGGGTTCCTGGTCATACAGGGATGAAGGCCAACAAAAAGGCAGACCAGTTGGCGGCAAGCGGTGCAGAAACTAAATACATAGGACCGGAATTTCTACCGGGACTAGCGTCTTGCTGCATCAGGAGGGCCATCAAAACCTGGCTCCGGACAAAACACCGGGAATACTGGGAACAAACCCAAGGTTGCTGCAGGTGAAAGTCATCCTGAGCTATACGTACAGGATGGAAAGAATCAGGGAAATCCTGGGTTTACCAAGGAAAAAAATAAGAACAGTGGTACACATGTTTACAGGGCACAACCACCTAAACTATCGCATTCAAAAGATGGGGTACAGTCCCAAGACAGAATGCTGGAAGTATGGCATTAGCAAAGCTCAGGCAACAAATGTTTGGGGTTTTTTTTTCTCGAAACCGAATAATATTTTTCAATCAAACTTATGTGACATGAATTTCAAAACACTAATTTCCAGCAAAGAGCACTAACATGAAAAAGGTATAATATTTTCAATAATTGATCAGATTAAATCGTGCTAGAGAATCAAAACAGACATATGCTTCTCAATTTGCATGAAATAAAATCATGTTAGGATCCGTGCTTCAAATTCTCGGACGCTATGATCGAAAAGCATAGAATTCGAGATCCGATAGTGAAAGGGGCACGGCCTAATGCCTGAAGCTTCGAGACCTTTGCTTTGAAAGCAAGGGTCTCGAGATCATAGCTGTGAACAATATATTTGTAATTTCATTCAAGAATTATATTTACAAAAATGTTATCTCTAAGTTTCCTAAATTAACCTTTATATTATGCATATTTGCAATAGATTTGATTATTATTTAAAGTAGTAAATGTAGGTACTGCTTTGTGGCTAGCTGCTAAACTGATAAACCTGAAATTTATGCATCTGCCATCTCTTTAATAAGAGGTTCTTTATTATTGGCAAGAATGCAAGCCATGCGTACATCTTTATCCACATGGGGAAACAAATCATGAGAAATATGTTTCAGAATCCTAAAAATGTTGATCCTTTGAATTGCTCGTTTTACGTGAATCCGCACGCATGCAATTGAGTATCCTTTCAAGACTTTTTCACAAGTAAATTGTGGGTTGAAAGCAAATGGTGGAATTACTAATGTGCACTGACGGATTGCAAGTTCTGTTTCATTGAGAGGGAACCCTTTATCAGCCAATATTTAATCGCCTGGCTCAACCAATTTAATAAATCCGGAATGATTCGTGATGAAACCATCCGATGATTTTCAACCATAGCATTTGGATATAAAACTTACAAATCCATTTGGACTTATGGCAACCAAAAATTTCACTGCAAATCCTCCCTTGTAACTGGAATACATTAAAACACGTTGCTCTACTTCTGCTGGAGAATCACATCGAACTTCCGAGCAGTCTATTATTGCTCTACAGTTCGGGTAATGATGAAAAGCGGCAGGCATCGTTTCTTTTATTGCCTCTTTTGATGGCCAAATATTCTATGATTTTGTATTAATGAGCATAGTTTCTAAAACACAGTAAAAAATTCTCGATGTCGAGTGTCCCGTAATTCCGAAGAAACATCCAATTGACGAAAATGTTAATCCCAATTTCATTTTCATCAAAAACAACAGTAGTCGATTTTCCCGACTAATCTTTTTGAAAAATGCTGGTTGACCATCTTTTCCTGAAACTATGAATCGAAGTAAAACTGAAAAAATGAGAGACTTATTCCACCAAGCTGTCTCATTTCTTCATCACTTTTGATGCTTGCATATCCAAAGAAACCAAATTCTGTTCCTGAATTCACATCCTCGCCAGCCTGATCAGTTTCATTGTCTTCTTTTTTTTCTTCTTCATTTGCCGAAGAAACATTTGTTGTCGGTATAATCACTTTCGCAGCATTCTGCTTTTCATTGTTGACCGTAATTAAAGTTTGTGTTGCAACTTCGTTCGTCGATTCATTTCTGTTGCAAAACAGAACTGATGGTATGTGAGCTTCAGTTTTGGATGGTTCATAAAATTCAGTTTGGACTGATTGATGCTGAGATGATTGATCCACTATTGATGCTGATTGGTCGATTGGATCTGAAATAAAAATAAAATTGCAGTGCATAATACTATTGCGAAAATTATATTGAATACAAAAAAGTCAGATTTTATATTTAGATCTAGGGGAAACCTCCCTACAGTGGATAATGCGACCTACAGTGGATAATCATTAATTTACAGTTCAAGTATGCGTAAAATAATTAATTTTAAATTTTATTTGTCAAAACGTATTATGTCTTAATTATTTGTTATACTAAATTATTTTTTTTGCAAATATTGACACTTTTAATTAATCATTATCCACTGTAGGTTGTATTATCCACTGTAGGCAGGTTTCCCCTGAATAACAAAAAATAGGGTGGTTTGACCGGGAATTTTACCAATTTTTAGAAAAAAAATGTGTCCAAGTTTGATTTCAACCGTTTTTCAAAGATCTTTCCTTTAAAAATTTTCCATTTTAGATTTAAATTTTTAGGCGTACATTTTTAATTTGAAGAATTTTAAAGTGCAGTTTTAAGGACTTAAACGATTAAAAATTAGAAGCGTTTGAAATTGAAAATTTTGGATGAAATATTTTCAGTTGATTAACTGTCAATATAAATTAATTATTGATTCTTGAAGTTGAACTGTACTTTAAGGATTAAAAAGTGAATAATAATTGTTATTACGAGACGATTCGGAATTAGTTCAACATTTAAGAATTTGTAGATTTCAACGTTAAAAATTAAACTGTTTTCATTGGAAAGTCAAAGTAGTTAAACATTCATTTTGAAATTGATCTGACTGTTCTTTTAAAATCAGTGATTACAAATCAAATATTCAAAACTTGACAAAAATTGTTTTTGCAAACAAATTCCAATTTGTGAATAAAATTGTTGAATTTTGATGTATAAATAACAGTTGAGCACATATTATTCTTAGAAATTTTGAAAATAATGGAAATTAATTAAAAAGTTGAATTGATGTCAAATAATTTAAACAAAGTGCCTACATGTACATGTATTTCGAAAAAAATTTTTGAAGCTTCTTAGGGACTTTTAAACTATTTAGAATAAAAATAATTTAACTTTCAATTTAAGAAGTGTTCAGTTTATAAAAAAATGAATTGTTCTATTTTTAATATATATAGCTTGAAATTGCTTAAAATGCTTTGCAGCTAAGTTTTTAATACTTCAAATAGAAAATTTTTTAGCTTTAGAGTTCGAATTTTTTAATTTCATCGACCTTTAAAATTGTTTGCAAACCGGGCAAAACCAGAAATTTTTTTCTTTGATTAAAACGGCTATCCTGAAAAAGAGAACATAAACCTCACTGCATGCTTATAAACTTCACAATGAGCATGTGTTGAAATTTGTGTAATTTCAGTTAATAAGAACTTACAAAATATTTTAACTTGCTCTTTATGGAAATTCAAAAAAACGGTATATAAATATTTTGACAGATACACATATTACATAACCTAGAAATTTACCATGGTGTTTACCTTCTTGCAGGCCTTTCTCTTCTATTTTTACAAGAAGAATTACTTTTAACATACATATATATTCTTTCAGCTTCTATTTTTTTATTAATTGTTATAAAAATGTTAAAAATTCATATTTAAACAACAATCATATGTGTACTTACTGCTTTCTACGTACGGCTGTTATCCACTTCTTTTTCCGTTACACCTGCCATGAACGGCCAGGAAATGTGTAGAATTGAAGTTCCAGATTCTTTTCTTCTGTTTTGAAACAATTAAAAACGCAGCAATTGCGATTTGATCCCGTTTTTCTTGCAAAAACCGTAGGAATATTTTCATGCATTTCCATGTCGATGAAATTCGCACTCACCTTATAATTGAAAAATTTTGCCGACAGATGGCACTTTATAGATAGATTGGGTCCCTATTTACTATGGATATAATAACTACTGAAATAGCACTAAACGTATGCGCTTAAGTGTTTATAGCCTTTCTTATAAAACCTTTTGTTTTTTGGTAGTCATTTGTTTCTCTGACTAGTAATGCGCAGGTCAGGTTTCTCGAATCCGCTATTCATTTGTTTTCAACTCTCTAAAGTTGGCGACTTAGGAGCGAGCGTTTGATCCTAAAAGCTGAAAATCATTTCTTTCTCCGAATAGTTGTATTTATTCTTTCGATTATTCGCACTAATTTTCCCTTAAAGCTCTGTTCCTTTTTTTTGTTTTTTTGATTTGACAATGCATAAGACGGTAGCAATAAAGTTAATGTATGCTGGTTGTGACAACGGGTAACAAGAAACATGTAAAAAATGAAAATGAAGCTAATGATGTCTCTTCATCCTTAAAGCGAATAATAGTCGTTGATGACATTTCATGTAATATATGTCGACTTTACGTTTATAAAAGAAATCCTGGCAAAGATGCTGAGCCTGAAACGGAAAGAGACCCTCCTTCTGAATCTGAAACCGATGACTGATCCTTCGAAATTAAATCCGGACCAAAGGAAGAAATTGCTAATGCGGAATGTGTTGAAATTCCTCTCCAACGAACTGTGGCTCTGACGATGACATTTTCGATAAAATTCTGAAGAAAATGCATAATAAAAAAGAGGTGTAGAATACTTTGGCGACTGAGGTAGAAAAAAATGGTTGGCTTCGTCGGAAGATACCTTTTAAAAGTTTTACACCTGATGACATTTTAGATTTCCCAGAAATGACGAAAATAGATTTATAGTATATTGTGCTACAAGTTGAAAAAGCGATAGATTTAAAACGAGTGTGAGGTTTCATCACACGAGGTTTAAATCGTCGCTTTTTCAATGTGTGGGACACGATACTTTTTCTATAATTTGTGCAAAAGTGCTAGTTTTTGTTTACCTGTTTTTTGTGTAAAAAGAAGGCGATTTTCTGTCGATTGACGCAACAATGACAATGGCAATTATGAAAACCATGGCAATAATATGGCAGTAATAGGATAGGAACAAGAGTCGGAAAATAGAACGAAGTTGGCTGTGCACGATGCACGAGTCCACCCGAGGCAGCACGAACCCACCCGAAATAACATTTACTTTTTTCACTGTGCCTCACTTTTATCACTTTCCATTTACTTTTTCCACTGCATCTGTCCACTTTTGTCACTGTTGCCCGGAAAGGTCAGCATTGCGCATGCGCCATGTCATCGGGCAAAAATCGGTCACTTTTTACACCAAAAACAGGCGGAAAAACTGGCACTTTTTCGCGAATTATAGAAAAAAGATCTTATTCACTGGTTCATACTAACTGAGCCAAGCGATATCATATTTGGCAGAAATGATGGCTAAAGAGGGGAAACTAAAGATTGAGTACGTTAAAGACCAGTCAAATGTACTCAAATTGAAAGTTTCATCTAGTCTTATATTTCTCGCACACCATACATGTGCTTCTTGAGATATCGGCCTAACAGCGTTGGTGTTTCTGGTTTGACGCATCGCACATGCAAATGTGCTAATGTAAAACGGACTGTTGGTTGTTTCTCTCATATTGCTGCAATATTGTATTATTTATCTCATGCTAGATACTTATCCAAAGTTTTTAAACCAGCGGAAATACTAAGTGATGTATTCAGCTATTTGTGATACAAGTGCAGCAATTGCCTGTCCGCACGTGTATCACACGCTATTTTTTGCAACAACCTTCCGAGAAAGTTGTACTAAGAAAAAGACAAAGGAAGAATATTTACAGTTGCAGGGGGGGGGGGGGGTAAGCGGTGAAACCCTCAGCGGAACGAAAACAAATTCTAAAAATACGAAATTTTAATTAAATTAAATCGAAATATATGAAAATAACTAATATACTATCTGGTGGAGTACACTCTTCACCAGTTTGATTCGAATCTTTATTTAAGTCCATCTTCTTTTGACAATGAGAAGGAAAATTTTACTTGCACTCTAAACACGTCGACTTTAACATCGCACCTGTCATCAGCTGTTCGCTTGGACACTGAGCGCTGCTGTTGCTACGTTGCCCCCGAATTGTCGCGAGGCGGAAAGTTGCTTATCTGCAAAGTGCGCATGCGCGTACATTCTGCTGATGTGGAAAGTATATAAGAATCGAACTGCGCATGCGCCAATATTATTCCCGCATTGTTATCCGAAATGAATCACTTTGCATATAATTTAGCTAGATGGAACGGAGTACTTTCGAGGTGGGTGTTGCAAAATAGCTATTTGTGATACAAGTGCGCAAAATAGACGCACGAGCGAAGCGAGTGCGAAAACGAGGACGAGTGCGAAGAGCTGAAGGCGAATGCCGAAATCACGCGAGTCAGCAATTGCCTGTGCGCACGTGTATCACACGCTATTTTTTGCAACAACCTTCCGAGAAAGTTGTACTAAGAGAAAGACAAAGGAAGAATATTTACAGTTGCGGGGGAGGGGGGGGGGGAGCGGTGAAACCCTCAGCGGAACGAAAACAAATTCTAAAAATACGAAATTCATTTCATTTCCGCTGATGTGGAAAGTATATAAGAATCGAACTGCGCGTGCGCCAATATCATTCCCGCATTGTTATCCGGAATGAGTCACTTTGCATATAATTTAGCTACATGGAACGGAGTACTTTCGAGGTGGGTGTTGCAAAAACATAATTGCATTCCAGCAATTGAAAGTGACAGTGAAATGTGTGTTGAAGCAGACACTTCAAGGTTTGCTTTAGAAAGAATTGGAGGTGTACCTCTGAAACATAACATCAAAAAAATATTTTAAAGATTTGAAAGCTTTTTTTTACCCCTATTTTTCATCCAAAAAAATCCAAACTTCTTTCGAGAAAAACCAATTTTTTTATTTCACTCCCCCCACCCTCTCCATATCCCCAAAAAAAATGAAATTTTAAGGTTGAAATTTACAGGATTTTATATTCAAATAGATATCAAAATACGGTGCCAATATAGACTTGTTATGTGCGGGGGCCATTTTTACATGATTGTCCCCCCAGGCTCTAGATTCAAATTATATCTAACATCCTGATTTGATATTGCAAAAATTGGATGACCCTATTTTGCTACTATTTTTCAAAATTTATTTTATAATTAACGCTATTTTGAATTAAGCCAATGGATTCAAGGCCTGTATAAGTAGAAATTCATTTTAAAAAATTTCAAAGAGAAACTTAAGTCTGCTTCAAACTATGAAGTTTTAAATTCAGTAGATCGATATTACAATTTTTTTAAAAGGTTTGAACTAGTTTTAAAGAAATACGGTGAAGAAGGAGAGACTGAAACAATTGCGCGGTCCGAGAGAGTGATTATAACTCATAGAAGGAAACCAATATATTATTATAATTTAATGAAATTTACAGAACCTTGAAATATTCACAAAATGCTTTGTGTATGCTTCAAGTCACTAAGGAAACTCACGGTGGATTCAGTCTACTGACAGAGATGGAACAAAGGCATTCAGAAATTATTTCTTTTTCTTTGTGAAAATGCTGCTAAACGCAATATCAAAGACCACTTTTGCGATTTTAATTTTTCTCATTAATCCTCGAGAAGTTTCAAATGATCCAAAATGGATTCGTCATCTTGTGAAGTATATTGAGCAAGATTCGAATGCCTCTCAAGCAGTGATAATTATTGATGATTATACTGAAACTCATGATTCTACTTTAGAAATAATACGAAAAATCCAGCAACATCTTCCCAGCAAGATAATCAGTTCAACAAGTCCAAAACTGACAAAATCTTTCAATCGTAGTCTGGCAATCACGGATTTGTTTGTCACGATTCAATTTGTAAAAGCAAATGTACCAGTTCCTGCATCGACGGATTTCCTAATACAGTTATTAGCATATCAAGTCCGACCAAAATGTTTGATGATCTTCTTGGCAGCAAAAGAAAATCTGAGTTATAGAGACATACTCGAATATATGTGGTCTAATTATTTCTTGGACTTGACTGTTCTTGCGATCACGGAACATGGAATCAATCATACAGGTTTGCATCAGAATCCTCATTACACTGCTACCTTATATTTCTTTAATCCGTTCAATAACACATACACAAAGGTGAATTACAAGAAGCACCTTGAATTATTTCCAAACAAGCTGCAGGATCTATACGGATTTGAAATGAAGGTTGCATCTTTCAATTATCCACCGTTTATCAAAGTAAAACGCAATTCTTCAGGACATCCGTTAGAAGTTTCTGGACTACATGCTCAAATCGTAAAAGCTGTTTCTAAAAAAATGAACTTTATAATATCAGAAGTTCCATCTGCAGAGGAATCATCAGGTCGTTGGAGTTGTGATGATGAAAATAAAACGACCGGGTTAGTAAAAATGTTATGGCGACATGAAATTAGGTTCATTACTAACCAAGGAGGCACTGTAAGCAACTGCGAGAAATCAGGCATGAGCAGTGCAAGTACTGGAACAATAAAACTATGTGCTTTAGTTCCAGTTACAAAAGATGAGAATTATTTATCGTCCCCTTCAACAAAATGGATTTACTTGTGTATACTGCTTCTAACTATCTGGATCATCACAGGCTTACTGAAATTCCAACATGACGTTTGGGCTTGGTTCGAGATACTTAGAGCAATGTTAGGATTCACCGTACCTCGAGAGCCTAACAGATTGTCGGAAAGAATCGTATTCATTTCGATTCTTATTGCCTTTACGATATTCGCTTCCAACATGTTTGCAATTCTAACAGACCAGAAGCTGATCAAGAAATCAGAGACTAGAATTGAGACTGTAGAGGAATTAATCAACTCAAATCTTACTCCAATGATACAAGCAAAATATGCAGTTATCCTGATACTACTGAATGATTCCCTTAATACAGCATTAGTAAATAAATCTATCCTTACTTCTAACGATCAAGAATGTATAGATATTTTACTGAAAAACAGGAATGTTACTTGTATTCTTCATGAAGCACTAGCGCAAATCGCAATTCAAAAACATAAATATGCATATGATAATGATGTGATGAAAATTGTCGAGGAAAGATTGATATCTTCGATAAGGGTTTTCCAATTTGAAACAAAATCGCCGTATCTCGGAAAAGTCAACGAAATTCTGGCACGGTTATTAGAAGCCGGTCTCGTTAGTCATTGGGAGGAGCAGGTTTTGCGACCTTCGAGGGACCCAAATAAACGGGAAAATGAGCAAGAGTTCAATTCAGTCAATGTTCTTAGTCCACTGATTTTATTTTTGACTGCTGGATGCATACTTGCAATTGTGGTTTTCATTTGTGAAATACTTGCGAATTATATTGAGAATCGCATCCACGCATCTGTATTCTTCTGTACGCATGGAAGTGTATTTTAAAGGGCATTCCTAAAAATGTATAATACATTTGGAATCAAATGGACATGCAGCTTGGTTGCCCATGCTAAAAAAATATTTAGAAAAATTTCTTTTGCAGAGTGTTTGAATTTTCTTCACTTTCAAATTTTTTTAACTGGAGGTCAAAAAATTCTTTACGCTTTTTTAAACATTTTTAGCAAGCATTTACATCGAAATCGTTCGTATTTAATTCACCCATTTTTTCGGAGAAAATTCTCAATACTTTTGTGAATAGGAAAATAATTTTTTTTACTTATTTGAAAGCTTTCCAGTGAAAAAATGCACTAAAGAGAAAATCGCCAAGTCCATCGATGAAAAGCAATCTCTAAAGTAGTGATTTTGATATTTCATGAAATTATATTTATAAATGGTAATTTAAGCCTTCTTTTGAGCATGTGTGCTATTCTCTACTTATAGAAATCTGCTAGAACAAAATTGAAAATAATTCTATTGCATACCAAATTCAAAATATTAAAAATTTCCTGTGGTTCTAATTTCAACGCCTAGGTCTTTTGTATTTTTTTCCAGTGTGTTTTTTCAATGGAAAATTTTTAAATACCCAAAAAAGTTTTTCTCATATTTACACAGGTGTTAATAGTTTTTCCTAAAAGCAGGAGTCAACGAAATAGGAATTATCTCCCAGAAAATGATTGATTAAAATTCGAAAAAATTTGTAGGAATTTGTCAGCCACTGGGTATGAATTATAGATTCTTTTATTCTTGACCCACCCTACTGCATATGAAATTCTTTTTAAAAAGTTTTATATGCACATATGTCGTAAGCTCTTTTTTGAAGATTTTTTCTTCTTGCCCTGTTTGTATTAAATCACTTTTTTTCATGTTTTTCTGCTTAAATGCGAAGTAAATTAATGGAACCCAATAAGAAAACACAATCATTTTTATTTAAGAGTTAATTTTGGTCGTCAAAAAGTCTACTATTATATTTTTGGTTCGGAATTAATTTAGTATATTTAAAAATTCGAGTACTTGGTTAATAAGTGTTACTACTTCTTTGAAATTCGAACTACTTTGATAAAAATTAATTTTGTTTTTTTTTTATATTTGTTCATTTGAAAATTCAATTCTTTGGTTGAAAATTCATGGACTTCGTTGAAAATTTATCTTGCTGGTATAAAATTAATATTTTTGGTTGATAATTCATCTTTGTTTTAAATTCATCCTTTTTTCTGATACACTGGTTTGATTCAATTTGAAGATTCAACTATTTTGCTGAAGATTTGCCTTTTTGGCTAAATTTAACTGTTTTATATTCAAAATCAAGATTCATTTTTTCGATTTCGATTGCCTTTCTATGTTTTCTTGGAAAAATTTTCGGTGTTTTTGCGATGACGGTTGTTTTTTTTTATAAAATGCCGTGTCCTGTTTCGATATAATGCTCAGCTAGTGATGATTGCGTGAAATGTTTCAGCCTGACTTTACTCTCATGTTCCTTTACACGTTGGCTCACCGCTCTCCCGGTTTTTGCAATATAGACTTTTCCACAAAAGCAAGGGATTTTATATACTCCTGGATCACTGTAATGCCTTTTGTGAGTTATCTGTTATGGAGAGATCTCTGCATATACGGGAGTTGATGACCGAATGCTTTTGAGATGGGTGTTGGTGGGACTAGGCCTGTAGGTATCTATTTGCATGGGTGGGTTTTCTGTAAACTTCATGTCCTAATGTTTTATCAGATCTTTCGTAAACAAGTAAGTCCAAGAAAGGCAATTTTCCGTTTTTTTAAATTCTCATGGTGAACCGAACTGTACTGCGCATCCATATGGCCTTCTAAATCTACTGCGTATCCATGAGCCTTCCTCATTTAACTGTATTTCGCATCCGTATGTTTCATATAGGCCTACTGCACACTCCTACATGTTGTAGAACTCAACTCCACAGCCCTATAGACTGTGCTGCCATGTTGCATGTAATCTCTACCTAAATTCGAAAAAGAACAATCGAACTTTCTAGGAGGGGCTATTGCTTTCGAGATTCTCTGCATCAAAATATCTACAAACTATGACTGTTTCTCCTCGAATTCAGGTAAAGATTACATATCCAATATTAACGTTTCTAGACATTTGATACAGGCAAGAGCCTCTTGTGCAACAAATTTTATAAAAACTTCAGTCGATCTTTCTAGAGTGTGAGTAGATTAGGGACAATTACGAGTAGAGTGAACGTTTTTATGATTTACTGTGTCGACGCCTCTAGAACTAGAAGACGTATGGGGACCACACGTTATACGTCAGACTTATGGAAACTTCGATGTATGGAGAATCGTCGAGGGCACGTCCACAAAAGAAATTTCTGGAAGGCTCAACACATTAAATTTTCAATATTTTTCATTCTAGGTAAAAGGTCAGAATATCGATTGGTCTTGCCTCAAAATCCGTTCAAGGCAATATCCAATATCGATGCTTCTAGAAAATTCAACTACAAAGAAAACCTAAAAAGCAATAGTTTTTAAGAAATTTTGATCACTGTTTAACGACTGAGGTGTTCCAGAAAGTTTAACGAATAAGAATCACAATGTCAATAGATCCACATCGATGAAAACTCCTAGAAAAGCAAATTTCTACAAGATTACAGAACTTTGGGAATCGCTGATCCCAAGTGGCCACCTGAATTGATGTGGCTCGTGGATTCGGTCGGTAAAACAGTGCCCATTCTTATTGGTAACAGCTGGAATTACGTAGCAGTGTCCCAAAACTCTCCTAGCTTAACTACTGTCTTATAAACTCTGCGCTGTGTAACGTTTAGCTCTGGTGCGACAGCTCAGGGATCTCGGTAAATCCGGAAAAGACCAGCCTCGTAATTTTGAGGAGAAAATAAAGAATGTGTGGAAAGTTGACGCCCCAGCGTTTTGTCGTGGAAAGATGATCATCTTAGACTCTGTTAAATATCTGGGAGTGACTCTAGATAGCAAACTGAACTGGGCGACGCATCTTGAAAACAAATGCAGGAAGTTGGTCATGGCATTTTGTATATGCAGAAGAGCTTTTGGTTTGACGTGGGGTCTAGGGCTTAAAATGTTTGCATGGATTTACTCCACTGCTCCAAAGCAAGGCTCCTATACGCAGCAGTGGTCTGGTCTCCTCGGGTGAAACTTAAAACGATGCAGGACAGGCTGCGACGATGAAAAACGCTAGCTTTTAGAGGTGTTTCTGGAGCAATGAGAACTACTTCCACAGCGGGGATGGCATTCATGCTTAGAGAAGGACCCCTACATGTTGCGATAATTGACGATAATGGACTTATGGGACTAGATAAACTAGGCTCCCAAGTAAAAACGGCACACTGCTTATTCTAGGAATGAGGCAAGATAAAATAATAAAACGCCACAACTTCACCAAGATTTTCCGCTTTTTCAAGGGAATTCTGGCACACAGGCAGCTCCAAAGGAGTGGAAGTATCAGGAGCAGGAATCTATGAAAGTTTGGGAAGAAGGGGGATTGAAATCCCGCTTGAAATACATGCTATTGGTAGGCAGTTACAATCTGCTCGGACAGCCAAACGACATTAACTGCAGTTGGGAAACCAGACATAACATCAGAGCTGGTTTGGAAATGCGAAAAATCATTAGACCAACCTGCAGAAAAGAAAAGCGTGGCTGTCTTATGGGTTTCTGATCACACAGGGATCATGGTCAACGAAAAGGCGGACCAGTTGGCAAAATGCGGCGCAGCAAGTGAATACATAGGACCGGAATCGGTACCGGGACTATCGTCTTTCTGCATCGAGATGGATATCTAATACTGGATTAGAAGGAAGCTCTGGAAATACTGAAAACAAACTCAGGGTTGCCGAGAGGTGACTGCCATCCTGGCTATACGTACGGAATGGACAGAGCCAGGGAAATCGTAGGTGTACCCAGGAAAGACATAAGAATAGTGTTTGACATGCATAAGATGGCGTACAGTCTCTAGACCAGGGGTCTCCAAACGTAGATCCTGTATCTACTTGGGATCCCAGGCCAGTAGGTCGGATCTACTCAGCTTTGACCCAGAACTGTCAAAATCCTTTACCTGATTCGAACCGCTTGGAACCCTTTGAAAAAAGGGTCCTCCATGTTCAAATTTCAGAACCGAGCCCTTCCAACTGGGATTTTTCCCCGAGAGGTCATAAATTTTCTCTCAGTTTCCTATCGAAAAAAAATGGTCGATCTTGAAAAAGGTCGTGCGATCCTGGGTCACGCTGCACCTGTGGATTGTGGAGACCCCTGCTCTAGACCGAGTGCTGTAAATGCGGCAGAGATGATGAAACATCCCAGCATTTCTTATTCCAGTGCCCGGCATTAGTTAGGCTCAGGCAACAAACCTTTGAGGTCCATTTCATGGATCCTGAGGAAATTATAATGCGATCAGTGGTTGACATATTAGGCTTCATCAAGAGATCTGGGGTCAACTACTGAAAGCGAATAGTTAAGAGCGTGGCACAATAGGTTCCATAGCTTGAGCGCCACTGGGGCTCAATCAGGATTCCTTGCCCACATATAAACTAAAATGTACTTAATGTTCAACTATTTTGTTGAAAATTCGTTTTTTTTTTGGTTAAGAATAATTCTTTATATTATAAATTTAAATTTAATTATTTTTATCAATATAAAACGTTAAGAAAAAGTCCTCCTCGGCCGAAACAAACTTTTCCCTTTATTCTTTCGGAACAGCATAATATTTTTTAATCAACCCTATTTTACACTAATTTCAGCGAAAAGCACTTACATGAAAAAAGTGTAATATTTTCGATTTATGAGATTCAATCGTGTTAGAGAACTAAGAAACACAAATGCTTCTCAATTTGCATCAGTTTTATGATTTATCTTATTAATATTAATTATTTTCAGCCAACGGCCATACCACGCTGAAAAACCCAGTTCTCGTCAGATCACTGAAGTTAAGCAGCGTTGGACGCGGTTAGTACTTGGATGGGTGACCATTCAAGAATACTGACATGAGTGCTGTTGGCACATCGTGGGTGTGATGAGCCCACACTTGTAGTTATTTATAACTACAAGAAAAACCTGGAAACACTACCCGAATCGGGTAGTGTCACGCCTACCCTGAAAGGGAAATGGTTTAATGGTATATATATTTTCGTAGATTAAATTTTCAAAAATTCAAATTTAAGAAATAAAGACACTTTTCGTAATAAAAGCCAATCATATTTCCAACAAAAATGATTGCGCTACTTTCATAATTTTTCTTGAAAAAGATTTTTTTTTGAATGATACTAATTCTACAACTTTCCATAATTGATCGCTAAAGCAACTATTTTTTTCACTCTACACTTGAACCTACTTTTGAAGGGATTTCCAAGAATTTATAAGGATTTAGGATATTTTAAAAGATTCCAAGAATTTAACGAGCTTTTAATTTTTTTAATGGCTTACAAATAATTTGTTAGGATGTCGGAAAATTTCAAAGGATGTTTAAAGGATTTTTTGCAACACCCACCTCGAAAGTACTCCGTTCCATGTAGCTAAATTATATGCAAAGTGACTCATTCCGGATAACAATGCGGGAATGATATTGGCGCATGCGCAGTTCGATTCTTATATACTTTCCACATCAGCGGAATGTACGCGCATGCGCACTTTGCAGATGAGCAACTTTCCGCATCGCGACAATTCGGGGGCAACGTAGCAACAGCAGCGCTCAGTGTCCAAGCGAACAGCTGATGACAGGTGCGAGGTTAAAGTCGACGTGTTTAGAGTGCAAGTGAAATTTTCCTTCTCATTGTCAAAAGAAGATGGACTTAAATAAAGATTCGAATCAAACTGGTGAAGAGTCTACTCCACCAGATAGTACATTAGTTATTTTCATATATTTCGATTTAATTTAATTAAAATTTCGTATTTTTAGAATTTGTTTTCGTTCCGCTGAGGGTTTCACCGCTTACCCCCCCCCCCCCGTCCCCCGCAACTGTAAATATTCTTCCTTTGTCTTTCTCTTAGTACAACTTTCTCGGAAGGTTGTTGCAAAAAATAGCGTGTGATACACGTGCGCACAGGCAATTGCTGACTCGTGTGATTTCAGGATTCGCCTTCAGCTCTTCGCACTCGTCCTCGTTTTCGCACTCGCTTCGCTCGTGCGCTAACTGTATCACAAATAGCTATTATGATAACTTCGAAGAATAGAGGAAATGAAATTTCAACGGAAAATTTAAGGGAAAATCATATTATATACCAGATTTGAAAAATATCTAGCACCTTGATTTGATTTTTCGAAAATTACATGACCCTATTCTGCTACTATTCCTCAAAATTTATGTTATTATTAACATTATTTTGAATTTATTAAATGACTCTAAGCTCTGTATAAGTACAAATTCATTACAAAAAATCTTCAAAAAGGAAATTAAGTCTGCTTTGAATTATGAAGTTTTGAATGCAGTAGATCGATATTACAATCTCTCAAAAAGGTTTGAACTAGATTTGAAGAACGACAATAAAGAAGAAGTGACTGGAACAATTGTGCGCTCTCAGATTGGAATTATATCGCTCCTAGAAGGAAACCAATACATTATTATTCTTTGTGTATGCCTCAGGTTACTAAGGAAACTCAAGGTGGATTCACTCTACTGACAAACTTGGAAACGAAAGTATTCATAAATTATTTCTTTTCCTTTGTGATAATGCTGCGAAACGAAATATTAAAGACTACTTTCGCAATTTTCATTTTTACTATCAATTCTCAAGAAGTTTCAAATGATCCAAAATGGATTGATCGTCTTGTGAAGTACATTAAGAAGGATTCGGATGCCTTTCAAGGAGTAATCATTGTTGATAATTATACTGAAAATCATGATTCTACATTAGACATCATAGGAAAAATCCAGCAACATCTTCCCAGCAAGATAATCAGTTCAACTAATCAAAAACTGACAAAATCTTCAAATCTAAGTCTGGCAACCGCAAATTTGTTTGTCACGATTCAATTTGTACAAGCAAATCTACCAGTTCATGCATGGACGGATTTCTTAATTCAGTTATTAGCATATCAAGTCCGACCAAGATGTTTGATGATCTTGACAGTGAAAGACAACCTAAGTTATAGAGTCATACTCGAACATATGTGGTCCAATTATTTCTTGGACTTGACTATTCTTGCGATCACGGAACATGGAATCAATCGCACAGGTTTGCATCAGAATCGTCATCACACTGCTACCTTACATTGCTTTAATCCCTTCAATGAGACGTACACAAAACTGAAATACAAGGAGGACCTTGAATTATTCCCAAACAAGCTGCAGGATCTGAAAGGATTTGAAATGAAGGTTGGATCGTTTAATGATCCACCGTACCTTAATGTGAAACGGAATTCTTCAGGACATCCGATAGAAGTTTCTGGACCACGTGCTCAAGTCGTAAAAGCTATTGCCAAAAAAATGAACTTTATGTTATCAGAAGTTTCATCTGCAGAGGAATCATCAGGTATTTGGAGTTGTGATGAAGAAAATAAATCGACCGGGTTAGTAAAAATGTTATGGCGACATGAAATTAGGTTCATTACAAACCAAGGAGGCACTGTCAGCAACTGCGAAAAATCAGGCATGAACAGTGCAAGTACTGGAACAACAAAACTCTGTGCTTTGGTTCCAATTACACATGATGGGAATTATTCTTCATCCCATTCAACCAAATGGATTTACTTGAGCATAGTGCTTCTAACTATCTGTATCATCACTGGCTTATTGAAATTTCAAAATGACGCTTGGGCTTGGTTCGAGATATTAAGAGCAATGTTAGGAATGACAGTGCATCGAGTGCCTAGCAGTTTGTCGGAAAGATTTGTATTCGTTTCGATTCTTATTGCGTTTTCGATTTTCGCGTCCAATATGTTTGCAATTCTAACAGACGAGAAACTGATCAAGAAATCAGAGATGAGAATTGACACTGTAGAGAAATTGATCAACTCAAACCTCACTCCAATGATGCAAGAAAAAGATGCAGTTATCCTGATATTACTGAATGATTCCCTTAATATAGCATTGGTGAATAAATCTATCCTTACTTTTAACGATCAAGAATGTATAGATATTTTACTGAAAAGCAGGAATGTAACTTGTATCCTTAGGGAATCAATAGCGCAATTTGCAATTCAAAAGCATAAGGATGCATGTGATAATGGTGTGATGAAAATTGTTAATGAAAGATTAATGTTTTCGATTAGGGTTTTCCGATTTGAGACACAATCACCGTATGTCAGAAAAGTCCAGGAAATTATAGCAAGGTTATCAGAAGCCGGTCTCGTTAATCATTGGCAGGAGCAGGTTTTGCGACCTTCGAGAGAATTAAATAAACGAGAAAATGAGGAAGAGTTTGATTCAGTCAATGTTCTTGATCCACTAATTTTCTTTTTGACTTGTGGATGCATACTGTCAATTGTAGTTTTCATTTGTGAAATACTTGCGAATTATATTGAAAACCGCATCCACGCATCTGTATTCTTATGTACGTAAGGAAGTGTATTTTAAAGGGCACACATAAAAATGTATAAATTTTCTTGAATTTCAATTTTTTTTGGCCTAGAGGTCAACAAATTCTTTGCAATTTTTTCATTTTTATCGATCACTTTTGAAGAAATCATTTCTATTTAGTTCACCCCTGTTTTTGGAAAAAATTCTCAATACTTTTGTAAACAGAAGGGAAATTTTTTTGTAATTGTGATTTAAACCTTTTTCTAAGCATGTGTGCCATTTTTTACGTATATAAATGCCCTCGAAAAAAAATTTGAAATAATTCTATTACATACCCAAATCGAAATATTGAAAATTTTCTGCAGTTCTAATTTTAACTTTTGGGTCTTCTGTATTTTTTTCTGGTTCATTTTTCCAATGGGCACTTTTTAAATACCCGAAAAAGTTGTTCTCATGTTTACGCAAGTGATAATCATTTTTTCTAAAAGCAGGGTTGAATAAAATAGGAATTATTTTTCAGAAAATGATTGATTTAAATCTAAAAAAAATTTTGTGAGACTTTATCAGCCACCAGGTATGTAACATAAAATGAATCTCAAAAAAATTTCGAAACTCTCTGAATAAGAAATTTTAAAAATTTTTTTTAGCGTTTTCGAATTATACATTATTTTATTGTTGACCCACCCTACTGTATATAGAATTGTTTTAATAAAGATTTTTCTATGCATATATCGTTAGTTCTTTTATGAAATTTTTTTCCTTTACCCCTATTTGCTTTAAATCGCTTTTCACCTTGTTTTTCCGCTTAAATGTGAACTGAATTAATGGAACTCAACAAGAAAAAAAACTATTTTTATTTAAAATTCAATTTTCTTTGTCAAAAAGTCTACTATTATATTTTTTGGTTTGAAATTAATGTTGTTTATTCAAAAATTCAAGTACTTGCTTAAAAATTTTCTTAAAAATTAATTTTTCAATTTGAGAATTCATCTCTTCTGTTGGAAACTGAATAATTATTTTGTTAAAAATTCGCTTCATTTTTGGTGAAAACTCAATTTTTTTTTACTGAAAATGTTACTGTTCCATTCTTGGTTAAATATTTATCTACCTAAATTAAAAATTCAACTATTTGATTGAAATTTTATATTTTTCAATTGGAAAATTGAATTATTTGGTTAAAATTCCATGTGCTTTGTTGAAAATTTATCTTGTTATTAAAAAATTAATCTTTTTGGTTGTAAAATTATTTCGTTGCTTGAAGATTCATTGATTTTATTAAATGTTGACCTTTATTTTCGGAAATCAATTTTTGTTAAGATCCATAATTTTGGGTGATGATTCATTTCTACAGTCAAAAATTTAACTACTTCTTTGAAAAATTCTTTTTTTTTCTTGGTTTCTAATTGATTTTTGGAACTGGAAAGTTAACTATTTCATTTTGGTTGAAAATTGATATTTCTGGTAAAAGAATTAATCTGCGTTTTAAATTCCTTCCTTTTTCTGATGAATATGTCTGATAGCCTCTTTTGGTTTGACTAAACTGTTTTATATTTAAAATCAAGATTCATTTTGGCTGGAATATTCACTATTTAAAAAAAAACTCGTCAACATATTTCTCTTTGAAAAAAAAAATTAATGTAAAAATTAAGGTGAAAATTGAACTAATTTTCCTATAAATTTTGAATATCGTCAAAGTCTTTCAATTTTGATCAAATTTAACAATGTCATAAGGATAATTTTCAAGTTTGTTTTTGGAATCTACCGAAATACAAATTACAACTTTTGCCTAAAGCGAAAGGAAAAACACAAATATGCATATAACTGCATATAAATAAAAAGTCATGCATGTAAAAAATAATTACAAAAAACACTTAAAGAGAACATGCATTCTGCTCAGAATTGTGACTGTATAAACATAGTAGATCGATATTACAATTCTAGAATAGGTTTGTACTAGTTAAAAAAAAACAATAATTAAACAAAAGTGGCTGAAACAATTACGCGGCTTGAGAATGTACTTATAGCTCATAGAAGGACACCAATACATTATTATATTTTAATGAAATTTAGAGTACCTTGAAATAATTACAAAATGCTTTCTGTATAATTCAGGTTTCTTAGGAAAGTCATGGTAAATTCAGTCTACTGACTGAAACCACCTTGCATCATTAATTTTCTTAATTATTATCGAGAACTGTCAAATGATTGAAAATGGATTCATTATCTTATGAAGTATATCAAGAAAGATATGAATGTTTTTCTAGCAGTACGAAGCGTTGATGATTATACTGAATGTCATGATTCTATTTTAGGCATAAATTATTTCTTGGACTTGACTACTCTTTAGATTACCGAACAATTAATTCATTTCTGAACGAACTGCAGGATCCAAATAACTTTGAAATGAAGGTTGGATCATTCAATTATCTACCATATGTTTACGTAAGAGGAAATTCTTAAGGACATCCCCTAAAAGTTTTTGGACTAGATGCTGTATTCGCAAAAGTACTGTCCGAAAAAATAAAATTATGTTATTAGAAGTTCCATCTGAATTGGAATCGTTTGGTCATTGGACATGTAATGAAGAAAATAAAACAACCAGGTAACTAAAAATGTTACGCCACAATAAAATTCGATTCTTTACGAACCAAGGAGGCATTATCAGCAACAATGAAAAATCAGGCAAAGGTAGTTTAAGTAATGGTACGATAAAAGTCTGTTGATACCAATTACAACTGATAAGAATTATTCTTTATCTTCTTCACCGAAATGGATTTACTTGGCCAGCTTGCTTCTAACTATCTGGATCATTACCAGCTCATTGAAATTCCAAAATGATTGGCTTGGTACGTGATACTAAGAGTAATTTTAGGATATTCATATCAATTCTTATTGCGTCTCCCATATTTACTTCCAACATTTTTGAAGTTATAACAGACCTGAAACTGACCAAGAAACCAGGGACGAGAATTGAAATTGTGAAAGAAATTATTAACTCCATCCTTTTTTCTAACGATGAAGGATGTATCTAGATATTTTACTCAACGGTGGGAATGTGGCTTGTACTCTTAGTGAATCACTAGTGGAAAATTATTAAAATAATAATATTAATAATAATTAAAATAATGCGTATTATTTAGGAGAACATGGAATTTCGGGATGGTGTTCCGCCAAGAACTACGGGTTGTAACAGAATAATTAGGGGGGTGGTGTCAGAGGAAATACCAGTATTTCGTTGAAAGTTTAATTATTTTGTTGATAACGCATCTATTTTTTGAAAAGTCGTATTTTTGGTAAAATATTCCGCTTCAGTTACAAATTTAACTATTTCGTTCCAAATTGCCTTTTCTGGTATAACATTAATCTTCTTGGTCAAAAACTTAATTTTTTAGCTGAAAATTCAACTGTTTAATTAAATGCTGAACTATTTCGTAAATTTTTTTTTTTTTAAGATTTATCATTTCAGTTGAAAATTCGTCTCTCCAATTGAAAATTTATCTATTTAGTAGATATTTCGTTGCCTTTGAATATTTCTTTGTAATTAAAAATTTAACTATTGTGGTTAAAAGTGCATCTATTTTATTTAAAAATAATAAGAAATTCAGGTATTTTGTTGAAAATTTTTCTTTTTTGGTAGAAAATTAATCTCCTCGGTTAGAAAATCATCTTTTTCTTTAAAAATTCAAGTATTCAATCTAATGTTGAACTCTAATTCAAAATTTATTTTATTTTCAAAGATTTGCCATTTTAGTTAAACATTCATCTCTTCGATTGAAAATTTAACTATTTGGTGGATTTTATTTTATTTTTTTGGTTTAAAATTTTTTTTCATCTATAAATGTAACTATTCTATTTTTGGTTAAAGATTGATATTTTTAATCGAAAATTGCTCTTTTGTAGTTGAAAGTTCAACTATTTGGTTATAAATTGCTTTCTTGAAAATTCGTTTTTTTTTTGAAAATTCATATTCTTGGTTTGAACTTTATCCTTTTTGATTGAATATACAACTAAAATATACAACTTCAAAATTTCCAAATTTTGTTGGAAATCATTCTTTTTTGGTTGAACACTAATATTCTTGGTGGAAAATTTGTCGTTTTTGTAAAAAATTGAAGCATTTGGATGAAAAAAATTTTGTCTTGATGATTTAACTGTTTTATTAAGACTTCATCTTTTGGTTTAAAGAATTATTTTTTTTATTTGAAAATAAACATTTTTTTTAACAGTAACTTTTCGGGATACATATACAACTTAATTCAAAAAAAAAATCATTGGCTGAAAAAATCAAATATATTGGGTTGAAACTTGAACTATTTTGTTAAAAATTTAATAAAATCGCTGAAAAGCTGCTTATTTTGTGAAAGTCATCTGTTTTAGTCAAACAATCCTTTTTCTTCACTGAAAATTAACACTTTTGTTGAAAATTAGACTTTTCGAAAAGAAAAATTCAACTATTTTCTAAAAAAATCGTCTTTTTGGTTCAGGTCATTAGTTGGGGTATACTTCCGGAAAGGTCACCTAGGAATATTGACTTCATACTTGGCCTAGGGGTTCCTTTTAGACCGCAGTTAAACGCACTAAGAGAATTTGTTGCGCGGGTCCATATAAATGAAGTTATTATTAATTCTGACTTTTTTGTTAAATGAGTTCTTTTTGAAAATCACGAAAAATATTCATTTTTGAAAAAAAATTTGTTTGCAAAAGTTGTAGATCTCGTCGAAATACATATTCTTCATATTTATACTTTCTTCTAAAATTAATATTTTTCAAGAAATATTACAAAAACGAATTTTCAGATTTTTTTAAGCGTTGGAGAAGGGGTCGTCATGAGTGGTGTTTCCAACAACAATGATTGCGCTACTTTCAAGATGCCTGGTTACATAATTTTTCTTAAAAATGATGCTACTTCTACAACTTTCTATAATTGATCGCTAAAGCAACTATTTTTTTAATTCTACACTTAGACATAATTTTTAGCCTCTTCGCTAGATTAGCTGAAATAACATGCGTTGAAGTTAAAGGGATTTTATCAATTTCAAGGGACCTCGAAGGATTTAGAAGAATTTAGGACATTTCAAAAGATTCCAAGAATTCAACGAGATTTTAATTTTTAATGGCCTACAAATAATTTTTTAGGATTTCGGAAATTTTTAAAATATTTTATGATAACTTCGGGGAATAGAGGAAATGAAATTTCAAGAGGCTTCTGGCTATGTATAAGTACAAATACATTACGAAAGATCTGTAATGAGAAAATTAGGTCTGCTTTGAATTATTACGTTTTAAATGCAGTAGATCGATACTACAATTTCTCAAAAAGTTTGAACGAGTTTCAAAGATCTATAGTAAAAAGAAGCGACTGATAGAATTAAGTGGCCTCCGAGAGTAATTATCGCTCATAGAAGGAAACCAATACATTATTATAATTTAATGAAATTCACAGAACCTTGAAATATTTACAAAATGCTTTGTGTATGCCTCAGGTTACTAAGGATACTCACTGTGGATTCAGTCTACTTAAAGAGGTGGAAACAAAGGTATTCAGAAATTATTTCTTTTCCTTTGTGATAATGATGCTAAACGCAATATTAAGGACTGCTTTGGCAATTTCCATTTTTATTATTGATTCTCAAGAAGTTTCAAATGATCCAAAATGGATTCGTCATCTTGTGAAGTATATCAAGAGAGATTCGGATGCCTCTCAAGGAGTGATAATTGTTGATAATTATACTGAAAATGATGATTCTACTTTAGACGTCATAGGAAAAATCCAGCAACATCTTCCCAGCAGGATAATCAGTCCAACAAATCAAAAACTGACACAATCTTGCAATCGGAGTCTGGCAACCGCGGATTTGTTTGTCACGATTCAATTTGTAACAGCAAATCTACCAGTTCCTGCATCGACGGATTTCCTAATTCAGTTATTAGCATATCAAGTCCGACCAAAATGTTTGATGATCTTGACAGTGAAAGACAACCTAAGTTATAAAGTCATACTCGAACATATGTGGTCCAATTATTTCTTGGACTTGACTATTCTTGCGATCACGGAACATGGAATCAATCACACAGGTTTGCATCAGAATCTTCATCAAACTGCTACCTTACATTTCTTCAATCCGTTCAACAACACATACACAGAACTGAAATATAAGGAGGGCCTTGAATTGTTCCCAAACAAGCTGCAGGATCTAAATGGATTCCAAATGAAGGTTGGATCGTTTAATCATCCACCGTACGTTAAAGTGAACCGGAATTCTTCAGGACATCCGTTGGAAGTTTCTGGACCAGACGCTCAAATCGTAAAAGCTCTCGCCAAAAAAATGAACTTTATAATATTAGAAGTTCCATCTGCAGAGGAATCACCAGGTCGTTGGAATTGTGATGATGAAAATAAAACGACCGGGTTCGTAAAAATGTTATGGCGACGTGAAATTCGGTTCATTACTAACCAAGCAGGCACTGTCAGCAACTGCGAAAAATCAGGCATGGTCAGTGCAAGTACTGGAACAACAAAACTCTGTGCTTTGGTTCCAGTTACACATGATGAGAATTATTCTTCATCTCATTCGACTAAATGGATTTACTTGGGCATAGTGCTCCTAACTATCTGTATCATCACTGGCTTATTGAAGTTTCAAAATGACGTTTGGGTTTGGTTCGAGATATTAAGAGCAATGTTAGGATTCACAGTACATCGAGAGCCTAACAGTTTGTCCGAAAGAATCGTATTCATTTCGATTCTTATTGCGTTTTCGATTCTTGCTTCAAACATGTTTGCAATTCTAACAGACCAGAAACTGACCAAGAAATCAGAAATTAAAATAGACACTGTGGAGGAATTAATCAACTCAAACCTTACTCCAATGATACAAGAACAATATGCAGTTGTTCTGAAAATAATGAATGATTCCCTTAATACAGCATTATTGAATAAATCTATCCTTAATTCTAACGCTCAAGAATGTATAGAGATTTTACTGAAAAGCAGGAATGTAACTTGTATTATTGGAGAATCACTAGCGCAAATTTCAATTCAAAAGCATAAAGAGGCACATGGTAATGGTGTGATGAAAATTGTGAATGAAAGATTGATATTTTCGATTAGGGTTTTCCAATTTGAGACACAATCACCGTATCTCAGAAAAGTCAACGAAATTATAGCAAGGTTATCAGAAGCCGGTCTCGTTAATCATTGGCAGGAGCAGGTCTTGCGACCGTCACAAGAATTAAATAAACGAGAAAATGAGGAAGAGTTTGATTCAGTCAATGTTCTTGATCCACTAATTTTCTTTTTGACTTGTGGATGCATACTGTCAATTGTGGTTTTCATTTGTGAAATACTTGCGAATTATATTGAAAATCGCATCCACGCATCTGTTTTCTCATGTACGTAAGGAAGTGTATTTTAACGGGGACTCATAAAAATATATGAATTTTCTCAAATTTCTTTTCTTTTTGCCTGGAGGTCAAAAAATTCTTTGCACTTTTTTCATTTTTATCGATCACTTTTAAAGAAATAATTTCTTTTCAATTCACCCCTGTTTTTTGAGAAAATTCTTAATACTATTGCAAATAGGAGCGGAATCTTTTTGTAATTGTGATTTAAACCTTTTTCTAAGCAGGTGTGGCATTTTCTACGTATATCAATGCGCTAGAAAAAAAATTTAAAAAAATTATATTAGATAACCAATTCAAAATATTGACAATTTTCTGCAGTTCTTATTTCAACTCCTGGGTCTTTTGTATTTTGTTTTGGCTCATTTTTTCAATGGTCACTTTTGAAATACCCGAAAAAGTTTTTCTCATATTTACGCAAGCGTTAATCATTTTTTTTTTAAAACAGGGGTGAATAAAATAGGAATTATTTCTCAGAAAATGATTGATTAAAATCCGAAAAAAATTGTGTGAGACTTTCTCAGCCACCAGGTATGTAACATGAAATGCAACTCTAAAAAATGTCGAATCTCTCTGAATAAGAAATTTTTTGACTTTTTTTTAGCGTTTTCAAATTACACATTTTTTTATTTGGACCCACCTTACTGTATATGGAGTTGTTTTAATAAAGTTTTTTTGTGCCCATATATCGTTAGTTCTTTTATGAAAAATGTTTCCTTCTCCCCTATTTGCTTTAAATCAATTTTTTCCTTGTTTATCCGCTTAAATGCGAACTGAATTATTGGAACCCAATAAGAAAAAAAAAACTATTTTTATTAAAAATTTAATTTTTTCCGTCGAAAAGTCTACTATTACATTTTTGGTTTGGAATAAATTTGGTTGAACTACTTTGTTAACTATTAATTTTTTAGTTTGAGGATTCATCTCTCCTGTTGGAAAACTTGTTTCATTTTCGGTGAAAAATTAATGTTTTTCACTCTTGGTTAAATATTTATCTTCCTAAATTAAAAATTTAACTATTTGATTGAAATTTCATATTTTTTCATTTGAAAATTCAATCATTTATATTCCTTTTTTTGGTTTATAATTAATTTTTGGAACTGAAAAGGTAACTATTTCATTTTGGTTGAAAATTGATAAATCTAGTAAAAAATTAGTCTTCGTTTTAAGTTTCATCTCTACCCGATAAATAAGTCTGCTTTGGTTGAGGATTTAATTATTTAAAAAAAACGCGTCATCATGTTTTCCTTTAAAAAAAATTAATGTGAAAATTTAACTATTTTTTTAATAAAATTGGAATATCGTAAAAGTCTTATTTTGATCAATTTAGCAATGTCATGAGTTCTGTTGGAAGCAAATCAATACTGATGATCAATGGAGATTTTTAGCTAATACTTCAATTGAAAATTATTATATAAATTATCATAAATATAAATTATCAAATTGTTATAAGCAATATATTACATAGAGACGCACCGGTAAATGTTTTTTTACCCGATTAACTGCCTTGTTTACCCTAATTGATATAATAGTACATCAGAATTGATATTGTAAGAAAAAAGAGAAAATTTAACAGTTATTATCGCTAATAACAAATGACATAAACTAATGGCATAAATGAACATGTTTTCGTGAAAAAAAAAAAATTTTCCATGGAAGCTAGCATACCATAACAGAAAATTGTAATTGAAATTAGGCAAAAAAAAAGAATCGAAAGATCAAATTTGTGGTTTGAAAAAAAAATAAGAAAGAAGAAAGAAGAAAGAAAGATTAAGGAAGCTGATTTGGAGATTGTCTGCCTTCTTCTTATGACCTCTTTTTTATTTTGTTCTCTTTCTTCAATGTTTTTCAAAGCATAATGCTTTTTCTTACCAATTTCTGTTGCAAATCGCTAACACAACCTACAATAGTTAGAAAATTATAAGCTCTAAAATATAATAAAAAATTAACAAATATTGCATCTATGAAATCCAATAATTTTGATATTGAAACATAACACAATATTTTTGTTCAAAAATAGTAATTTTCAGTGCAAAAAGTGAAACAACCTTAAATTTATAGAAATTGTGAGTCTTTTCTGTAACAAATACTAGAAGAGAAATCCAAGCGCAAATAATAAGAAAATAGTTTAGAGAAAATTGTTTATAAATGTAATTATTTCTGAAATGTGTATTTCCTCACACTTCAGGCAAAATTTGTGATTTTTATTCAATTTTTATTCTCAAAAGCTTATTTCACAACTTTTTAAGGAATGGCATAAGCATATGTGAACAAAAATTCAATAAAAATCACAACTTTTGGCTGAAGCGAAACTAGAAGCACAAATATGCATATAACTACATATAAATAAAAAGTCATGCATTGAATTATTTTGTTATTATTTACGTTCAAGTTTTACTTTTTGAATTGTTCTTAATAATCAACGGGCCTTTTTTCGTCAATTATGTAAGTAAGAAATTATTAGAAAAAATACTTAAAGAGAACATGCATTCTGTTTAGAATTGTGACTGTATAAATACAGTAGATCGATATTACAATTATAAAAAAGGTTTGTACCAGTTGAAAAAAAAGCAATAATTAAAAAAAAGTGGCTGAAACAATTACGCGGCTTGAGAATGTACTTATCGCTCATAGAAGGACACAAATACATTACCCTAATTTAACGAAATTTAGAGTTCCTTAAAATAATTACAAAATGCTTTGTGTATAATTCAGGTTTCTTAGGAAAGTCATGGTGAATTCAGTCTATTGACTGAATCCACCTTGCATTTTTAATTTTTATTATAAATCATCAAGAATTGTCAAATGATTCAAAATGGATTTATCATCTTATGAAATATATCAAGAAATATATAAATGTTTTTCAAGCAGCACTAATCCTTGATGATTATACCGAGAGTCACGATTCCATCTTCCAGCAACGTCTTCTCAGCAAGATAATCAGTTCAAAAAATCAAAAACTAACAAAAAATCTTTGGATCGAATTCTGATCAGGATTTCCCGATTCAATTATTAGCATATCAAGTCCGACCAAAATTTTTAATGATCTTCTTAGCAGTGGGAGAAAACCAGAGTTATGAAGCCATACTCGAATATACGTGGTCCAATTATTTCTTGGAGTTGAAATTTAAGAATTTTAAATTAGATTAAAATCAAATTCAAAATCCCATTTAACGTCCAATAATCATGTTAATTTATAGAATTCCTGAAAACAAAACAAGAATTCAACGATCAAATTTGGACAAACACAACAAAATGCTCCTATTGCAATTCCTAAAAACAAAACAAAATTTTTTTTTGTTTCTTTGCACAAAAATAAAAAAGAGGAAAGAAAAATGAGAAGGCAACCAACCACATCATCTATGTGGGTCAATAGACAAATCCGTTTTAAACAAACAAGAAATGAGAGAAAGTCAAGACCCATGAAAACGTATTGCTAAATGTAATTAATCATACTAGAATAAATTTTGTTTAATTTATCCAAATCAGTTTTTAAATTAATAGACAACTTATTTTGTTTTTTAATATAAAGCATTTCCATGAATTCTCTCTTTCTCTCATTACTTTCACTGTGTAAAATTTCAACATTATCTCAGTCAAACTCATGGTCAACATCAACAAACCCTCTCGTATGTCTAGCAAGAACACTCTTATAACAACGTCCTAAACGAACATCACTTTTGTGTTCCTCCACCCTAGTATAAAGAAGTCTGCCTCCTTTTTCAAATTTATCTAAAGGATCTGTACCAAAAGTTATTATTGAATCCATTTTAAATGGTATACGGAAAATAGTATGAATATTAAATTTTTTTAACATAAATTCAATAGTTTTCGAAATTTGACCAAAAAAAGGAAGAACAAAAGTATTGAAAGAAGTGTATTCTCTCAATTCTTTCTGATTATCTGCAGATAAAATGTTACTTTGTTTGTTTTTGATTTGCTGATTTCTAATTGTAATATGTTGCTCAATCAATTTTTGTGGGTAATGATTAAGAAAAAGGATATTCCTAACTATATTCAAATTCTCTTTGTGAAATGAAATGTGGGACAAACCTAGAGCTCTGTCAACTAAGTTGTTGATTACTGCAATTTTGTTTTAAAAAGGATGAGCCGAAAAGAAATTTAAAATTCTACCTGAATATTTACTTTTCCTATACGAATTAGTAATAATATTACCATCCTGACCTTTAATTACTTCTACGTCCAAAAAACTGATTGTATTATTGTCCTCTATTTCATGGGTGAACTGAAGTTTTGAATGAAAACTATTGAAAGCATCAAAAACTGCCTGTAACTTTGCTAGAGGAACACATAATAAGGTATCATCAACATACCGAAAGTAAAAGGGCAGAACAAAATCCAGCTTCTTGAAAGCAAAGACCTCCAAATCTTCCATAACTATTTCTGCTAAAATCGGAGAAATGTCTGAACCTATGGGAGTACCGAATTTTTGCCTATGAAAAGATCCATTGAACTTAAAATAAGTTGTGTTCATAATGAAAACTATCCCTTCTATAAAATCTTTTTGACTTAATCCAGTACGTGTTTTTATATTATCCCATCTATTCAAAATTGCCTGTTTAACCAATTCAAGGGGTATACTTGGAAACATTGCAACAACATCCAAAGAAATCATTACATGGTCATCAGGAACAGTTTTTTGAATAATAATTTTTTGGAATTCTCAGCTATTTTTAATATTGTATTTGGAATTTGTAATTGAGTCTGTAAGTATCAAATTAAAGTTTTGTTCTAAAAATTTCGTGGGAGTATTAATAGTTGAAATACTCAATCTCAAAGGATAGCCATCTTTATGAATCTTTCTCAGACCATAACATCTTGCAAGAACTGTGTCTTCGGTATTTATATCAGTCCATCTTATATCTTTTCCCAAAAGTCCTTTCTTTCTCCAATTGTCTAGGATCTTGAAAGTGTCTCTTCTTAATTGCTTCAACGGATTTTCACTCAATAATTCAAAGTCATGGCGATTGGAAAGTAAATCCTCCATATCCCTAATATAATCCGATTTCTT